>CM059216.1:23173585-23493763 GCA_030347435.1 Clarias fuscus | reverse complement strand
CATTCGGATTGTCAATCACCCCAAATCCTTTAACAGCTCTATTCGGAATTCCTTTTGATTCAAACTTATCCTCGACAACCCAAACTGTTGTTGCTTTCACCACACTATTGGCCAGGAGGCTTATTCTCCTCAAGTGGAAACACGCTTCCCCACCTTCTTATGGGAGATGGATAAAAGAAATTCTTTTATGTTTAAAACTAGAAAAAATCCACTTTTCTTTAAAAGGGTCTTTAAAAACCTTTTATAAAACATGGGAACCAGTGTTAAATTATATTGATACTATTGATCTGTTACATGAAGATGCAGTAGAGGATTAATTTTTTCTTTTTTCTTTTTTTTTTCTCTCTCTTTTTTTTCTTCTCTTTCTGTCTCTTTTTCTTCTGTTTGTTTGGTTGTTTGTTTTTGTTCGGTTTTGCAGTTAGGGTGAGGGAAGGGAGGGACTGGGATAGGTTGGAAAGTAGAAATTTGAAATGCATGTTTTTGTATATTTACTATGTTGTATCTTTGTTAAATGCCAATAAATATATTTGGGAAAAAAAAAAAAAAGAAAAGGGATAGGTTCACAAATAGATACAAATCAGATTCCTGGGCCTCAGGGAGCTGCTATTGGTATGGGAGACTCTGGGAACTTCTGGGAGCATTGGAATGTTTGCATCTATTAACAGCGACCTGGATCCAACTATTTTAGATTCCTTCCTATGAGCATCTATCTATCATTAAAAAAAAAAAACAATTTCAGATGGCGCAAAATTTCAAGATAGCATAGCTAGCAAAAAATTCTGAACCGTTAACCCTTTAAAAAGACCCTTAAGATCCCTAATTTAAATCTGGAAGCAAAAGAGGTACAGAAAACCCCTCCAAAAAGGCAGAAACCTTGAGTGCAACCAGACTGAAAGTGAACTCATCCAATTCTAGTGTTATAAATGTATTGGTAAAGAATTAATATATGAATAAATACAAGAGTAAACCAGGACATGCTCCAATCTCAAAGCTAAACAAGCAAAAAAAAAATCTTTATTAAAATATAATAAATAAATCAAACAAAAGAACTTAATCAAAATGGAATTGAGCTAGTTGGAATAATTACATTGCAAGAAAAAGTAAGAACACAAATTAAAGAAAGATATTAGGACAAAGCCAGTCCTTTACAAAGTCTCAAATCTGCTCTTAAGTCCACCAACAGCCTCAAACCTTTCATCACGTTCTATTCATAATCATCATCATCACCATCATCATCGTCATCATTACCTTCTTCATGATCATCATCATCAACTTCCTCATTATCATCATCATACTGCCAGTGACAAGGTGCATAACCACTAACACCACACACACACACACACACACACACACACACACAGATTAAAATAAAGTAAAGAAATTCAGAAGAATTAAATTCACAGACAATCATTCGTTCACAAATCTAACATATTTGTATAAAAATCTCAGTGCTGTAGCTGTGACACGACCAGCGGAAACAAAATTGTGCAGCTGAACCTCGTCATCAAGTCAAGAAACATGCAGAAAGCACATTTTTCACATCCATCAGCTTCCTGTTTCTCCACAAAATTAAAACACATTCACATTGAAACTTTCACAGAAATAAAAATCAATGAAATTGCCCGCAATTATCATCCCTGTGCATCTGAGTTAAAGTGAATCATGTGTAATGAAGTCTGGAGTTATTTCCCCTCTCATCATGGGTTTAACATCAAGGATAACTCTCTGTCTGTCTGTCTCTCTCTCTCTCTTCACTCGGTTATAATTTGCGTCTCATCTTTGAAGTCACTCAGGATGTTTTTCGCTCCACTTTGCCAGGAAAGGAGACTCTCCATCGGTGTCTTTCCATCCTGAGAAACACAGAAATGCACAGGAGTTACACACCAGTCACAGCGCTGCAGGCATAAAATAGGCAAAATGTTTTACCTAAATTCTGGAACTTTTGTGAAATTGAGATTATATGTCAGAATAAAATAAATAAATAAATAAACTAAAAAAAATGTACAAACTTCAAAAATCTATTGGAATACAATTACAAATTAATTACAAATATAAAAAAAAACATGTGGAATTAGATTAGGATTTGGATTTTAAATAAATTAACAACATTTAATCTTGAATTTAAAAAAGGAAAAAATGCAACACAACTGTGGCTCTAGCACTTCAATCAAATGGTGTGTGCGGAGTGTAAAAAGGGGATTAATCACAGAAAGAACCTTAGATGTTCAACACAATGCTCCCACCACCATGCTTCAAACTAAGCTTATATTTTAGTAGAATCATTATAAAGGCTGACATTTTAAACCATAATTAAAACATCCATTTAGTACATTTGTATGACATGACAACACCCTAAAAAAAGTTATAAATAAATAAATAGAATATAGTGATTATAATGAGACCATGTCAGTACTTAAATATCATAATGAGCTCTATTTACGAGTGATTGAAGTTCATTATAATATTTTTAAATACAGAGTCATGTGAATTATAAGGACCCATTATAATATATAAGTACTGAGTCATGTAATTAGGACTCATTATAATGTAATATTGAAGTACTGAGTAGATGCAAAGATGTAACTTTTATACATCTGCCCTGTATTATTTTTCTACTTTCACAATCCATAAGAACATTTTATGCCTTATTTAATGTAGTATATCTTTAGCTCCTCTGAGCTCTAGATCTCTCCAGATCCTTTAGACATCATTAATCTCTGATTCCTGATCGTGTCTCGTGTCATCATTTTGTAAACTGATATCTGTTGGGCTTTTGGTCTAATGATTACGGCTCAGGATTATCACTCTTTCTTCCCTTATTCTTATTGTCTCAGTCCTGAGTTTGCATCATGTGCATCATGACATTTAGGTAGAATTCATTGGGTTACACTGTCACGGTGATAATGATGTCACGTATATAATATAACAAAGTATATAATGTAGCGTGTCATGTTCTGAATCACTCACTGTATTCTTGCTCTTGTTGTTAGCGCCGTACATCAGCAGCAGTTTGATCATCTTGAACCTGTTGATCCTCACTGCGTCATGCAGCGGAGTGTCTCCCTCCTACAAACACACACACACACACACACACACACAGACACAGTTAGTTTGGATGTTGTGGGTATATTTTATACAGCGTACACACAGCGTTGTTCTTGAGCTCTTACTCTGTCTCTGGCGTTTATGTCGGCTCCGCAGTGGATCAGATGCTCTGCGCACTCGTAGTGACCGGTCCGAACGGCCACGTGCAGAGGAGTGCTTAGTAACTGAACACACACACACAGAAAATAAAATGAAGGTGTTGTATATGTGAAGCTGTTACATATGATTATGATTAGGATTCGAGTGTAGTGCAGCATAAACCAGATCACACCCACACACACATATAGAGTATATTTGTATTATTTAGCTTTGCTTATTTATTGATTGATTAGATTCCTTTTTTTTTTTTTTTTACATTTCTCTGTGAAAGTTCTTACCTTGTCTCTGGTGTCAAGTTTTCCTCCTTCGTTAAGCAGCAGCTCCAGTGCAGGAAGACTGCCTCCTCTACACGCCCAGTGCACTGCTGTCGCATCCAACTGAACACACACACACACACACACACATGCTTGTACTCAGCACAGGTGTGATATGATCTAAAATAGTTCACGTCACATCTCCAGGTGTTTTATTCCTCTTAGACCACTCCAATAATTATGGATTATTAATTTAGTAAAGAGCGACACATCATAGTTTTTGTCCGTTTACAGCTACTTTAACTTTAGTTACCTCCTGTTCTCATTACATAACATGGTTCATTTCTGTAATGAGTCCAAACACAGTACTCTGTATTTACCTTGTCCTTGTTCTCTATAGACGCTCCGGCCTCCAGGAGTCTCTTCATGACGTCGATGTGACCTCCATAACACGCTTTATGCAGAGCAGAGCGCAAAAACTGTCAGACAGAAAAATCAGTGAGATTAATACACAGACAGATACATAGCAATTTTCTTTCCATCTTTCTCTTTCATCTGTATAGCTAAAGCACAGGGGTTTAAGTTTAAGGTAGTATTTTTCAATAATTTGTCCTTATTCTTCATCAAATGATCATTTCTGCTTTGAATTCCAGTCAATATGGATATTTTATAAGGATGTTTTCTGTATTAAATATAATTTCTCTTCCAGGATTAAACTCTGCTTATCTGTTTTACTTAATATTAAGGCAAGCAAATGATAAATATTGATCCTGTTGAGTTGATAAATATTCATCCTAAAATATATAAATAAATATGTTTATACAATATATAACATATTTATTCATTAATAAAGCCGACAAAGCACAAAAAAATATGCAGATAATAATAAACGGAGAAAATAAAATAATTTAAATAATAGGAAAAGAAAATAAAGTATAATTTATATAATCGAAAGTCTGAAAATATATTTTAGTTATAAACATAGAAATAAATACTACTAGTACTATTACTACTACTACTAATAAAAATTAACTAAGTAAAGTAGGGATTTAAAAATGTATACTATATACAAATTTAAATAATGTTATAATAAAGTTTATATAGCTCATACATACATTTAAATATTTATCTAACTATATACAATTTAATTTGAATATTTGTTATTTTAGTTTAATGTTTCTGTACGTTCTGCACATATTTAATGATATAATGTGTGTGTGTGTGTGAGAGAGAGAGAGAGAGAGAGAGAGAGAGAGACTCACATGATCAGAAGTGTTTGGGTCTCCACCATCAGAGAGAAACTTCTCCACTACAGCCAATTTATTTTCTGCTGCAGCTGTGAGGAACATTGACTCGTCAACTGTTTCAGGCTGTAAAACAAACACACACACAGTGTCTGTCATTCACAGTGAAAATAATAGTACAGTAGGTTATCCTATGATATTTACTTTATATTTCCATTTATTCCACTTTAGAATATCAGATCTGTTAACTTCCTGGTTACAGGGTCGAATTCCAAATAGTGCTAAATGTAAAGCTAGGTCTGTCTGTCTGTCTGTAAATCTGTGTCTCTGTCTGTCTGCCTCTATGTCTGTCTTTCCTGTATATCCATATGCCTGTCTGTCTGTATGTCTCACCAGGATCTCAGGTTCAGGTTCTTTCTGATGTATTTGTCTCTTCCTCTCTTTTCTCCTCTGTCTGAGCTGCAAGATGTTGTACAGATCATCAACTGTCTCTAACTTTAGATGCCCCGATATGTCAACCTGAGAGACAGAGAGAGAGAGAGAGCAAGAGAAAGAGAGAGAAGGACAAAGATGGAGACAGAGAGAGAGAGATTAAATATATCTCTGTACATATAATGACATCACCAGGGCAGGCAGATGAATATGACAGGTCATTGATAATAATAATCAACAATCAATGAAAATTTGTATGTCTGTGTGTGTGTGTGTGTGTGTGTGTGTGTGTGTAAGTGTGTTTGTGTACACCTACATTGAGTTTGAGGTTGTGTTGTTCTGTGTCCTGTGTGTCATCACTCAGGAGAGTGAATGTGTGTATCCCATCCTGTTTCTCACGGGTGACAGCAGACTCATACTCGCCAACCCCCACACATACATGTCCCGCCTCTTTCTCCTCACTGCTCTGCCTTGCCACCTGCAATTGGACCACACACCTGTCACTCACCTGGATACAATACACATGCAGGGAGAAATCTCTCTCTCTCTCACACGCACATACACAATCTCTCACTCTCTCTCTCTCTCTCTCTCTCACTGTGTGTGTCTGTGTGTGTATGCGAGAGAGAGAGAGAGAGAGAGAGAGAGAGAGAGCAGTAGCTCTTCCTGAAGTGTGACTGATCTGACTTAATCACCATGTGAAATTTAGTAAGGGCATATGGTTACACACACACACACACACATCCTGAAGGACTTATTTGCAGTACGTCTGTGTGCATCACAATGACGAGAAGCAATTATAAATGTATGTGTATTTAAATTAATATCAGTATAACATAATCTCAAAGCAAAATTCCAATAAAATTGTATTTATTCCAATATCTTCGTCATCTTTACTGTTATAATAATAATTGACATATACTTGACGTTACTGCAAGCATTTATTAAGTAAATGAATATTTCAAATACAGTATGATGAAATACTAGATATACTTAAATATACTTAGATATAATAAACATCTAGCATTTTATAGAATAGCTTACCAAATCTGCAACACGTAGCAATCCCATTCCTATTCTTTGTCTTTTATTATCTTCTCTTCGTTCTGTATGCCTTCCTCTCTCTCTCTCTCTCTCTCTCTCTCTCTCAATTTTCAATGTCTGTGAACGAGTATCTGATCCCTCTCTCGTGTCCAGTCCCGAAGCGTCTCTGCCCTGTAAAGCTCTGTGGATTTCCTTTCTGTCATCCCTCATATATATACAACTCTCTCTCTCTCTCTCTCTTCTTTTTCTCTCTCTCTCTCTCTCTCACACACACACACACACCCACACATACACACTGAAAAGGAGCGTGACAATATAAGACTGTGACATCACCTCTGACCTCGGCCCATCCGTCACTGCTCATCATAGCGTGATGTCACCGCATTGGTGTCCCTGGAATACACATTCCAACTACTCGGGACACCTCAGAACAATTTCAGCCGTCTCATCATGTCACTTCCACGCACACACGCGCACACACACCTGACACTGGAATTTAGTAACCCCTCTCTTGCATGAAAGCGGAATTACTCTCTCCAGGTGCCCTGTTATACCACAGAGACTTGAGCTATTTGTGGTAATACACTTCACATGATAGTTTTTATTCGTTTATAATTACACTTCATGCTGTGGAAGGTTGCCAGCCTCTTTTCTTTGAAATACACACACATATATATATATATATATATATATATATATATATATATAAAACTTAATGAACTTAATGAAAACTCTATATTGAATGAAACGTGAGAATATTGAATGGATTCCGAATATATTGATTGAAAACTGATATATTGAATGAAAAGTCTGAATATATTGAATGAAAACTAAGTATATGTTGAATGAAACATGACGTCATCGAAACACAGCGCCATCTTTAGAAAGGATGAGTGAGTCGGCGAGAAACTTGGTTGCTGCGATTCTGAGAAATGAAGAGATGGTGAACACATTGATGAGTGCGTGTACGGCCCAAAGTGGTGGCACAAGCCGCACTCAGTATCAGACTACGGATGAAGAAATGTATTCGCTATTTCACCGCGGAAGACCGGTGTTGTGCGCTAAAATGCCCCCCTGCCACAGATTGCCCCCCCCCCTACATAATCTCTATCAAATATTATATTACAACATAAATTCACAGGTTTATTGTTATCAAACATAATATAACTATTATAATTAACCCTAGACACGTGACAGGTGTCGAGACCATGGATACAAATTCTCATATAAGGTTTATTTTGTGGCACATTTATTTTACAGGGATTTGTATATCAAAAATACATCTTGTATATTTAAAAAATATATTTTTTATTTTTTCCCTATACAACATGTAATTTTTTATAATGCTTATTTTTTAATAAAATCTATTTGGTCTAATTTGTAATTTCTAAATCATAAACCTATAAATTTCTGTTCTAATATAATATTCGACGGAGATTATGTAAGGGGGGGGCAATCTGTGGCAGGGGGGCATTTTAGCGCACAACACCGGTCTTCCGCGGTGAAATAGCGAATACATTTCTTCATATATATATATATATATATATATATATATATATATAGTATAAACTTGAAAATGACAGAAAACTTTAAGAACTGGCGCTTGAAACTCCTTCTATACAACTGTCAGAACTGGAGGTATAGAAAATTTATGAACACCTTCTTACCAATCAAACTTGTTAATGCTGTGGTGTATAAGTGTATATTTCTTCCTGTTTATAGATGCTATAATGTATGTGATAACAGCCCACATTTTGCCTCCTGAATATAATCCAACATTAAACGTAGCTATAAATGGAAAAAAAAAAAAAAAAACATGACCTGATTGGCAGGCGTGTGGAGTGTGTCCATATGTAGGCAAAATTTGGCAGAGGAACAATCCTGATATCGCTTCACACACACTAAAATAAATTATAAACAGTTTAAACATTGCACTAGACTAAATCATGTGCTAGCAAATCCCGTACATCTGTGTGTCACGGTGATGTCACCGCATCCTGTAAATGGCTGCTAAATTTACTGTGTGGCTCGAGGTGACAGCGAGATGATACACACACACACACACAAGACAGATCACAGAACCCTGACCACAAACTCCTCAGGAATGAGTGGCTACAGTTTTCTTTCCGTATATACACACACACACTTGACACAAACACACTTGACACAAACACACACACACTTTACACACACACACACAGCCTTCATTTCTTGTCTTCAGCACAATAGCATTCCTGTGATTTATTTTTACATGCTAATTCTACTTGCTATATGCTAGGTACGATGGTAAGCTAGCAACAGTTAACTTTTTCCCCCACCTACTAAGCAACTAATATAATGTATAATAAATGACTAATACATATTAGTTTATTTTACTGTAAAATGAACAATAAAGACCAACAGTTTTTAATTTGTGTGAGAAGGCTAGTGCTGCTCAAGAAACACTGTTAGTACTGAATTAAAGCATAGTGGTTAAATGTTTACAGTGTTTAATTCAGTACAGTGAGTAGGCTTTCCAACTCTGCGAAACAGAAATATGGGAGAGTGCTGTTACCTCTCGCAGCCGGAGGTCTAGAGAGCTGATTGGCCGAGCTCTCTCAGAGGGGAGGGAGGAGAGGTACTTAGTGCTCCTACATTAATCACGGCTCTACAGCCAGTCAGGGGCGTCTGTGAGCTCGCGCAACGGAGGGAGCGGATAGCGCTGTCCTCCGAGTGTGTTACGCCGCCCCCAACGGTGCGCGAGCGAGCAGTTCGAAAAGATGCGGTCGGCTGGCGTCACGTGGTTCGGAGGAAACACGTGATAGTCTTCGGCCCTCCCGGCTGAGTGGTAGTAGTAGCCTTAATGTGGGAGCCCCCTAGTGACGGGGAGGAATTGGACACGACTAAATTAGGGAGAAAATCGGGGAAAAATCCAAAAAAAAAAAAAAAAAGAAAGAAATATGGGAGAGAAGGTGGAGTAAGCTTTTACTCCTCTATTCATGAGAAAGTCCCAGTTTGACTTGAACACCCCTTGCATGTAGTTAAAAGTTTTTTTTTTTCTTCTTTATTCTAGAACAATATTGGATATTTGGAATTCGGTACAGTAGTAACAACATCAGAGGTCAGCTGTTCTGGAATAGTTCTTGTCAAGTGCATTTGCAAAACCCACCACACACCATGGTGAAACTGGCTCTCATGAAGACCATCACTGGAAAGCAAGACCAAAAGTTATCTCTACTGCAGAGGAGAAGTTCATTTAGGGTTACCAGCCTCAGAAATCAACAATAAACAGTACCTGAGATTAGAGCCATTATGAAGGTTTTACAGAGCATAAGTAGAAGACACATCTCAATATCAACTGTTTAAAGATGATTGCATATTTTGGATGCCTTCAGCATTATTTTGGAATAAATAAAAAAGGGTAATATTATTTGCTATTTAATATTACTTGGTTTACATGAAGTTTATGCAAGTATTATTGGTGTTTTATTATTGACTGCAAATTCATTGAATGAAGATGTACTGGGCTTAAACTCTTTTTTAAACTCTAAATAATTGTTTTAAATAAACAGTAACATGACTGATTTCCTTCAATTTAAATGAAAGCCTTCACTATAATTCAGTTCATATGAAATGTATGTATTTTACAAGAAGTAACATACAGGTAAAAAGACATCATTGTGAGCACTTTCAGTTACAGGTTTAGTTTGTACAGAAAAGAGCTGATCAGTTAAATGGCCACTAGAGGAAAGAATCTCCTCTGCCACTTAGTAGCTTGGCAGTGATCGTTCTCTGGCTGAGTGTGCTCCTCTGATCGGCCAGCACACTGTGTATTAGGTGAGAAGGATTGTCCAGGATTGAGTGGAGTTTAAACAGCATCCTCCTCTCAACCACAACATGAACAGAGTCCAGCTCCATGCCTCGGACAGAGCCAGCCTTCCTGATTAATTTGTTGAGTCTATTTTTGTCCACCACCTTCATGCTACAGCTGCAACAGACCACTGCATAAAAGATGGCACTTACCACCATAGATTCATTGAAGATCCATAGCATGGTGGTGCAAATGTTGAGCCTCCTCAAATATTACAGCAAGCTCTGGCATTTCTTGTAAAGCGCTGTTGTGTTTATTGCTCAATCCAGTTTATTGTCTAAAAGGACTTCCAGGTATTTGTACTCTGAAACGACCTACTGTAAACATTCTGACCACAGAAAAATGGAAGAATAATGGTGGTCTTTTGTTTTCCACTACTAGTTCCTTTGTTTTCCTTATATCGATCATCTTAGTAAAAAAAACTCACACCAGATAAAAAAGTTGTCTATGATTGACTGGTACTGCAAGGTATTATCTCCCCACTAAACAACTGTAGAGTCTTTGGAGGTCGTCTGAACATCTGCAGATTACACAGTCAGATAGTGCCTATGTAACCAAGGAAGTGAACGTGTGCATATTCTTTAATTTAAGAAAGTTACATTAAGAAAGCATAATATTCACAGCACTCCCAAGTTTGCTTAGGTTTATCTAGAATGGTGCTGAATCCTTCATTTCTCTCTGAAAGCAAATCAACAACAAAGAACCCAAAAGTGAGCAGACATTGTGGGACGCCCCCTCATTATCTGGTGAGAAGCCAGCAGCAATGTGGAACATGCAAAATAGAGAAAAACAGGGTGAAGAGGCTCCTCACACCAAGTGAGAAGGATGGGCCGACAGTTAAGAGTACAGTGCTATTCTGGGTGAAGAGAAACCCTGTAAATTGTGGCTACAAAGGGCAGACATGCACAGTGTCATCCAGTAAAAAGCAATAGAACTTGCCATTCAGCTGGACTTTTGCAAAGCAACACTCCCAGCACAGCATGCAGTAGAATGGATGCAGGAGCCCCAGGATAAGAGGGCAGAGATCAACACACAGCTGGCGCAATTCTAAATGGAGGTCAACAGGGAGACATCCAATGACCTTCAATGTCTTAACCTGAGTTAAATTTTGTTATTTCTGAACTCTGTTTTGTTAACCCTGAAATGCTTCCTATTCACTATGAGATATTTCCTGTTAGCCCTGAGATGCTTCCTGCTCATATTAAAATCCCACATGCTAACCCTGTTAGCATTGAAATCCTTCCTGTTAACCCTGTAGGCCCCCAAATTCTCCGGGTTAACTTGGAGACACTTTTAGACTTGCACTGCCTGAGCCAACCCTTGCCCTGTTTCAGTCAGACACTGACAGTCAGACCTCTGTTCAGCTTAGCAACCCACTCTAGCACTGACGACGTGCTGCTATTCCCAATAGCAAGGTTTGAGAGAGTTACACTTCTTGCGTCACCGGGCTGTGAGGTCATTCTGCTTGCTCCGATACCAGGGTTTGAGGACATAATAAGTGCAATGGACCCCAGCCTCATGAGCATCATGCTGACACCCAATCAGGGTTTTTATTATGTCATACCATCAGCGGACCCCAACCCTCTGATGTTTCTCTGTGCCACTGCTTGGCTTCAGGGATGATTTATAGATGCCACCACCCTGATTTGGGAAGTCAAAGCAGTACTAAGCTTTCACTGAAAGCCTAAAGTACCACATTCGGTCTCCGCCTCATGTTCATGCCCAGCTTAACCACAGCCTCTGTGGTGAAAAACCCAAAATGAGATTTTTTGAGGACCACCAGTAGACACTCTAAAGTAGAGCCTTTAGGGAGGGTTATGTCAGACTTGCGCCTAGCAGCACACTACTGTAGGTATGCCCTATGGGACCCTTTTTTGTGTTTTGGTGTAAGGGACTTTGATGTCATATGTTGTGTGTAAAATATGCTTATGCTTCATTCTTATTGCTGATGTCCTCATTTGGAGTCCTTGATAAGTGTTATTATTTAAGTTCTAGATTTAAATAATTTAAGCGTTTTCTGATTTCTGTTCTGTTGTAGTAATTCCCCTTATGTTTGTATTTCTGTTTGTTGTTGTTTGTTTTTCTTTGTTGGTTTTATGTGTTAATGAACAGCATCTGCACTTACTGTATGCCGTGCCTGTGACCCAAAAACTACGAAAACAAAGTCTTTCAGTCCAACTGTAAATAGGTGCATCCACAGTGTTTATTTATTCAACACTGTATGTATGTATGCTAATTTAACACTGTAAATTCAGTCCAATTAAAACATGGATGTCACAGCTGTTTATTTATTGGATTACACTGTATCAGAAAAAAGCAGTGTTTATTCAAGTCCCAGTAGAAATAAATCATATGATTTTTTAAAATGTTTAGTAGTGTGTGTTTTCTAATTCAACACTATATTACAGGTCCCAGGTAATGAAACCTAGAGAATCATTACAAATAATGATGTTTTTAAGGAATATGAAAAATAATTAAGCAAGTGAGGCGTGTAACTGTGGTGCTGGTGTATTAAGGTGTTAGCTGGGTGTTCAGGCATTAGCTGTTGAGCTTGTTTAGCTTATAAATAGCAAGTGTGAATCCCACAGTGGCACTTAAACTCATCTGGGTTTAATAAAGTGTGTGTTCATCCCTGGCTGATAGATGAATGGCAGAGCTGTGCTAATGACTGTCTGGCAAAAAAAAATTAAATACAGCTAGAGAGAGAGAGAGAGAGAGAGAGAGAGAGTGTGTGTGTGTGTGTGTGTGTGTATAGCATTACTTCATTACCATGAAATACTCTTTAACTGGCTACAACATAAACAAAAAAAGTACTGGCTAATCATCAGTATGTCAGCTAGCATAGAAAAACAGCAAATGAAGCTAACCTAAACTTAACCTGAGGTAAAGTCTTTTAGCAAAGTTGCTAAATGTATTCTGTTGCTAAAGTGGTGTTATTTAGGAAGCTGACTCCAAATTTGGGTCAATCCCCACAGAAATGTTAAATTGTCCACCTTTACAACAGAAATAAAACATGTTTACAGCCTGGTACAAAACCATTGATGCTTAACTTGCAACAGGAAAATCAAGAGTGCTAAAGTGCTATAAATTAGACTTAACCACATTAACATTTTAGTTAAGCTAAAGCTAAACTTCCTAGCTTGAGGTAATTGAGGTAAATAGGCATATTACAACGACAATCAGACTCCAATCATTCCACACTGTGGCATTTTGAGAGATTTGAGTGCTGCAGATTGTCAGCTTCCTCGTTCAATCAGGTCCATTTTGATACCAGAATTATTCCTGTATCATGTCTGATTCCTGAGATATGGCCAGTGCAAGTTTGTTTATTAGGACCGCCTAGAAAATCTCATTTGAAATCCTATTTGCAGAATATTTAAATGGGCATTCTGTGACTTAAAATTAAACAAGCTTATTGTGACACCAGGATCTCCCTGCTATCCTTAAAAATATCTTAACCAGGGGCACGGATTTATAAGGCAAACAGGCAAACAAAAGAGTACCAAGCAAAAAAACTTATGTTTTTCTATAAAAACTGGAGTCACTACTTGGATAGTGTGCTACTTGGATAGTATTCATTAAAGTGCTTTGGAACAATGTTTAGGATTAAAATGTTCTCACTTCTGCTGAACGATAGGAAAGATAAGGAATGTATCAATTGTTTTTTTTTTGTTGAAAATGTTAAATTTGATACCTTTCACATATAGCCCTTTACCGTATTGGTCATGGCGCAAAACTAACCTGTGTGACTTAATATCTGGTTTGATATGACGCTGACATATTTGTTTGCCTCTAAACTCATAACGTTTGCATGTGTTTGCAAACTTTCTTCAGTTAATGCTTCAGAATTAATTATAAAAGTCTGGGTGCAGGGGCAATGTAGGAGTCTGACATGCCAAAAGAAGGCCATTTTAACTAATGAATGTAACTGATGATTTAACCTTTTATGAAGTTCACATACTCTGTCTTGATCATTAACATTGGCAGTAGTCATTTGGAGTGTTTTGAGTGCCAAGGTTAACCCTGACCACCATGATTGCACCTGTTAACAATCAGTGTCAGGGTAGGTCACATCACTACAGCATCTCTATATATACTTGACCATGAACTAACATAGAAACATGCAGTCATTGTGAGTGTTTAGTGTGTGCGTGTGTGTGTGAGACAGCTGAAGTTATTATTATTTATGGCTATGATGATTATTATTTTCAAAGTAAGACAACTCGGCACCAGCCCAGAATAAATTTAGGCTTAAAAATACCACACACACACACACACACACACACACACACACACACACACACACACACACACACACACACACACACACACACACACACACACACACACACACTCTGCTACAAAGCAAACATATTTACTATGGCAACACTACTAAATAGTTTACAGGCCATGTTGTTTGTATCCTTCGCCTCACTCTGTTGTGTTTTTGCACTTTATTCACCATGATCCTAAAAAAACAAAATTTTATTCCAGCGTATAGAAGTTCTATAAAATGCCAATCAAAAGTCACTTGACTTGATTGTTACACAGCGCTGACATTGGAGAGTCCTTCCTTACAACTTATAGAATCATCTCCTTACTTTGGTATAATATAACAATGAATACACACAAGCAGTTACTAGGGTAAACAAATACTTAGTAGACCAGGTACATTAATATAAACTTGCACTTCTTTGAGAGTTGCTGTTGTACAGAATTACAAGAACACTTTTTGACCTATCAGAGAACTGCACAGTTTAGCACTTTCCATATCACTCTATTTTAGGCCCAGGCTTCATCTCACAGCTACAGTCTTATTTGTGTTTGCAAGCTGTTAGATGTTATTCTGTGACAAGAAAAGAAAGTTAGGCTGATATATTTTTACCTCAAGCTAGCTTGGTGTTAAAGGCCCTGTTTGGTGCAACATGGAATTAGCATCCTGAAGCAAGTTAAATTACACTATCAGTCAGAAGTTTGGACAGACCTTCTAATTCCATGGTCTTTCCACATTGCAAAACAATGCTGAAGGCATATAAAATATGCAATTATCTCCTTTTGAAGAATTTATACTGGGATGTGTCTGTTACTTATGCTCTGTAAAGCCTTAATAACAGCATTAATCTGAGATGCTCAAGAATCATTGGTGAATTTTGAGGCTGGTAACTCTAATTGAACTTCTCTTCTGCGGCAGAGGTAAGTTTTGGTCTTGCTTTCCTGGGATGGTCTTCATAAGAGCCAGTTTCATCATGGTGCTTGATGGGTTTTGCAAATGCACTTGACAAGAGCTATTCCAGAACAGCTGGCGTTGGTGTCTTAAAATAACAACTGACTGTTGTTGTTGTTGTTGTTACTTATTTACCTAATGCCATATGTGTTATTTCATTAAAAATTCAGTAGTGTTCTAGAATGTAGAAAATAAATCTAAACTTTTGTCTGTTTGACTGCTAATGTACATTTACAATATATAAAGAATATCTACACAGTAAAATCCCAAGTACTGGTTTAACACTTTCAGAGTTTTAGTTTTTTGTTGTTGTTGTTTTGGCCTTGTTACTACATGGGACTCTTTCCTAATTTGTGTATTGCCTGCATATTTACAGATGGAGGTATTTTAATAAAAGAAACAATCCTTGGTAATTTTTGGTTCATGGGGCGTTTCCTCATTTTCATATTCATGGATATTCAAGGATACAGATGTTTTTTAATGAGGACTTAAATAAAGAGTGATGTCTGGCTATTTTAGTCTTTTTGGAACATAGGAGTGTTTCCTAATCTACATATTTATATATTAATATAAGATACATATATAAAAAATATAATTTTTGCATCAGTTTAAAGGTTTACATGTGATTTTAGCATTCCTTCTGTCATTTGTCAAATTAATAATCTATAGAATTCATTTTTAGGTATAAATGGATTTAACCATTACATTTAATAACAAATACATAATAAAGAAAGAAAGAAAATTTGATCTCTGTGCTGTTTTAAGTGTGTCAGCTGATGAGTTTGCTCTGTAAAGTTTATTTTCATTTATGACTCATTACATGATCAGTCATTCAACACCTACACGACCCTTGACCTACTACACACCAAGATTTTTAAAAAGTAAGGTCTCCTTTCTCCTTTCCACCTTCACATGAATATTGATGAGGATGTCTTTGGATGAAAGATTTGTTCACTGTGATGTTACATGATTTTAATACACCCCACTCCACTCCACAGGATTTTGTTGGCAAATCTGTTGATATTTAATCATTAAAAACAGACAGTCTTTACCTTCATCTCATCATGAGACCAGGATATTAAACACATCACACAGTCTCTCTCTCACACTCTGGGACAGAACTGTTCTTCACAAGCACTTCACCCTACTCCTGTAACACCACTGCTCTATCACTGCTCAGCTTATACTAATGGACTTGGTAGAGGGGTGTCAATACTTTGTGCAGAACAACATATGGCCTGTATTCAATGATAACACACCTACAGAGTAACCTCTATTTGAGGTGCAGCTGATATGAATACCACTAAAATTTATTTATATATATAATAATAATACATACATACCTCAGCCTTTATTATTATTATTATTATTATTATTATTATTTGCCTTAAACCGATATTTCAAACATTACATTTAAAAAAATTCCCACATTAATCAACAAATAAATAAACAGATAAATAAATATTAATCATCTGCGCGTGCAGCCGCACCGGCGCGCGCGCTCTCGGGGTTGGGGGATGAGATCGCGTGAACAAGCGTGACCCCGCCCCTCTCCTTCTTCCTGCGCGAGCTGCGCCGTTTCCCCCGTTCCGTTTTCACCGCCTTCAAAACTCGCGTGCGTCACTAACGGCGGCACGAGGGAGCACCGGTGAGTAGATCCGAGCGCGTGGGAGTGCACGCGCAGTTCCGTTATATTCTTTTATTGAGGTAATTTATTTTAAGGCATGGGGAAGCGTGTGTGTGTGTGTGTGTGTGTGTGCACGCGCAAAGTTTTGCTCGGGGTTAAGAAATAACCGGAAGACAGTCCAAAACAAAACCCGAACAGACCTCGCGGTTTTTTACGGTAAGCGGTGACGTCACTGCTAGTATATAGCGTAATAGCGGCAGAATAGGTGCGCGCGCGTGCGACCAGAGAAACAGCGTTTCGCGCGTGTCCGCTTCGCGCGCTGATATTCTAATGTGACGTAACCTATTAGAGAGGCGGTAACGGCCCGCTCCGTTTTACACACAGACATACACACCGTAACCGGTAACTCTGTGGCGCGCGAGAGAGCGAGCTCACGCCACCTGCCCCTGTGCGCGGCTGTCAAGATGACGTCACGTAAATGTTTGCTGAGATAATATAGGTTAGATTTGGGGACACATACACATAAACACAAACAACACTGCACACATAGACTATTACATAAGCGCTTATGTCGGATAACCGTAACGTCACATGGGGCGGGGCAACGGCATATTTAGCTCCCCTATATTATCATTAGTGTAAAAGTTTTACTCTTATAATAACTGTCTAAATACGATGTTTGGTGTGTGCTGTGATCATCAACAGCAATATCCAAAATACACGTGTGTGTGTGTGTGTGTGTGTTGTCTCAGCCAGCGTGCTTGTGGATCCGGAGTCCCAGGAGCATTGTGTGTGACGGGGGAATGTTTTTAGGCGGTTAGAGAAACCTGGAGAACCGTGGAGGAACCTCTCACCGACACTGGTAGAGCGTGAAAGTGTGAAACTCCACTCACACACACACAAACACCCACACACACAGAGTAAAGCCTGAGCATTTCTGACCTAAAATAAGCTAAAATCTTAAGGACGACCTGAAATCATGTACAATCTAGACCTTACCTTAGCAGTAATTTCACCTCCACTGAAGCTCTAGCAGTTTCCTCTATATTGCCGCCATACTAAAATTTCATTTGATCAATGATCTTACCAAACCAGTGCAAGTGTATTGGATCAGTCACACATGAGAGTTGTTCTATAGAGGCTCTCATATCTACCTAAAAATGAAAAACAACTGATTTTACACACTTGTGTCTCGATTCTAACACACACACACACACACACACACACACACACACTGTATATAAATGAATTAATATACTTAAAAATATATATATATTCATAATTTCTTTCCCCCCAACGCTCCGTGGCGTTTAGGAGGCCGTGATCGCGTCGGGCGGGAGGAGGATGCGTCGACGGCCTCGATGTGGCGACATGGCACCGTCTCCATGGCGAACAACTGCGTGTTGTTTTTGACACCTTAACCACTGACCTTCCTCTGAAGATGGCCACGCAGAGGGGGCACCTGATCAGAGAGTTTAACCGCTACATCACCTGTTCCGTGTGCCGGGGCTACCTGATCAAACCCACCGCCGTCACAGAGTGCCTCCATACCTGTGAGTGACCTTTGACCCTTATGATGTCATCATGAATGTGTATGATGTCATCATGAATGTGTAGTTACATAGACCTGGCCTTGATCAAAACTAGTGATTAATAATTATAAATAATTGTGTGTGTGTGTGTGTGTCCAGTCTGTAAGAGCTGCATCGTCCAACACTTTGAGGAGAGTAACGACTGTCCTGAATGTGGCATTCAAGTCCATGAAACCAATCCTCTAGAGATGCTAAGGTAACTCACACACACATACACACTCACACACACCTGTATATCTCTGTAGTTCTTATATTTCACTTTTTCTGTTGAAGGTTGGATAAAACCCTGGAGGAAATCATCTTTAAGTTGGTGCCTGGTCTGAGAGAGAGTGAGTTACACACAGAGTTACAGTATTTACACAGTATATGTATGAGAGTGTGTGTGTCTGTTTTATTAACATGTGGTAATATCATTATTGACTAGAGGAGGAACAACAAGAAATGGATTTCTGGAGGAAAAATGAATCCAGATCGAATGGGGAAGGTGAGTGTAACACACACAGAGTTCAGTACGTGACATAAACATCGCTCTCTCTATAAATGATCTGTACTTTATATTTTTATGTGTGTGTGTATGTTTTAGAAGGTCCCAGGGCCAAACGCTCTCGTGTATGTGAGGAAGAGGATGACAGAGAGGAAGGTGAAGGAGGTGATTATCACAGGAACGACCCTCAGATCGCTATCTGCCTCGACTGCCTGAGGAGCAACGGCCAATCAGGAGAGAGCACAGTGAAGGTAGGCGTGGCGTTGTTTCATTCAGAAATAAACCTGAGAGCAGATTAGAGCAGGAGAATGAAGAGGTGGTTGTACTTCTATTCATTTTATATTTCATGCTTTTATCTTCATTTCACGTGGTAATCTTGAGTGTGTGTTTTTATATTTATATTTTTCCCCCACATTGTGTATTCCACATTAAAGAGGTTGAATTAAACAGGGGTGGGAGATGTATGTATTTCCCTGCATTCAGATCATTCTGCATTCACACTGCATGTTCACTTGACAAAAATCCCAGATGCTGTATCAGTCACACTCATTGCTCACACACACACATAATGTAACACAAAGCACTATTTCAGTAATTCACCAATCAGGCCAGGGATTAGCAAATGATTCAGTCACACAACTTCTCTCATCTCTCTTCCTCATTTACGGCATTACGCTGTCACTCACATAACAGCAGAGGCGGAGTTAAACAAACTAGTCAGTTTACTTGGTGGAGTTGGAACAGTATGCCTTTACTTTCACGCCAACAACCCGAGTCTTGCTTAAATCCTCACTTGCACCATCAAACTCTCACTCTTGTTACGCTCAAACTGTATTTCCACTGTGTTCGCTGAATTCCAGCCAATCAGAAGCTAGGCGGAGACAATTCTGACGACCTGTTCCAGATTGGCTCCTTTTAATGTCACCTGTGTCCCTCAATGCGCATATGCAAAACCGTTATATTTTCTTCTACTGTTGCGTTTATCATCATATGCGTTACTTTATACTGTTATTATTTGTAGCAGCATACAGTAAACACACACGAACTAAAATTTAAAATGCATACTACTGTGTGAACAGAGACTGGCAGGTACAGTTCTAATTGGGCTATAAATTACTGTATTATTTAATTAAACATGACGTGCTGATTCTCGCCTTTACACAGAGATTCTGAGAAGAGAGCGAAAAGAGAGTTTTATTAATTATTTTTATTTATTATTGTTAACATGCTACTTATTTTCAAAAACTTATCCACTTCAAGGTTTCTAAAATCAGGAAAAAGCAACTTTTTTTTTTTTTTTTAAAGTTAAAAGTCCTGTGTGCTTTTAAAAAAATAAAGCCAGTACATTTTGTTTTTGTGTAGTCAGTACATTTTGTTTTTACTTGAGTGCAGTAAATGTTTTTTTTTGAACAAAAATTAGTACTGTACGTATTACACTGTAGTACTTTGTAAGTGGTTCGCTCCTCTTAGTAATTAGTGCTTCCTACAATGCCTGAATAGACATTAACATATTATTAAAGAAATATGGGAGTTAATAAAAACAAATGAATAAATGTGGCGATGAATGAATGTGGAAAGAATCAAATATGGAACTCAATGAATAGGTAAATAATGAATGAATAGGGAATTTAATAAATAGAACAAAATAAAAATCGGACAAAAATGTTAACAAAAGACTAATTTCAGATAAATAAGTAATCAATGAAAATGAATTTATTATTTTTTAAATTTATTTTTCAGTGCATATTTATTTATTTATTATATTGGCAGTTTTGTTCTCTATATTCCAGAAAAATCTTATCAGCTCTTGAGAAGTCTCGACAGTTCATAGTAAATCTTGAGGTGTCCCCAAGACATTTCAGCATGAGTTTGGGATGATTATGAGAGTTGTCAGCAATTTGTAATGACGTAGTAACATTTTGTAGCGAATGCCTAGACAATTTGAATGAGAGGAAAGCATGTGAGGTCAAAGGCTTGAGCAAGCAACAATCATCAAGAAATTTAGGACAATTCAGCCCGCTCTAAAGAACAGTCCGAAAGATCTTTATGCGCACAGAGGAGTTTATGGAGTCAGAGATCCATAACAACAGAAAGAACAAGCTGTTTATTTTTTTCTGTTAAAATGTACAAATGCTTCTGTGTCAAACCTGCCATATTCAACAACAATTCCTCAACTAAAGATCTCCAGAAGTTGTTGTTGTAAATGTCTGAAACGAGTTCAGATTCCAGGACAGGTGTTTGTCCTAGAGGTAGACTGGGACAAGAGACGATAGTCCCTGTGGAAGCCTTCATGACTGTCACCGGTCGCTGTTATACTCAGAGAGGCTGCTGCTGTTTCTATGCAATTCATGTTTTAATTATACAAAGTTGCATTTTTCTGTGTTCTGCATCTCTATTATGAATATCCTGGATTACTTGTTTGCTGAGTGTGTGTATGTCTGTGTGTGTGTTGCAGGGTCTGATGAAGAAATTTATCCGCTGCTCCACTCGTGTCACCGTCGGTACCATTAAGAAGTTTCTTTGTGTGAAGCTGAAGCTACCGAGTTCATATGAGGTAGGAGATCACAGATCAATATTAAGTGCCTATATTTTAATATTTAACACACGCACACAAATACATCACTGTCAGTGTTTAACATAGCAAAAGTTTGGAATCTGTTTTTTAGTAAAAGTTTTTTTAAGTATTGATATAAGCAAAATAATGGAAAGAAATAGTACCACTAACTCAATGTCTTGAATGAATCACTTGATATGAACAAATCAGAATCAGTCACTAGATTCTATTTGAACGAGTCACTGGAAAAATTGATAGTTACTTTGTTACTTTGTTATTGTTACTTACTTAGGTCATGAAGTATTCAGTGTTATTAAAGTGAGTTCCGGAGTGAATCGGTCTGTTTAAATATACAGTGGAACCTTGGATTACGAGCATAATTCGTTCTGGAAGCCGGCTTGTATTCCAAAAAAAACTTTTTCCTGTAAGAAACAATGAAAACTCAAATTATTCGTTCCACAGCCCAAAACAGTAAATACATTTAAATAATTGATACAATATATAAAGTAAAAATAAAACAAATTAACCTGCACTTTACTTTAAAAAAAAGTAAAAATAAATCCAGACAGATAAGTGTTTCCGTTTGTGCGCGCAGATGCCGTGTGTGTGTGTGTGTGTGTGTGTGTGTGTGTGTGTGTGTGTGGAATTGGCCCCTTCCCTCGATTCATCTTACACAGTAAAACTCCTCCTCCACCTCGCTTTTTACGTTTCACAACAAACACACACAACGGAAACACCGGTTTAAAGGGAAAAAAAGAAATCTCTCTAATGACACTCGCGGAATCACTGCTGTAAAGTAAAAAAAAAAACAAATGAACCAGCACCTTAGCTTGGAAAAGAATAGCTACAGAGCAGAGTTTCTGTGTGCGTGTGTGAAGCCAGGGAGCAGGTTGTAAAGGCGAGAGAGTGTGTGTGCGTGTGTCAGTGTGTGTGTGTATCGGTGTCAAATTACGCGTGCGCACACACAGGAGAAACGCTGAAACAGAGAGGGAGATGTTAATTATACCAGTAAGATACGGGCATTAAGACCCAGCGGGGGAGACGAATACCCACAATTCCGCAGCGCAAGAGAGAGAAAAATCATTGGCTCAGTGGTGATCATGTGACGCTCAGTGTCGAAATAAGAGGCGCGTGATACATGATGCTCGGCACTCGTAAACCAAAACTTTCGCTCAGTTTCCAAGTGAAAATTTATTAAAAATCCTTGCTCGTCTTGCGGAACACTCGTAAACCTCATTACTCGCAATTCGAGGTTCCACTGTATCACTAAGATGAATATATTCACAAAGATGTTAACATTGCTGTTTCTTAAGGATCATGCGAACAAGTCAGGATCAGCCATTAAATGTGTTATTTGTGAATGATTCATAATAAGAAGTCAATAATAAGAGTTCAATAATAAGTTAAAGTGCTCTGTTCATAAAGGATTCGTTTTTTAAAGTCACTAAGTTGAACAAATCAGTATCGCTCACCAGAGATGTTTTGTCTACAAATGATCATTTTTTTGTGAATGAATAACTAAAATAAAAGAATCAGCCACTTCATCAAATGATTCCTTTATTATAATTCTCACGTTCAGCTGCAATAAGTGAGTCATTTGATTAAGTAAAGAGTCTGTCTCTGTCTTGAGGTAAATTTCCACCACATTAGACGTGTCTCCGAGTGTGGACTGAGATTCAATCCTCTGAAGTTCAGTTGACTCGCTAAATCAGAGAGAGTCATGAAAAATAATTTATCTAAGCCCTAACACACAAGCATGTGCATGTAATATAAAAGTATCCAGAACTGTTAGCTATTTTATAGACCATCACCTGTGTGACTTAGACTCAGACATGATGAATCACACAACTGAATCCGTGAACAATGATTATAACTGAAAAACTCAAATGATAAAAATCGATGAAAAGGCTTTAAATCTCATAAACATGGCAAAGACAAATTGATTCATTTACAACAAAGAGTCATTTACAACAAGGAGTGTGTGTTTGTGTGTGTGTCGCTTTCAGCTGGACGTCCTGTGTAACGGGGAGATCATGGGGAAGGACCACACCCTGGAATTCATCTACAGAACCCGCTGGAGACTACAGGGCGACACAGTGAGTGTGTTTGTGTGTATGTGTGTGTGAGTGTGTCTGCATGTGAGAATGGTTACCAAGGCTCAAAAGGAAAGTCGATATGTGATTGGCCGATGCACACATGCTGTAAAAACAGAAGTGCAAAATTAAATACAGGATTAAAGGATGTGTATAACAATTATTTTAACCTCTACACACACACACACACACACACACACACACACACAGCTGTCAGTGTGGGTGGGAATGACAGTAGCAAAAGCTCCTCGCAGGCACTGACAGCACTGTGACTCACTTTTCTCCAGTTACAGACAGGAAAGCAGAAAACACGCACACATACACACACACAAAATCCGAAAGTGACTTTGCATACATGGTTTCGTGTCCTTAACTAACCTTGTCATATTAAAAAAAACAAAATGAATGACAGGAAGAGAGAGGAAGAGAAAGCTTCACTAGGCCTGATCACTTAGCATTGTAGTGTATACAGGATTGGATTAGTGTGTTCAATTATTCAGTTTTTCACACACACATAAAAGATGTGTTTTTTTTTAGCCAAAATCTTTCACCCTAATTTAACAGATGTTACATTCTTATCTGATGATAAATCCACCATACAGCCAAAAGTATGTGCACCCTTGTCCATTGCGTCGCTGTTGAGCGTCCCGGTCCGGATTTATTCCTTTGCTTTTATAATATGCACTCCACTCTTCTCGGAAGGCTGTAGACTAGATGCCTGTGGGAATTCGTGTTCATTCACACACTCTACGTGAGGTGCTAATGTTGTGATTTTGATGAGGTTATAGTTCCAGTTCATCCCAAAGCTGATGGTCCCATTGATTTCAGTCAGGGCAGTGCCTGTGCAGCACACTCGAGCTCTTCTGTTTATTTTATTAAAGTAACTTAAAATCATCCCACTGGTCATCCAGGTCAGGAAATAACACTCTAACAACAATTAAAGGGCACTGCTAAGGGGGTTAGTATGGAGTACTACGCATGGAGGTAAGAGGAATATGTGATAGTAATTGTAATATATCGTCTCACAAGCCAATCAGAACTCAGGACAGGTATGGTAGTGGTGACGTTAATGTTCACATTGTTTATAAGTCCATATTAATGTCAGATCTCTGATTAATATTCCACTGTACGGAGAGGTTTCCGCCTGATTTGTGTACACTGTGTGTTTGAAGCGTCGTCTCTCTCCTCAGGAGTACCCCATGGTCCTTGAGTATCGTCCACGAATAGACTTCGGCTAGAACCCGAACCGAGCTGCAGCGATGGGCAGAGGGATGGAGAGAGAAAGAAAGAGAGACCAGAACGACCACTTCGCTTCTCTTCCTCGACGTCCTCGTCATTCATCCATCCTGATCAGTTATTCCTGCGTGACAGGTCCTGGCTCCGCCCCTGACACGCCTCTCCATGGATGAAAAAAACAACATGAAGCACTTCAGACATGCACTTCTGCTGCGTTTAGAAAAAAAAATGCGTATGCGTCACCAGCGTCTTCCTCTTTTATATTGCTGAAGACGAAGGAAAAGGTTTAGAAACGTAAAATGAGTAAATGTGCCTCTTTTGTATGTACGCACACACACACACACACACACACACACACACACACACACATGCACTGGAACAACAGTAAACACTTTCAAATGCATTTAGTGAAACAATTTTTTTTTTTTACATGTCTGATGCTGCTGATGAACAGAATGGAGCTGAAACATCCTGGTTAACATACTGGTCATCAGAGTCATGCTAACTGGTTTCTGTAAGCGACTGGTTTCTGTTAGCAGCCATTAATCGTTAGTGTGTTAGCATGCCCAGGTTTCATTTTAGTTCTATGATTTTTCTATGATTATTATTATTATTCCTTTTTTATGATTATGTCTGATATTTATGAAGCCGCTCTGATTTCATATGTAAAGTTTGTCTGAAATCACAGACTCTCAGTGTTACTCTCTAAACATCCAGATGTTACAGTAGATAGCCAGCTGTGTAGTGTACAGTGTGTGACTGTAGTGCATAGTGTGATTTGAGACACAGCCACACACACACACACACACACACACACACACACACACACACACACACACACACAAACACACACACACACACACACACACACACACATTTAAATATGTTTGTTAAATAAATTGACATCTAGCTTTCATAATTACCTCATCATCATCACCATTTTCATCACATCATCTTTATTTTTTTTTTTCATCACAGCCATAGTTGTCATCATCCATCACTAATCACAATCTTTATCACAATCATCACCATCTTCTCCATCATCATCCTCATTACCTTTTTCTTCATCACCAACTTCATCATCATCTTCTTTAGTGTGTAATGTATCATTAAGACTGACCAGCAGAAGAATTGGGATGTAAAGTGAAAAATAAAAACAGCTGTATTTTTGTAGCTCAGAGACTGAGGTGTGTACAGTGTTGATGATGAAGCTGGATGTTTTTAATAATCTGAGACACTGCTGCTGTTTCGAGTCGTGTGTGAATCTATTTTAAGGTATGATCCTGCCACCCTGTGCTCTGCCCTTGCCCCTGACTACTGAACCTGACCCCATGTCTTTACTGCTTGTGAACGATGTCACCTGATTGTTCCTCTTTAACTAAAATAATAACAAGCTTCAACAGACCGTCTGTGTTTCTGTTAATTACTGCTCTTTATGTTAATTAAACAGTGACACGTTGCAGGTGTTTAACTGCTTATGCTCACACTTGATGTCGGGTGAAGCGACCTAATATTAACATTTTATTAACACACCATTATAAAACTGTGCTGCTGTGAGAGCTGCTGTTACAGAGAATGAATCAACACCTTCTGACCAATCAGAGTGCAGAACTCAGCAGCAGAGAGACCTAACGTCTTATCATGGATGTTCGACAACGTTAAAAGTAACTATACATGGATAAAAATTATGATGTGTTGCGCTTTAATAAATATATGGGTGTAATTGTTGGTAAGTTGCTTTGGTGTAAGAGGAATAAAGCACTAGGCGATACTAAGACACTATTTTACTGTAACACACAGTATTTGTTTTTTTGTGTGTGTGTAGTGTTAAACATTTTCGTAAAACTCTGGAGTAAACGGGTCGGAGGGGAGACGGAGCTGATCTCAGTACAGTGAGGTGATTAATGAGGCCTCTTTGTGTGTGTGTGTGTGTGTGTGTGTGTGTATTTTACTGTGTGTTGCATCATGCGTAACACACTTTTGTGTGTGGTGACCAGCTAATTATAATTAGTTTGTGTGTGCGAGAGGGCTTTTTCTCATTTGTTTCTGTCGTGTGTGTGCTATTAGAGCTGCACGTCTCTCAGCATGCTGACAACATGAGTGATTTATATACAGACGTCTGGCCATGTGTCTGCTGTCTGTCATTCTTCACCTCTCGCTCCCTCTCTTTCTCTGACACTTTCTGTCTGTCTCTCAGGAACTCTTTCTGTGACACTCTCTGTCTGTCTCGCTCACTCTATCTCTCTGTCCCTTGGTGTAACACTCTCTCTCTGTCTGACACTCTCTCTCTCTGCCCCTATCTGTCACCGTCTAGCCCTAATCTCTCTCACTCTCTCACTACATCCTTGCTTTTCATCTGTCTCTCTCTCTCTCTTTGTCCGTCTTTCTCTCTGGCGATATCTGGTTGTTTGTATCTCTCTGTTTCTATCTAAATCTCCCAGTCCACCCCTCTCTCTTTCTTGTTCTATCACTCTCTGACACTATTCCAGCTTTCTCTTACCAAAATAGGTTGTTTTCCCTCTTTGACACTTTCTGTGTGTCTATCTCTCTCTCAGTAGCGCTCTTTGTGTGACACTCTGTCTGCTGTCTCTCTCTTCCCGTGTGACACACTATCTCTGCCTCCATCTGTATAACTCTGTCTCTCTGTCTCTGCCCCTCTCTCTCTATCCATCTTTGTCTCTCACTCTCTCAGTCTATCCTTGTTATTCATCTGTCTGTCGCTCTCTCTGTCCTTCTCTCTGGCTATTTCTGGTTGTTTGTCTCTGTCTCTCTATCTAAATCTGTCAGTCCATCCCACTGTCTCTCTCTCTCTTTCTTTCTCTCTATGGCACTATCCCAGCTTTCTCTGACCAAAATAGGTCAGTCTCTCTCTCTCAAACACACACACACTCACCCGCTCTCCCTCACACACACACACACACACACACACACACACACACTTTCAGCCTGATGTCATTTGTTCATCTCTCATGACATTGCTTCATTGCTTGTGCATTCCTTCTCCCATCTCTCCATATACAGAGCATCAGTCCCTCTTGTCTTCGGCTGTCATTGATCACATGATCTGTTTACTGAAACCTCATTGGGTGAATGCTTTTAAGAACAAATACACATTTCATAAAAACAAGACTGGAGAAGCAGCTATAGGAAGGCAAGAACAAAGTGAACCTGGACTGAACCTGGAGTTCACAAAGACTGTTTTGTGAGTGCAGATGCCACCTGGTGGTCTGGTGTGGAATTGACGTGACATTGATTCCAGTTTAAGAGGGGATAATAGAATGCTTTAGAGACAAAATCATTATCCTGAATGATGACATTACCACTGTATGTGTGTGCCGTTGAAAGTTATTACTTTTTTTTTTACATTTAGATTTGGTTATTATTATGTATCACACAAAGACATTCTATACAGTTGTGTGCTTTAAGCTTTGTCTGGTGAGTGCACGCAGTTACCTCTTCACTCAGCAGGGGGTACATACCAACATCTTTTAAATTAACAGTTAATTAAACCCCTTCTTAAGAAACCTGAACTTGACCGCTGTCAGCTGTCCAACTACAAGCCGATATCAATCCTCGCCTTCATCTCCAAGAGCCTAGTAATGGTTGTATCACAGCAGCTATTGTTATAGTATATCTATAGGAATAACATTGTAGCACCTCATCATAGGACAAAGACAGCGTTGGTTAAAGTAGTGAATGACCTCCTACTGGCCTCTGATCAGGTTGCGTCTCTTTGCTTCTGTTACTTAACCTTAGTGCAGCATTTGACACAATTGATCATAGTATACTCCTACATAGAGAATGTAGTAAGAAATTAAGGGAACGGCCCTCTCCTGGCTCAGATCCTGTTTGATAGTTCGCTATCTTTTTATCTTTTAATTTTTATAGATTTAAATAATGACTATTCTGAATGTTCTAAAGGGAAGTTCCACAGGGTTCGGTTTTAAGCTCACTGCTATTTCTTCTTTACATGTTTCCTCTGAGTAACATAATTCATAAGCATGGAATTAGTTTCCACTATTAAGTAGACGTCGCACAGGTAAATGTCTCTGTACATGGATAGTGTTGGTGTTATACTTTCACAGCTGACCATGTAAAAACCCTTAGTGTGTTCATCATTAATGCCTGCTTAATGGAATGAACTGATGAACTTTACACTGATAACCAGCAGGGGGCGTTAAAGACTTTCTCTTAAAGTAGATTTCATTGGGCATTCTTAGAGTTTTCTGTTACTTAAGATTGTGGACATTTTGGTCCAAAACTCATAATGATGTGAGTAATTAATCAATCAATCAACCAACCAAACAATGAATGAATGAACGAACGAACGAATCAGATAACCAAACAATCAATTAAATTCTGTTCCATTTTATTTATATAGCGCTTTTAACAGTGATTATTGTTGCAAAGCAGCTTTATAGAATATAATATGGAGTCCACTTTCGTTATTGGAGGTTCAGGTACAAAACTGCAAAACTATTAAAAACTGCAAAACTAAAAGCTATTAAACCCCAACAGGTCTGTTTGATGCAAAATGTTACCTGTTATAGTAATTTGTCATGTATAAATAACCTTTTCCTAGGTCAAAGGTTGTACAGAATGTCACAATTAATTTACTAATCTGTTTATAGATTATATAATCTAAATATAAAAATCTCTCCTCTATCCCAGATTTATGTGTATAATTTGGTAAAGACTGCACATGCTGAATCTCAGAGAGATTCTCTGAGACACTCTCAGTGCTGTATCTTTACACTGACAGAATAATAGTGTTATAATCATAGCAATCAGTGTTTATGTGTCATAACCTTACATCGCCCACTAATGGAGGCTAATTATCACCTGTTCAATGACAAACACACAGGTTTATTTTATTAATTTAATGAGTGTTAAATAGTGTGTGTGTGTGTGTGTGTGTGTGTGTGTGTGTGTGCAGAAATAGAAATGATGATCTAATCCTAGCTCTTGGTGACATGATTAAATATTAAATATCATCATGAAAGCAGGTTGGAGAATTTCAGTCCTCTTCATAAGATCTTTAGATACTGATAGAGATCCCTGTTGTTTAAAAGTTCTACAGAACTCATTTAAGATTACAGCCTCAAAACCACAACGTTAACATTATTAGGAAACACATTTATACTATAGATAACATGTCATGTCGCCTGCCAAGAAAGCATACTTGATACCTAGGGATCACTAGCCGTCATCTGTTGTCATCACTCTTTACTGCTTACCACAGCTCCTTATAAACCATTCATAGGAACTTGAACAAACCTTCACAGAGCCTTTTTCAGAAAGCACAGATGTACACTAGTGTGTTTAATAGGACACACTGTCCTCTGGTTTTTGACATTGACAGAGAAATTGTTGAGCCAGTGAGAATGATAGCAAAATTAACATCTTGAAAAGCACACAACATCTTACTGCCAGGATCACTGTTACCCATAGAACGTGAACAATGATACACTCATGAATGATAAAATATTTCTTTTATTTTTTAGTAAAAAAAAAAAAGATGAGTTTTTCTAACATAACTTTTCCATGTACAGCATAAAAATGTAGCAGACAACACATCTTCCTTGGAAAACTCACATCTATTATTTATAAAGCTGAAAAACGTTAACACAATTTTCCCCATATGCATGTCTATGGCAAATAAACAGAACTATATAAATACAGACACAATACATTTCTATATAGTGTAATATGACACCAGCCAGCTGTATACTGGTATATCTGTACACCTGTATACATTTATTCCTGTACATCTGTACACCTGTACACCTTCACTCCTGTACACCTGCCCAACTGTACGCTTGCTTAACTGTACACCTGTCCAGCTGCACATAGTGATGCATTACATACAATCATGCAGGTACGGGCCTGTAGTTTCACATCCATCATCAGAATGGGGGGGAGGGGATGCGATCTCAGGGAGTTGGACATTGTTGACAAGAATGTGTGTGTGTGTGTGTGTGTGTGTGTGTGTGTGTGTGTGTGTGTGTGTGTGTGTGTGTGTGTGTGTGTGTGTGTGTGTGCACAAGTAAAAATGTTACACTGTAGAGTTCCACTAAAATATGTTCTACATTTCAATCATGAACTGTAAGTACAAATAAAAAACCATATATATGTGTGTGTGTCAGAGAGAGATATACAAGGGTCAATTAATCAGTCTAAAAGAGATGGAAAGTGTGTGTGTGTGTGTGTGTGTGTGTGTGTGTGTGTGTGTGTGTGTGTGTGTGTGTGTGTGTGTGTGTGTTGTAATTTCAATGTGCTGTAGTGTAGCCACTGACTCTATCTTTAGTCAGATAGAAACTCCTTAGTGACATCACCTGGTATGACACAGGGACAACTATACGGCATAAGTAATATGTAATATTAATACAGTTCTCTCTCACTCTCTCTATGTCTAATTAATTATATTTTCAAAATGATTCAAAATTTGGTTAAATATTGGATGGAAGCTTATCTCAATGCTGCTGGTTAGTTATCTCCAGATGTGTAAACATATTCAGCATTCCCACTTTGTACACACACACACACACACACACACACACACACACACACGCACGCACACACACACACACACACACACACACACACACACACACACACACACACACACACACACACACACAAACCAAGACCTCAGAATATGACTCTCAGTAAATGCCATAAGATTTAAAAAGAATAGGGAAAATAATTTTTAATTAAAGGCATGGGTCAAAATTATTGGCACCCAACTACAAATTCATGTATACTTAATGAAATGGCTGCTGTTAGATTTTTAGTGACCTTAACTTACAATGTAGGTAAGTATATACATAACTTTTAAGCACAACTGTATATATACAGTTTAAAGTTTGCATCCCTTCAGTTGTGTAGCATTTTTTAAAGAACACATTAAAATAGTAGGAAGGCAAAACACATTTATTTTATTTCTTATAGGACTCAAGTTCATATGTGAGGCATAACAATGGCACAATTATCAAACAAAACATGACAAGAAAGACAATGAAATAATTCCTGTTCCTGGGTGAAATCTCTCTTGGTCTACAGAACCTCTTATTTTTCACCTCTTTATCAGAGTTTGAACACTACTGACTGACATTTTCAAGTGTTCAAGTGAGATATCTTTTTATACCCTTTTTTTTTGCATTATAAATTTCATCTACATTATTCTGCAGGTCCAGCTGCTGTTCTTTTGTCTTCTCCATGGTGCATTATCCAGCCAAGTCAGTGCATTACTGTATGAGCGGAGAAACTCACTATTTATTCACAGACACTAATTACAATTACAATGAGTCACAGGTGTGGAAGCTTCCCTTTAATAGTCATTTAAACCCGTGTGTCAACCTGTGTGTGTATAATACAGCCAAACATTCATAGATATAGTATGTAAACTTTTGATCAGGGTTGTTTGGGTGATTTCAGTTATCATTAGGCTTTGATAAGAATCCTTGTGCGATCATTTGTGAAACAGCTGAGGGGGCCAATACTTTCACCATAGCACAAATAAAGAGAAGATTAAGAATTTAATTGGCTAAAACACATGGAAATAGAACACAAAGTCTGAAGTGTAGTCCAGTGTGCCAGTGTGTAGTCCACAGACATGAGGAGGTTACATCCTGAGTGCATACAGTTTATTTGTGAGATTCATAATCTTAAGGCTTAAAAATACTTAGACATAGTAATAGCAGACCTAGCAAAAAAAAATTACAATTTACATAATAAAATAAATATTTCAATCATGATAATAACCAAATATAAATAATAAAAAATGTAAGTTTAAAATTGTATAAGTATAAAATGATACATTTTCTTCCTAAATTCTACAATACATTAGACATTATCAGAGAAGTTCTGTTTCTATTATATTGACCGATCAATAAACCACTGCTCACTGGTGCTCGTATGGGATGGGGAGTCAAGACATTTTGCAGCCAGAAAGTTAGCTGTGTGTTAGGTAGGTGTGATAAACTGCAGGGGTGACACACACATACTGTACACACACGCCCGCACGCACACAGACAGCCACACCAGGCTGCTCGGGACATCCATCACCATGAAAACACACACCTTTCTAAAATAAGGGCTATTGTTTGGACAGGGACATTTTTCACGTTCATATGGATTAGTGTTTTATGTCAGTGACGACTCTGCAGGTCCAAAAGTATGTGTGTGTGTGTGTGTGTGTGTGTGTGTGTGTGTGTGTGTGTGTGTGTGTGTGTGTGTGTGTGTGGTGTGTGTGTTTACAGAATCTTTTGATGTTCACAAATTTCTGTCTGACACTCACACACGCACACTAACATTCCAATCCATTATTAATGCATCTTCATTAAATTCTCCTTAGTGGCTAGCTTCAATGATTTATCCAGAATTCCTTGCTGTACTCTGACACAGATTCCTTTTTCCAAATATCAGATCAATCTGATAATTGTTAGGAATGTGTCTATTTTTCCCTCTAGATATTTTATTCCTCTTACACCATAGCAACGTTTAAGAAGATTTTTAGGGGAAAAAAAGAAAGAAATGTTCTAAAGGTGTGGGGAAACTTATAGCTTTACCACTGACAAAGCACTGACACTGGAGTCTCCTTCTGGTATCGTTGCAAAAACATCTCTTAAAAAATAATTTTGTAAAAAGAGTTTATAAAATGAATTTACTGTATGCGTCCCTGTGAATGAGCTGTTGCTATGGAAACAATAACATTAATATCTGAGCTGCTATAAAATCAATCAACACCTTCTGACCAATCAGAGCGCAGGACTCAGCAGCGCTGGGGTGTAAAATTAGAGGCGTCACCTCTGCCCTAGTTTTAAAGCCTGTGAGCTGTTCAGGAACTCGAGCCAGGAAACTCATCACTGAAGGAATGTGATCCAGAATATCATCAGACTGGCGTAGTGTACACGCCTCAGCACCACTTGGACTCGCTGCCTCAGGGATGGCACTGTACAATTAATAGCAATGCCACTGTACCATTTACTGGAATTCAACCCCATGTTCCCTGCAAAGTCTTCAAAGGAAAAAATCCTTTAAATCCCAGTGTGTCTACTCTTTCTGTCCTATTCCCTCAGGTTGGCTTTTTTTCCAGGAACAATTAAACCCACTGTGTCTTTATTAATCTAAATTTCCAGTGCCCTATAGTCCCAATGTCCTACATTGCTGTGCAAAAGTCTTGACCCCCTCATTTCTTCATATTAAATTAACTTCAATAATGTAGACTAAATGACAGAAATGGCTACACATGTTTTACTGCAACAGGCAACCAAGACTTTTGCACAGGACTGTATTTTCCAGTGCCTCACTTCCCCAGGGTCTTACATTGCCAATATTCTATATTTCCAATGTCTTATGGATACATTATGGATATATTCCCAGAGCCATATTTTTCTATATATATAGTCCATATATATATATATATATATATATATATATATATATATATATATATATATATATATATATATGGACTATATATATAGAAAAATATGGCTCTGGGAATATATCCATAATGTATATATATATATATTCTCTATTATAGTCTATTTTCGTATATTCACAGTGTCATTTAGTGTGTAGGACACATATATAGGACACATATTCCCAGTGTCCTACACACTAAAAAATGCTGGGTTGTTTTTACTACCCAAACGCTGGGTTGCCTCTGTTGGGTAATATTTCTGGGTTATTTACAGGGAGCTGGGTACTTTTTGTTTAACCCAGCTTGCTGGGTTGGAGTTGGGTTAGCTAGCGACAGCTAACATCACAGATCAGACTGGCCCTCCCCCGAAGTTCACTGGTGTATTCAGTGGCTGTCAGCTTCGTGTCTTTTTTTCTTCCTCCTAATGCATTTAAGAGGAAATGTAAACGTTCAATATAAAGTCTGTATACACACTTTCACTCACCTATGACTGAATTTGTTCACTGTATGTAACATTTATTACTGTTACCGTGTTACACTCAAACTTTCAGCCTGGTCTGTGCTATAACATGCTAGGTTATCTGACAATGGCTGCTAACTAGCCAAACCAAAGAACCCCACCTGTGTGTGAAAGAAACTGCAAAAATGTCTGAGCTTTTTAGCTTTCTTTGTAGAATGCTTGCAGGTGGTGTGCAAGGTGTATGAAGATGGTGAAGTGATGAATGAAAGCTAAACTGTTAACTGTAGTGCCAGCATGACGCTAGCATTTAGCTAGGTTGCTAGCGTTAGCAAACACATATAAAATAGCTGAGGTGTTACAAAACACTAATCATCTTACAAATATGCATACTAGCCAACCCTCTCGAATTTTCTATAAACTTTTACTTTCTTTCTTTCTTTCTAAGGTTGGAACCAACACCGTGGAATATCTGTCAGTCGAGGTCGTACACCTACATCCTGATGTTGGGAGATAATGACCAGCACTGCTCTCAGGCATTAGTGCTTCTCAGTAATAGCATAGTAATGATGTCGCTGTTGAAGTTGTTTTGTATTATCTGATCTTGTGCTTTTGAAAAATAAATATTTTTCTATGTTTTGTACAATTAATTGGGTGTTGTTTATTGCATATATGTATGGTTTGCAAAACTTAGTGTTTTCTTTTGTAATAGACCAGTATATCAAAGTAATTAAACTGTTTAAACTGTTTTACCCATAGACATGTAAAACATAAAAATAATAATAACCTATTTGTGAGGTAGAATTAACTCAGCATTATAGTTAAATATGACCTAGAATTTGGATTGAATATTTTACCCATCTTGCTGGGTTAAATTAACCCAGCATGGAGTTGGTCCAATATTTATCCAGCATTTTTTAGAGTGTATTGTGGATGTGAGAGTGTGGTCAGGCGTAGGTCTGTGATTGGAGACGAGTCAGGAAGGTGAGTGGTAAGGACCTAGACCATGGTGAGATTTTGCTAACAAATATTCTGTCTGTCAGTGAGCGCTATATTCATAGCATGCAATAATCCCTGTGTTCTTAATTTCTTTGGACTTTCAGTCACCCACACATACTGTACATAACACACTCGCTCTGAGACAGCAGGTTAAAGTATTACCTTTTACATTCACCTATTTCCCGTCATATATTATGAAAACACATCATTAGGTACACCCAGAGGTGGAAAGTAAGGAATTACATTTACTCCGGTTACTGTAATTGAGTAGTTTTTTTGTGTACTTCTACTTTTTAAAGTACTTTTTAAAATCTGTAATTTTACTTTTACTGAAGTACGTTTTGTTTTAAGTATTGTAATTCGCTACATTTTAAATCAAATGCGCTACTGAGTAAAACAAATGAATGAAAATGCAAAAAATATCATGCTTTGTATAAATGCTTCGTTGCGCCCGGGTGTGTGTATCGTGTCCTGGTCGCGCGCCGCTCGAGACTCCACTCCAGGTTTTCTGACTGTCCCCACATCGGCATCTACCTGATCTTCCACACGGTCGCTTCCGCCCTGAGTGTGACGTCATCAACCAGCGCGACCCTATATAAACCGGAGAGAGATGAGGGAAAGAAGAAAGAGATTGTGATTTTGGCGTTTTGGTATTTGGTTGTGACTTTTTGCCTCCCATCGACTTTGATTATTGCTTTTGTTGGTCTTTGTATATGTTTGTAGCTAATTTCACTGTATGTTTGTGCACTCACCAGTAGTAGGGGTGTGGCTGCCATTTATTTTGGGAAGAGGGAATTTATTCACTTTTTGTGGTTTAGGGAGTCGGGGAAGGCACCTGTATTTTTGTTTGTGTTGTTTTTTTTTGCAGGTAATCTAGCTACTAAATATAAATACCATTTTGTTTATTATATTGGCCTGGGTCCACCCTGAATCTGATCCTCCTCCTGTTGTGTGTTTGTAAAGCAATACAAACCTCATTATTTCATCAGTTTATGACTGCATCTAGATCTTTCTGCCATATACCACCATTTCCATACAGTTTAAAGCAAGTGCATAGGTCAAATAGGAACTAGAGGTAAAATAGGTGTTCCTTCAGTTTATATCTGCTCTTTTTTTTTTAACTACGCTAGAATGCCTCATCCCACCCATGTTACTCAGTAACGTTTACTCTGAGTAAATTTTTTATGAGCTACTTTTTACTTTTACTTGAGTAGATTTTTATAATGGTAACTTTACTTGTAGTTCAGTAATATTATACTTGAGTAGAAAATTTTAGTACTCTTTCCACCTCTGGGTACACCTGTAGACATAAACATAAATCTCTAATCAGCCAATCACATGGAAGCAACTCTGTGCATTTAGGCCTGTAAACATGATCGAGACAATCTGCAGACGTTCAAATCAAGCATCAGAATGGGGAAGAAAGGTGATTTAAGTGACATTGCACATGGCATCATTGTTGGTGCCAGACAGGCTGGTTCGAATATTTCCGAATCTGCTAATCTACTGGGATTTTCACACACCACCAACTGTAGGGTTTACTGAGAGTGGTCTGAAGAAGACAAAAATTCCAGTGAGAGGCAGTTCTCTGGGTGAAAATGCCTTTTTGATGCCAGAGGTCAGAGGAGAATGGCCAGACTGGTTCAAGCTGATAGAAAGGCAACAGTAACTCAAATAACATCTCATTACAACCAAGGTATGCTGAAGAGTATTTTTGAACACACAACACATTCACCTTTGAAGCAGATGGACTACAGCAGCAGAAGATCACACTGGGTGCCTCTCCTGTCAGCTAAGAACAGGAAACCGAGGCTACAGTTCAAATGGTCTGACTAAAAGAGAGAAGGGAAGATTGGAAAAAACATCGTCTGGTCTGATGAGTCTAAATTTCTGCTCAGACGTTCAGATGCTAGGGTAAGAAATTGGCACATGAATGCATTGTGTCAGAGGTGCTGTCTGGTGGTGGTGTGATGGTCTGCAGGATATTTTCTTGGCACACCTGCGGGCCCCTTAGTACCTATTGAGGATGGTTTAAACGCCAAAGCCTACATGAGTTGCTGATCATGTCCATCCCTTAATAACCACAGAATAACATGCCATGTCACAAAGTTAAAATCATCTCTGGTTTCTTGAACATGACTTCAAGTTCACTGTACTCAATCGACCTCCACAGTCACCAGATCTCAATCCAGTAGAGCACCTTCGGGACCTGTTATGGATGTGTAGCCGACAAATCTGCAGCAGCTGCGTGATGCTATCATGTCAATATGTAGCAAAATCTCTAAGAAATGTGGGTGGATCAAACCCAGTACCAGTTGGCTCATCTTACTCTCTAATGAAGTGATTGGTCAATGTATGTGTGTGTGTGAAAATGTTCTTCTGTAATATCAAACTGTGCTCGTAAGTTATGCACACATTTCAGATCAAAACAGGGTGAGCTCATCAACATTGTATTTATATTCGTCAGAGTGGGTGTGGCCTGAAGTGGGGTTTCGGTGTAATAAACAAACATACAAACAAACATAAAAAAAATTGAATAAATGAATAAATGACTGGTCAATTTAACAGCATTTATAATAGATAACAGTATAACAGATTATCATATTTCTATAAATCATGACTCTCGGGCTGACTGTCTCCTTGTTGTCTGCAGAAATGTCTGAGACACCATTAGTCCCAAGTCAGATTTATTTTGTGTCATCTCTTAGACAGCCTGTGAATGCAAACCTGAGACAAGTGTTCATTAGTTATTACATGTTCTACATTAATCACAGGCAGAATCAAAGAAAAATAAATTCACTGGGACACAGTGAGCAGTAAGTGTTTATTTGATTACAGTGCACTTAAATTTTTTTTAAGTGATTCCTTAAAGTTATATGCCAAATCCTAAAGTTGTTTTTGTATTATAAATGATTTCATCTAAACCCTGTTCTTTAGGTGCTTTCACAATAGACATGATTGATTTTAGTTATGCTGTCATAGTTAGTCCTGCCGGAGTCCCTGCTTGCACTCTGCACTAAATATGTATTCACCTTATACGTTATGTGACTGTGACCGTACCTAACTCTTATCTTGTTTCTTCTCTTCTTTCTCTCTTTCTCTCTCCGTCGAGCTACACATGCTACGCCTGAGCGGCAGTGATCCAGACCCCCTCTGCCCTCTGGACCTGTCGGACTCATCCTGCTGCCCCTCTTCTGTTTGGTGATCTCCCTGGTTGAAGCCCTGTGCTTTGGGTTGCGTGTGGTGACGGGATGGTTCCACTTTACCATGAAGACGGTCCTGGCCTCGACTGATGCTGACAGCTGCTCTTGTGACTGCAGTCGCTCAATAGTTCAGGACCGGAATTTACAACACTCTACCTGAGCCTCCAATAACAAACTGGACTTCATGTTAACTTAAAGACATCAAATGTTATATTAAACTTCCAGCCACCTAACACACAGTATGACTGAACAATAATTCCTGTTATGTGTTATCACCCAAATGTGGATGGGTTCCTGGTTGAGTCTGGGGCAATCTGATTTTTTTGATTCATACACATTTTCTCACACTTCATATATACATTTTGCGACAACAACCATTGATAAAAGCGTTATACAAATAAAATTTTATTGATTTGTACCTTGTCCAAAAAAGATTGCTCCCCTCTCCTCACTCCCATACATATATACACTTGTGTACTGCCACAGTACATGGCAGTATGCAGGAGTTGGTTTGTGAGCAGCCATTAAACACAAGAAAAAAAAGGGAATGAGGAGGTCAGTCTTTACGCTATGCCTAATATTATTGATGTTTCAGGAAAAAACTGTTAGGATCAATGGCTCACGTGCCTTCCTACTTCACCAGCTGTGGCTGTGTTGGTCAGAAGATGAGATTGGTGCAAGCAGTTTGGAATGTGACACTGCATTCCAAAGAGTGGTCCGCTTCTGTGTTAAGGTACAATTGGGTTCCCTATCTAATTCGATCGTTGCCTGAGTATGATGTTCCGTGCTTGAGACCTTTTCCTAATCCTGCAACGCTCACTGATCAAAATGAACAAGACATTGGGGTCAAGTGTACTCGGAAACAATCCTGGGTTCCCAATGTGAAAACGCCTTTTTTAACCAGGAGTTACAGAACCCTTACCTCCACCACCACAAAACCTTAGAGAAGTGCAGTTTGAAACTTGTCGCTGACATTCTAAACATCCTATAAGAATAAGAGCATTCTTTAATCCCACCTTCAACTCTCAGCTCACTGTGTCTGCAGAATTTTTTTCTACTGTATATGATCATAAGATTCCCATGCTGGAGCGCTCTGTGGTGGATGTCTCTAACTGACCTTTTTTATTTGATCGCTTTTATAGTTGTTTTTTGGTTTTTAGGAGTGCAAAACTCAAAAAATCACATAAAACAAAGAAACCAGATTGGTAAACCAGATCTGAACTATTTCCTCTGATGGGACTTCTGCAGCCTGGACCCCAGGCAACAGCATAGCCTGACAAGACAAGAGAGACAAGAGAGGTGGACTGCTAGGCTAAAGGTTAGGGCTAGCAGACTACCTCTCCCAAGCCTTTTGCTTGCTAATGTCTAATGTCTCGAAAATAAGATGGACAGTTAAGTGGAGCTGTGGTTATAGCTTGACTCGGCCATTTCACTGGACTACTGTCCTTGTCCGTGTATATGTACACGGACAAGTATGGCAGGGGAATTGATTTATTGACTAAAGTACGTCCCGACTGTGATATATTCCCAGTTGACCTATTATGTCACAGACCAAAACAACAGTCAAACAAGTTAGCTAGCGCCAAACTGGTAGCATGAGCATTGAAATCATGGAGATCTTTACAGCGCTGTACATTTCATACATGGTGAACACTTTACTTTTTGTTCACATGAAATGCATGCTGTCCCGTGGTTATGGTGTTATCCTAAGGCAGATGAACCGCCATGTTGTTAGCAGTTTCCTTCGCTGTTACACGTTTTGTTCAACTTCTGGGTCAAATCCCAGGGCAGAAACTGTGGCGCATGTGCACTCCATTCATGGCGGAGCAATCTCTGGCACCTAACAAACCCAAAGGTGGGGGACCCTGTATTTACATTAACAATCAGTGGTGTGCTGACGTGCAGACTGTCAGTAAACACTGTTTGAGTGATGTAGAAATACAGACTTTTTTATTTACAGAGGGACTTCACTACTGTTTTCTCCTTGTCTGTTTACATTCCTCCGCACGCAAACCCCCCACAGTGGCACTCAGGATATTGCATAACGCTATAAATGCACAAGAAAACAAACACCCATTGGCTGATGACTTGATCCACGGTAACCTTTGGTCTGTGATGCAACATCTTACTTTTACACACTGGATCATGTATATAATTATGGTATATAAGTATATAATATATTATATAAGGCTGGACCTCATTCTGAGTTTGGACACTCTGACTTCATTTCTGTATTCCTCTATCCAGCATATAGACAGCTCCTCAAACAAGTGTAAGAACAACTGTCCACGTATGGGAAGAGGAATCTGAACAAGAGCTTCCAGACCGCTTTGAGTGGACTCAGTGGGATGTGTTTAAGAAAGTTGTTACAAACGAGGATGGCACTGTTAACCTGGAGAAGTACAGTTCAGCAGTTTCCAGCTACATACTGTAAGCACCTGCATCAACAACACTGTGCCCCATAAACACAACTGGTCATATCCAAAGTTTAAGCCATGGAGATTCCCCCTGCTCTTCATGCTTGTTTCAAGGCATTTGGAGACAGCCAATCCAGTTATCAGAGAATCCTAGCATGAATATAAACTTAAACTGGAAGGTCACTACACTACTGCTGACACCAGGCACAGGCAGAACCTGGAAAACCATTCAGGCTACAGAGACAGAAGCCACGGAAAGTCCCCTCTCACCAGATAAGTTGAATGAATTCTATGCCTGTCGTGTGGCCAGTGACACCGGGTCAGTGGGCAGGGAGGTGGTCAGTGAGTGTTCATCACCACCATTCACAATATCTCCTGCGGATATGGAAATGTCTTTAAGGAAGATAAACCATTTGATAGCAGCAGGCCTCGATAACATCACTGGACATGGACTTTAAACCTGTGGTTCAGACCTTGCTAATGTTTTGGGCTGATATATTCAGTCTATCCCTCCCACAAGCCACAGTCCCTACCTGCTACAAAGCAACCACCATAATTCCAGTGCCGGAATCCATACAGACCAAAAAGGTTGACGCACCTAGAGAATAAGGATTACTTAGCATTTATTAATTATAGACCAGATAAGCTTGCTAACAAACTCTCCACTCTAGGTGTGCCATCTACTCTGTACAACTGGAACTTAGACTTATAAACAGGTAGACCCCAGTCAGTCAGGCTGGAGGACAATATTTCCAAAACTAAAAGCATAAATACAGGAATTCCTGAAGGTTGTGTTTGGAGCCTATGCTCTTCTCTCATGACTGTGTCATTTCTCACCAGAATTCAAATTCATTATCAAATTTGCAGATGACACCTCCATTATTGATTTCAGTGGTAGACGAGTTAGCGTACAGGATAGAGGTGGCTAGACACATGAAGTGGTGTCAGGACAGTAATCTCTCTTTCTAATTTCTCAGGAGTGTTTTGAGGCTTCTGACTGGGAGGTTCTCTGTGAACCACATGGAGAGGACATTGATGGAATGACAGACTGCATCACGGAGTACATTAACTTCTGTGTTGACACCTGTGTACCGATGAGAAATATCCGCTGCTTCCCTAACAACAAACCCTGGGTCACCAAGGACATCAAAGCATGTTTAAATGTAAAAAAAAAAGTGCTTTTAGGTCTGGTGACAAGGAAGCAGCGAAGAAGGCTCAAAGGGTGCTTAGTGGCAAAATCAAAGAAGGGAAAGAGTCATACAGGAAGAAACTGGAACAAAGGCTGAAACATAACAACACGAGAGAGGTGTGGAGGGGCATGAGGAGCATCACTGGCGTTCAGGCTATTGAGGGGAATGTGGAACGTGCAAACGACCTCAACACTTTCTTTAATAGATTTGATGTCCCTATGTCTCACACTTCTCCCAGCTCCAGTCTCAATTCATACTTTCCTGCTCCCATGTCTTCTGCTACACAGAAGACAGTCACTACTCCTGCACTCCCCCTAATCAATATCTCAGTCGATCAGGTCAAATATAGCCTGAGCAAGCTCAGTCCTACAAAATCTGTAGGTCTGGACAAGATCAACCCTAGAGTTCTGAAGTCTTGTGCTCCCCAACTCTGTGGTGTACTCCAGTACCTCTTTAGTCTAAGTCTGTCTCTACAGAAAGTACCTGCATTGTGGAAAACATCATGCATTGTACCGGTCCCCAAAATACCACGCCCTTGTGCACTGAATGACTACAAGGCCTGTTGCTTTGACATCGCACATTATGAAGGTGTTTGAGAGGCTGATCCTGGATACACTTCGTCCCCTGGTGAAGTCATCTCTGGAACCTCTTCAGTTTGCCTATCAGCCTTTCATGGGAGTAGATGATGCCACAATACACCTGCTCCATCGAACCTACTCTCACCTCGTCAAGCCTGGGACCACTGTAAGAATGACGTTCTTTGACTTCTCTAGTGCCTTCAACACCATCCAACCTGCAGTACTGTGGGAGAAACTGACGAACATAAACATTGACACCCGCTTGGTTTCCTGGATTATGGACTATCTGACCTGCCGTCCCCAGTATGTCGGTCTACAAAACTGTTTGTCCGAGACTGTGATCTGCAACACCGGAGCTCCCCAGGGGACTGTACTGTCTCCATTTCTTTTCACCCTCTATACACCTGACTTTAGGTATAACTCAGAGTTATGCCATCTACAGAAGTTCTCTGACGATTCTGTGATTGTTGGATGTATAAAGGATGGTGACACCTCTGAGTACCTGTCTGTAGTAGACGACTTCGTTTCCTGGTGTGAGCGTAATCACCTACAACTCAACATCAAGAAAACAAAGGAAATGGTGGTTGACTTTAGGAGAAGCAAGACCCCTGTGACTCCTATATCTGTCAAGGGGGAGACAGTGGACATGGTCTCGGAATACAAATATCTGGGAGTTCATCTGGATAACAAACTTGACTGGTCACTCAACACAATGGCACTCTACAAGAAAGGACAGACCCGATTGTACTTTCTTCATAGGCTTTCAACGTCTGTAACACCATTCTACGGATGTTTTATGAAACTGTTGTGGCGAGTGTCATCTTTTACGCAGTGGTCTGTTGGGGCGGTAATGTAAAGGTATCGGACAGGAACAGAATGGACAAGGTAATTAAAAAGGCTGGATCTGTGCTAGGCATGGAGCTCGACTCTGTGGATGTAGTAGCGAAGAGGAGAATTCTGGCCAAAGTACAATCCATTTTGAACAATCCTTCTCACCCGCTATACAGTGTTTTCGCTGACCAGAGGAGCAATTTCAGCCAGAGACTGATCACCATCAAGTGTACCACAGAACGTCACAGGAGATCTTTCCTCCCAACGGCAATAAAATTATATAACTCTTCTCTGTAACCTACAGTAACATAATAGAACAATAATACTTACCTGTATTAATTATATGACAATTGTAGTATCATATGCTACATATACTATCATATCGAAATAAATGATGTAATTCAATATTACATATTATAATACAGGATATATATATATATATATATATATATATATATATATATATAATATATATATATATATATATATATATATATACTAGTTTATTGTGCAATATTGTATTAACGTAGTGTGCAATATGGTACTTACTGTTTGAGGACACTTTATATTTTATCGATATGCTGTTTTTTTTTACTTTACTTTACTTTACTTGATAGCAAGGGTGAGCAACTGTAACCGGGAATAATCAATTTCCCCTTGGGGATTAATAAAGTTCTTTGAATCTTGAATCTTGAATCTTTTAACATCAGCAAAACATGACTATTTAGACACAGATGAAGAAAGTACAGTACCTACCACTACACATCGGAGAGATGGGTGAGAGAGTTACCACATTCAAATTTCTCGTCATTAACATCTCTGAGGATCTCACTTGTGTCCATATCACAGATCTGGCAGGAAAAACCTGGCACCTAAAAAGCTTAGGCTAACTGTTATTTATTTTTATTTTTTTTACACAAATTGCTCATAGTGTGCCCTGCAATGGATTGGCTCCTGGTAATCTGTCTAATGCCCTGAGTCTCCTGGGATATGTTCCAGACCTCCAGCAACCCTGTACAGGATAAGTGCTATAGAAAATGAATGAATGAATGAATGAATGAATGCCCAACAATATACTGTAGACTGTTCATGCTGCTACCATCATAGCAGCTAGAACAACAAAAGAAAAAAAGCCCAAGCCCTTGTAAATAAAACCCAACTCCTGCCCCTCCACAATACCTGAGACAACTGTGTTACATTAAAATACTAGACAGTGAGTTAAAGTGGAGTTACTCTTACTACACCAAAAGTGATTAATTTAAAACAACATAACATCCTCAGCAGTAACATCAGCACCACTGGCAAAGGTGATTCTAGTCTTTTGGGGCCCTAGGCAAAAATTAGCAAAGGACCTCTCCAACCAGCTTTCATCACCATTATCTTAAATGAATAATAGATAAATAAGTATCTAAACAATAAAAAAAGTATGTCAGCCCTTGAAGACCCCCACCTGTCTTTGTACCCCAATCCATTGCCTGTCTTGCCTGTTGACGACTCTGATTACGTAGGTCTTCAATCACTCCCAAGGCAGTTTCACAGATAACCTTGACTCAGGTGACCCTAACCACATGCAGAGGTGAAACAAAAACCTGCAGGTCACCAGTAGGGTGTCAGCAACTTGACTCCTATACCAGCACAAAAACCCTCCCTCTAAACTGGTATTTCTGATTAGCGCTGTGTTACATAACGGCAGTGGTGTTGTATTTGAAGCAGGTGTTTTGCCACCTGCTGACAATTAAGTGTAATTGCATGACTTGCCTTTCCTCCGGGATACACCTAATAATGCATTGTAGAGGTGTTTGAGCACAGAAGCGCAAAAACAGCACGTTCACAATCAAGAAGCAGATAGAGGGAAATTTTGTACTATGCACTTTTTATATTTTTGATATAAAGATGTGTATTTTTGTACTTTTGTACTTTTTGTACTTTCACTCAAGTACACATGTAAATGGAGTCCTTCTACTTTTACTTGAGTAATACTTGCCCTAGGGAATCTCTACTTTTACTGAAGTACAGGATTTGTGCGCATTGGCCACCTCTGCTTTTTTCAGGGTTAAGATGCCTGGATGGGTTAAGAAGATGGATAACTTTAATCTTTACTAGAATTTACTGCCGTGAATTCTTGGGAACACCCACAATTCTAAAAATTTTCCTAGAATTTTGTCACTAGGAGCAAATCTTAATTTTTTTTGTGCGAAAAATTAAGGGGATTAATATTTTTTGCAAATAATTGTAGGTTGAATTAATGTTTTATTAATATTTAGGTCTGGTGACAATTAATATTAATGTTTATTATTAATGTTAACAAAATAAAATAAGGTTGAATTAATGTTACTAAAGGGTGGCACAGTGGTGTAGTGGTTAGCACTGTCGCCTTGCACCGCCAGGGTCCGGGTTCGATCCCCGGCCAGCCTCGATTCCCGTCTCTGTGTGCATGGAGTTTGCATGTTCTCCCCGTGCTTGGTGGGTTTCCTAAGACATGTAGGTTAGGCTAATTGGCGTTCCCAAAATGGCAGTAGTGAGTGTATGTGTCAGTGCCCTGTGATGGATTGGCACCCTGTCCAGGGTGTACCCTGCCATGTGCCCTAAGTCTCCTGGGATAGGCTCCAGGCCCCTGTGACCCTGAATACAGGATTAAGCGGTATAGATGATGAGTGAGTGAGAGTAATGTTAATAAATAAATAATGTTAATAAAAATTAAATTTATGTTTTACTTGTTAAGCGAAATGATTCAAAATGAAATAACATTTTGGCAAGTGGTTTTAAAAAAATATCTAAATGAGAAACCAAGAACAAACATGGGTAGCAGATTTTTGTGAACTTTCACATGCACAGGGTGTGTGTGTGTGTGTGTGTGTGTGTTGTATAATGTTGTGTATTTTGAGTTTCTGAACTGACCCAAATGTAGTTTAACTCTCGGTCAAATAAACATTGCATTCTGATTCAAGGTGAAGTGTGTTTAACATACCATAGAACAGGACATTTCGGGCTGTGTGTGTGTGTGTGTGTATCTCTTATGTAATGTATTAAGAACTATTAAGTAATCACAGTTACTTATGTATTTACTAAAAACACAGTATACATCTTACAGTGGTGGAAAGTAACGAATGACATTTACTCCCGTTACTGTAATTGAGTAGTTTTTTGTGTACTTCTACTTTTTAAAGTAGTTTTTAAAATATGTAATTTTACTTTTACTTAAGTATGTTTTATTTGAAGTATTGTAATTCGCTACATTTTAAATCATATTTGCTACTGAGGAAAACAAATAAACAAATAATAAAGCAAAAATAATCAAAATATGATGCTTTGTATAAATCAGGGGTGTTAAACTCCGTTCCTGAAGGGCTGCAGACCTGCAGGGTTTTGTTCCAACCCTCGAGGACCTGCAGAGTTTAGCTTCCTGGAGTGTAATTAAAAACACCTGATCCACCTAATCAAATGATTAAGGCTTATTTGAAAACTACACATGGCATATATGTTGGAGCAGGGTTGGAACAAAACCCTGCGGGTCTGCGGCCCTTCAGGAACGGAGTTTGACACCCCTGGTATAAATGCTTTGTTGCGCTTGCGTGTGTGTATCGTGTCCTGGTCGCGCGCCGCTCCAGACTCCACTCCAGGTTTTCTGACTGTCCCCACATCGGCACCTACCTGACCTTCCACACGGTCGCTTCCACCCTGAGAGTGACGTCATCAACCAGCGCCACCATATATAAACCGGAGAGAGACGAAAGAGGAAAAATTGTGATTTTGGCGTTTTGATATTTGGTTGTGTATTCTGGTTTAGACTTTTTTTCCTCCCATTGACTTTTGATTATTGCTTTTGCCCCTTTGGTTTGGTTGCTCTTTGTGTATATTTGTAGATAATTTCACTGTATGTTTGTGCACTCACCAGTAGTAGGGGTGTGGCTGCCATTTATTTTGGGAAGTGGGAATTTATTCACTGGTTTTGGTTTAGGACTTTTTTTTTTTTTTTGCAGGTAATCTAGCTATTAAATATAAATACCATTTAGTTTATTATTTTGTCCTGGGTCCATCCTGAATCTGATCCTCCTCCTGTTGTGCGCGCGCGCGCGTGTGTGTGTGCGTGTGTGTGTGTGTGTGTGTGAAGCAATACAAACCTCATTATTTCATCAGTTAATGACTGGATCTAGTTCTTTCTGCCATATACCACCATTTCCATACAGTTTAAAATGGAACCCTGAACCATTCTTTTGCTGTACGGCCCAACCCTAAACTGGGACGTAACGCCGTATTTAAGTGACCACTTTGATTTTCAAGCACAAGAAAGACAACAGCTTTATTATGCAAAGGTGTTCCTTCAGTAAAAAACAACTAGTTTGAGATTTATATCTGCTCATCTTTTTTGAACTACGCTAGAATGCCTCACCCCACCCCGCTGTTAAAAAAAAAATTAATAAACTCAGTAACTTTTACTCTGAATACATTTTTTTATGAGCTACTTTTTACTTTTACTTGAGTAGATTTTTAAAATGGTAACTTTACTTGTACTTCAGTAAAATTTCCCTGAAGTAACATTACTTTTACTTGAGTACAAAAGTTTAGTACTCTTTCCACCTCTGACCTCTTATTTGTTTATATTTCTGAAGAAATTAGTTCTTGTCATTATGTCTTGGTTGCTCCAAAGACGTGCTGAACTACATTACCCATCAGCCCCAGCATGTCAGATGCAACTGATTACCTTCACCTGCATCTCGTTATGTCTTGTCTGGCACCAACATTTAAGTTCCAGATTTTCAAGAGCATGTTGTCAAGCTTCTTTTACTGTTATTTTTTGTTGTAAATGCTGTGTGTGTTATTGTGTTTGCTGCAGAATCACAGTATAACATAGGAGCTATAGAGTTGTTCCTTGACCGGACACTCTTTTTGCTCTTTGTTTGTAATGAATCTTGGAATTATTTGTTAAATGTTGATGCAATATATTTTTCTGTATATGTCCGTATGGGACGTATTTCAGTCCGATCTGCTGTTATAGGTGATTAATCAACACCTTCAGAGTGTGCCCATGGTGTTTGCCTGTTGTCTCCAGACCAGTCAGTCCAGCACTCCACAGGATTATAATATTAAGCTGTTGACATGCTTGTATAAAAACACACTTTACACACCCAAGAGAAACAGACACTTCCTGTATATTCATAAGCTTTTATTGATTTACATCACATCAAATCAACAGGAGACCATCCAGGCAAAAATAAGCCAGACACTTTTACAGCAAATACATATAACAGCTATAAATTCACAACATGAACCCATGGACTGTACAAAACACTCAAAGCTACAGAGTGGAATCATTATAAAATTTGATATAAATATTTGTCTCTAACCCTTCAATATGAAGGAGAATCTCAGAAATGGCTCTTCCTTTTATGTTGACGTGATTTTCAGTTATTTTGTTCATTTTTATGAGTCCATTACAGCTGCATGAAAGTCATATAGATGGATAAAAATCAGGATGACAGTATAACATAATGCAATTTAAAAAAATCTTTCTGTACACACGATGAAATTCCAAACACGAACAAAGGTAGAACAAGAGTTCTGTCCTGATAAATGACAGAAGAAGGCTTTCTTTTCTTGTAGCTTATATTTTGGCAACATAAAACCTTATTATTGCAGCATATTTGTATCACCAGTGGGGGGCGCGAATCCCGATCATCAGGCTGTTCCAATCAGCAGTAAATCTGTTGCGCTTTTGCTGGTTTCTAAACTGATCAAGCAAATCCGTCTCCTTTGTTTTATCCTTCTTCTCATCATGTGTTGTTACAAGTGCATAATTCTTTCCGTTGTTGTTGTCCCAGTGCGTCTTCCCACCACAGGTGTAGCTAACACAAAACTCCACGCTATCCTGAGGCAGCACACATGCAGGAATTTCAATGATGAATGAAAACGTATCTGTGTCTCGGCAACCACAGACATCGTTCAAAAAAGTGCACTCGATGTCTCTGTGGTTTTCCCATGAATCGAAGGTGATCCTAACTTGGACAGATTTCTCGAATGACACATTTCGAACTTTGATTGTCCCCGTTAGTGTGTGTCCCTGCAACGTGCAGCTCTCCAGACACACTGAATTCTTCATCAGGCGCTTCCGGAATTCCATGTATTCTGTCGCAGGTTGCCGAAACTCTAGGATTCTGCTTTGGACAGGTTTGAGAACCACCTCTAGCTTCGGAAGCTGGAACTGCACCTGCGAGTCGGATTTTTTATTTTCGCATGGAGAGAAGACCCGGACTGCGGTCAGAGACATGCCTTTAGAGTCGGCGAACACCACCTTCTTCTTAGCTTTGGGTTCAGGGGCTTTCCAGACACTGCATGGTGGATTCAGACTGGTGTTGTGAGTGTTTTTGGTATTGATGCATGGACGCAGAGGTTTGCAGTTGACACTGATGAGATTTCTCACCCTGTAGTCCTTGTACGAGCTGAGGAATCTATGATGGAGAGGTGGAGATGATGTGATGTAGAGCTGCACGGCCATGTCCACTGGCATGATCAGACAGATTTATTGGCTTGAGCTTGTGCAGGACACTAAACACACACACACACACACACACACACAAATTAGAATCATAACAGAAACTAGAGGTGGCTGATACAACAATAAATTATAAATCACAGCAGATTTTTAAAAACTTTATATCATGATCCATATCGTGATGCATCATACAAATGCTTTTAAGAATCGATATGATCTTTTTGTCAGATTGTCCTAGTGGAAATGTTCGTATATGCGCCAATCACAGAACTATGCTTACTGTCTCTATCTTTTTATTTTAATTGTTACATTCTTATAATGAGCGTTCACCAGTTAATATATGCATGCTTTTATGATATGGATGATGATCATCATCTTCTTCCTCTTCTCTAACATTTACGCATTCAAAACTGAGCAAAATAGTTATTAAGCAGTGCACTTTATATGACGTATTAATATTTGCGAACACGTCATAAGTTTACTTGCAATAATGAATGGAAACTTCCTGGACATTTTCTTACCTGCTATTAGATATCTTCAGAACTCGGTTGGGAGGGGGGGGGAATCGTATAACACAATTTAAAGCCTCCAGTATGCGTGTAAAATATCCTCCACTGTATGCACGTTGCACAGACACCCCTGCGCGCGCGGGCTCCTTTTATACCACCGCTGCTTTTACTTCATTTACATATTCCACCGAGCCAACCAATAGAAGCGGCTCCATGTGCGGCTCTGACCAATCAGCTCACAGCTGTTCAGCTTTTCCCTCCCTCAGAGCGGCCGGTTTTATTTACATATTTATGCGCAAATGAGTTAAGTATAAACGACTTCGTACTAATACTGTTAAACTTAAAGCTATAAAACTGCTGAATTGATTAATGACTAAGACTATATTGCTAGCATATAAAACAGACAAGCAAGCAAACAATATTTACCTGTCATTTTAAAGAGACTTTAAAATATGTAATTATAATTTAATAAAAAAATTTCCTGAAATAAATAGCTTTTTTCTTCACTGAAGTATGTTGGCTGTCTCTTGTGACTGAATATTTTTTATCATTTATTTAATTAAAATGCAAAAATGTGTTTGATATGTATGTGTAATTTCTATGAATGTTTTTATGAAATGTTTTAAGACTTTGTAATAATAATAATAATAATAATGATGATAATAGTAATAACAATAATAATAATCAATTATCATCAGAATAATTAAAAAGTGTATTTATAAATAATTATATAGATTTGTAAATAATTTAGAATACTTTGATTGTGTTTATTTATATAATTATTTTTGTATATATTATTATTATTATATAACATTTATAATAATAATAATAATAATAATAATAATAATAGTAATAACTAGAGAGGCACATTTTCTGAAGAAACTGTGAGTGGTGCTTTGCCGTGATGTCATAGAGCTTCCCATGTCATAGTCATTGATGTAGCTGATGTCATAGCTGATGTTGGTCTCAATGTTAAGTCTATGGGACTTTTTGGGGCGGTTAATTGCCCCCTGCGGGGCGGGGGCAATTAACCGCCCACCCCTTAGAAAAGTCATAGCACCCCATTCCCGAACAAGCCGCACGATTTGATACCTCATCCATGGGTCTACGACAAATGGTGCGGGACTAGTTACGCGCCAAACTTTCATATGGAAGAATAAGAAAAAGAAAAAGAAGCCTGTGAGATTATAATAGTAGTCGTTCGCTTCGCAAAGCACCACTAATAATAATAATCATCATCATCATCATAATAATAATAATAATAATAACATTTATTATTATTATTATTGCTATTCCATCCATCTAGGAACCTCTGAAGTCCAACTAGGAGACCAGTGGTGACCGGTGTATTTATTCACTTCACAACTATAGTAAGCATTCACACATTATGCATTCCCGCACTATGGGGAAAGGAACCTAATCCTAATGTGTGTCTTCGGACTGTGGGAGGAAAACGGAGTACCGAAGGAAGCATAATAATATATTATTTTTATTATAATTATAGTTATTGTTGTTGGTGTTGTTGTTTGCTTATATGTTTAAACTTTTCACAGAATTTTATTTTAAAATAATATATAAAACTGCCCTCAGTCTCCCTGAAATCTCACAAATACAAAAATATTATCGGTTGCATTGTAGGAAGATTGAGTACAGATCAGTGTGTCCTTACCCTGTACTGTCGCCAAGGGTCATCTCAGGCACATACACACACACACATGTTAGATATGAAATCATTATTCACAGTGTTAAATGTTATCATTATTAAATATACAGTACATAAATTTATGCTTTAACCTTAGTGCAGATAAATGCCGCTGTTCACAGGTACTCCTATTGTTAAACAAAGTGACATTTCTCATTTTCACAGAGTGTGTGGAAGCTGGCCCAATGTTTTTATTCTGTGGTCATGCCTTTAGACTGTGATCAGTTTCATGTGACTGTGCACATCAGTACTTTGACCAGCTTTGACCGAGGCTGACTTTCAAATGTGGGTTCAACAGTCAAGAGAGAGAGAGAGAGAGAGAGAGAGAGAGAGAGAGAGAGAACACACAGACTACTGGCAAAAGTACTGAAAAGTTTAATTCAGACTCCTGAGGATAATAATTAACCACGAGTGTGGCCTAAATACACATAGCATGAAGAATGAAGATCAAGTGAACAAAAAAATGTGGCTGATTAAAAACATTAGAATGAAATAAACCATATATTTCAAATGATTATGTGTGTATACTATATGTTTGAGTGAACGTGTTTGTAGTAGTAGATTAGAGTTCGTGAGTGTATTATCATTTTGAGTTGATTAGATTTAAGTTGATTGGATTTTCCATTTCAGAGTGATGTGCATGGAGGAGGAGTCAAGTGGATTTGAGTCTTATCAACATTCCAAGTCCATTTTAATCTATTTACAATTTTCAATGTTTTTATAAATTCGAGTTGAGACTTGTTTACTATTTACATTAGAAATCTTAAATACGCTTATCCATTTAGTCAAATAGAGAATATTTTATACACAATATTACATAGAGACACATTAAATAACATCATAAGACACTAACAGATGCAACATGAATTTGATCTGAGAATAGAAAATATAATTAATCCTCAATTTTATAACTTTGTTAAGCTTATACTGTACACCAAATCGCAACTGTGTCTCTCTTTCTCTCTCTCTCTCTCTCTCTCGCTTTTTTTTGTTTGATTAATCCCATAAGAAGGTTTGATTAGCTCCCTGTTCCCAAAAGCACTCATAAAGCTCTCGAACACCACAAAGCAAGAGTTGAACGTGACACCTGGCTGATTAACAGAAACCTGATGATGGATCTCCCATCATTGCCCTTATCTGAAGCACTCACCCAGAGTTTAAAAAAAAAAATCTAAAGTCTGGATTTTCTTTCCTTACATCACCTGCTTTTTCTATGAAATGACAGAGATGAATAAAGAATACTATCTTTAACATCATTTCATCAAACACTGTACAAACTACAATGCTTACCTAGACTTCTCATTATAACAATTACTAGGGTGCCAAAAATTGTGACACAAATCATTTTAGAATAAATATACCTATTTAAATAATGAATAGTCTTTTCATTTGAACATTTGATTTTTTCCTGAGTGCGTGAGTGTGAGGTAAATTTAATTAACCATAAAGTAATTTTTCTCTCATGTTGTTTTATGTTATTTATAATTAAAAGACAAATATCTTAGCCATGGGTGCCAATACTTTCATAGCAGCTAAGTCCACAAGGGTCTTATTCCTCCTATACAACAGCTTACCCACAATTCTAAGTTATCATTTATTAAAGGTGTAACGTATCAGACTGAGCACATTAATATAAACCTGCACTACTGGCATGTCTGCTCTTATAGAGCATTAATCGATAATAAGAATAATTCAGAACTTTAACAGCACTATTATAAAATAGTACTAACAGTATTGATCATAGACATAACACTTCTATGGCAAAGTATAATAATAACCTCCTTGTGCTGGGATTAAAGAAACATTTGATAAATTATTTCATTTGGACGGCAGTGCCCTGGTGTGACTACAGAGATAAGTTTGATCTGTTACACAATTCTGTCATCAGAAAAGTTTTCTCCAGTTTATAACATGCCAAGTTTGTGTAGCTTTTTGGCACAGTGGACGAAACCTGTTAGAGAGAATGCCTCACTCTGATTTGACTTGATCGGCTGATGGCCATGTCCTCTTATGCAACATGTGGTCCTTGGAGTGTGATGAAAGTTAAATGAAAAAAAAAAAGAAGCAAAGCTGCAGGAAACCAATAGTTTTATTATCAGTTGTGTTTTAAGATGATAAAGTACTAAAAGTGATAAAGTGAGAGATGTTAGGGGCGTTACTGAATGAGACAACAGCGCAAATGTCTTTTTTTGTTGCACAATGCAAATTGGTCAAAAAGTCAAATAATGGTTTCTGCTGCAACTGTTTTCTACTGGCATACAACAACAGAAAAAATATGCATAAAATGCAACATGTAATGCTTTTGGTTCAAGGTTGTAATTACCCTTTCATCATCTCACTTGTTTTATACAATGAGAAACAGAGAAAAAGCGCTATAACATTATTTCATTAATACAACCACAATATTTACATGGCCTACGCATTATAACTAGAATGTCTAAAGGTGCCAAGATTTTTTAGCACACAAATATTTTATAATAAATATACTTATTTTTATTAAATGATACTTCTCTAACATAAAAAAAAATATTCTTAGTTTTCTAGCATTAATAATTGAATTGAGTAATAAATCCAATTACACTCCAATGAAAGAGCAACAAGAAAAGATATAAGTCTTCACATCTTTAACATGGGAAGATGCTCATGGTTGAATAAAACTTCTGAAAGTAGGTAGGGGAAGATCTCACAGGTGCTAGTACACAGCAAAATCCTTAGTCTTGAATGAACACCCAGAGTGTTGATTTAACACTTTCAGAGTACATTCGTGACCATTAGGTCATATGTAAACACTTGGGGTGTTAAATAAACACTGGGAATTTTGCAGTGTGGTTATGAGCGTGGAGCCGTGCTTTTGATTTTCCACATAAGCAATCCAAACGCCCAGGGTAGTGAGTGATGCCGTTCCACAAAACAAGAGAGATAAATAGATATAAGACGAAGTTTAAAGATGATTAGGAAGGTAATGCAGTAGAAGAGGACAATTGGTTCTTGGATCTCTACTTTTACGATGAGGGACATCAGCCAGGGGACATACAATCTGATTGTACAATCAGAGGACGGCATAAGTTCATCTCAGCATCCAGGAATCCTAGTCTTCCAGGGACAGCCATAAAGAGAGGCTAGTGCTTGAATTTCAATGTTGTTTAAAGGTCACATACAGTATTATACACTTTAGTATAAGTGTATAATAAAGTGTATAAAAGAGGTTTCTTGTTACAGTTGCAACTGAAAGATCATGCTGACAGATCATGCATTCTGACCTTACCATTTCAGCATCTGTAGAGTCTTAAACAGAAGTGCGCAAAGCACACAAATCCTGTACTTGAGTAAAAGTAGAGATTCCCATGAGCAAATATTTCTTAAGTAAACATACATTTACTTGTATTCTTGAGTAAAATTGCAGAGGTTTTCACCTTCAAGGATTAAAAGTACGTGGTTCGTATAAGCTCAGCGTAGCCTCTCCCATTGAAATATCTCTGTCTCTGTCTCTCTGTATCTCTCTCTCTGTATCTCTCTCTCTCTCTCTCTCTCTCTCTCTCTCTCTCTCTCACGCTCTCTCTCTCTCTGCTTCCAGATTGTGAGCTGTTTTCATCACCGTCTGTAACCACCTCCAGTTCTGATTTCAATCACCTGTTGCCTAAAGAAAGGCAAGTCATGCAGTTGTCCTTATATTAAGCAGGAGGCATTCTGCTATAAGTTCTGTACTATACACCACTGTGGTTAAGTAACACCACACATGCAAAGATGTAGTAAGCAAAAGTACACTTATTTGTACATTGTTCTTTTGAGCAGAGTAAAAGTCAAAAGTATCCTCTACTAAAACTATACAAGTAAAGTACAGATATTTTTATTAGAGGATAATAAATGCCTCCAATGAATCAGAATTAAAGTTATGAAAATGTTTGCGGTTCACCCTTACAGGAAATAATGAACTATATGTACTCAGTTAATTCCCACCTCTGGCTTTAAATGCAAATAAGCTTCTGCCCCACCCACTCATGCCCCTTTGTTGAAGTGTTTTTTTTTTTTTTTTTTTTAAGCCAATCATAATGCAGTAAAATGGAATTCTCTAAAAATGAAGTTGAGCTAGGCAAAGTGCTGCTCTAATCATCTGAATAATATCATACTTGGCAGAATATTTGAACAGTGTGCTTGAAATGAAGTGCATTTTCCTCCCTTATATTTTATACGTAGTTGCATGCACAAACCCATGCATGTCCAAAATGATCCAAAAGTGAATTATGGGTAAAACATGCCATTTAAAGTGTGTCTCTATGAGTGCCAATGATAAAAAATAAGATATGAAGAAGTTTCAAAATGAAGAATCTCACAAATGACTGTGAAACTCATATGAGCTCATTAGGCTGGAATTCTGCTGATATTGGCAGAATCAATTTTCTTCACTGGTAAACATTCTGCAAAATTTAAGCAGTTCTGTACTAACTTGAACTTTAAAACAATAACCCAAACACACACACAACACTCCCGAAGAATTAAGAGCTCTAAGTTGCTGAGAACAAAGGGACTGAAGAACAGAATCCAGTGTTCACTAACATGAAATCATGAGAAACAGAAGCTCTGTGGTGCTGGCCAGGTCACTCGGACGAATGTTACACTTAGATACAGTTCCGAGCCAAGCGGTTGCGACCTTCAAAGTTATAAGCTGTAATCAAGTTTCAAACTTGAATATGACAGAGATTCAGGTTTTTAAGGAAAGTCTTAAATCCATGGAGGAAAATGGAGTGAAGGTCTGGCCAGGGGGCAAGCACTACCTCAGATGTGCTCATGAGCCCCTTGACGACATCAGCCAAAGATGGGAGCTGTGGTTAGACCAGGATCCGAAGCTTATGTGTCAGTTTATTTATTTACTGGATTCAGGTGTGCTTTGCTTTCATTTAAAGTTCTCATTTCTGCTGTACTGACTATACTGACTAATGCTATGCTAATTGTTACTTCTAATTCATAGCCAATGATGAGTATGTTCTGTTTATTCTGTTATGTAATTCAATAAATGATTGACTGAGACTTCCTGCTCCTTGCCAAAACAGTTCTCCTCTAACCTTTTCATTACGATATATGTTTGTTCTATTTTAAATAGGTTGTTTGTTATGAAAGAGGGAGATAGTTGATGAACCCAAACTCAAATCTCATGGAGCAAAGTTCACAAGATGTTCAGAGCAAGACCATGTGTTACATGAGGCAGGACAAAATACATGTACTTGGTCTAAATTCAATTACAGTACAATACTCGGATTGCGAGTAATGCAGTTTGCGAGCATTCCGCAAGACGAGCAAAGATTTTTTATATATTTTGACTTGGAAAACACGGAAAACAAGTATTGGTTTACGAGTGCCGAGTATCATGTATCACGCATGCGCTTCTTGTTTTGACGCCGAGCGTCACGTGATCACAACTGAGCCAATGGTTTTTCACTCTCTTGTCCTGCGGAATTGTGGGTAATCGGCTCCCCTGCTCGGTCTTAGTGCTCGTCTCTCACTGGTATAATCAACATCCGTGTTCGCGTGCACTGTTTACTATAATACTGTGACCACGTGTGTGTGTGTAAAACATCTTTTATTTTGTGTTTGTATGCGTGTGTGTACAGCACGTGTATACTGTTTATTATAACACACGTGACTGAAGTCTCATTAGAGAGGTTAAAGATCAATTTTCTCTCTCTCTTTGTCTCAGCCGACACTGCATTTGTGTGTGTGTGCACGTGTCATTGAACACCATGCCCCTTCACACACACCCCTCCTCCTCTCGCTTCACACACACACACCTCCTCCTCTCACCTTCACACACTCACACACACTCTGCTCTACACAGAAACAGTGCTTTGTCGCAATTCTTTTCAAAGGTAAAGTGAAGGTTGATTTGTTTTATTTTTACTTTACAGCAGTGATTCTGTTAGTATGTGCTCATTCTAGTGTCATTAGAGAGATTTTTTCTTTTTTTTCATATAAAACAGTGTTTCCAAATAAGAGAGGAGAAAGTGTTACGGTGTAGGCCGAGAAGAGGGAGAAGGGAAGGGCTCATTCCTTCTCTCTCCTTACTTTATCTTCACACATACACAAACACACACAAATACACAATGCCTGCACGCACAAACACTTATCTGTTGCGATTTATTTTTTAAGGGTAAAGAGCAGGTTCATTTGTTTTATTTTTACTTTATATTTTATGTAAATTATTTTTAAGTATTTCCTTTTTGGGCTGTGGAACGAATAATTTGAGTTTCCCTTATTTCTTATTTAAAAATCCGATTTGGCTTACAAGTGTTTTGAAATATTGCCAGCTTCCTGGAACGAATTATGTTCGTAATCCAAGGTTCCACTGTACATCTGTTTGCTGTCGTTACTGACACTACGTGTCAACAACAATGGTGGGACTCCAACACAAGGATTTTTAACACATTTTTTTAATAGCCAAAATATATTTATGTATATGTGAAATGATTAAGGCATTATCCATCCAATTCTGTCGAAGACAAATACGACAAATTTTCAAGGTAAAATGATTCCTGAATATTATGGAATATATTTTATTATAAAAAGGCATCAAAATTATCTCACTAAATATTTATACATCTTTATCCTGTGTACACAGTTTGGGGGGGGGGGGGGGGGGGGGGTTTAGGAGACTTAGGGCACAAAGCAGGTTACACTCTGGAAACACCCTGGAATCCAATCGTAGATCACACACAAACACACACACACACACACACACACACTCACATGCTCATTCACACTCTAGTAGCAATTTAGAAACACCAGACATGATTAATTTGCATGTCTTTAGACTGTGGGAGGAAACCAGTGTACCCGGAGAAAAACACCAAGCACGGGAAGAAGAAACAAACTCCATGCACACAGACCCGAGGCGGAAATCAAACGCAGAGCCTGGAAGTGCAAGGCACCGAGACTAACCACTAAGGCCACTGTGTTGGAACATATGTTGTTGTTTTGAATGTTTCTGAAATAATTTAATCAAACAATCAAAAAAGGAGTATATAAATAACACCCTGGGATCATGCGTAGGACCTTATAACAGGGGAACATAGGGCTCTGGGAACATAGGACCCATTGTTATGATCCCATTATATGTCATATAATGTAAATCTTGGAACCATAGGACCCTGAGAGAATAGAACCCTGAGAACAGATGGATAACCCTCTTTAGTTTTCCTAGCTAGCATGTAGCTGTAATTTAACTAAAGTTTCAGAGTGACTAAAAATAAGACAAAATCATCAAGGGTATTACGATTTACCTCAGCTGTTTTAAGGCTTACGCAATTATAAATAACACAGTAACTGCACTTAGCATTAACTGCTAACCAAACTTACAAAAATGTGACAATACTGATCTCTTGTTTGGTGAAAATCACAATACTGAGTAAATTCGTAATGTAAATTCGTAAAAATGTAGTAAATTCCTTTAAATTATTTACGGTTATGTCTTTATTACTTCACGTCATGGATACAGATAGTGCTGTTATTAATACTACACATTTTACATCTACACACTTAAAAAAAAAAAAAAAAAAACTCCCCAAAGCCCAAGGTGTTTATTATTCAGATTTTGTTCACATACGGTTTTGTACATCAAGGATCTAAAACTAGTGCCAAAGCAATTGTGAAAAACTGTAAAATATTATCTCCAGGCTTCTGTGAATGTTTTTTCTGTCTTCCCTGCAATAAGGCATGATCACCAGCAGGAAGAGGTGTTGTACAGCACTGACATGTCACTCTTTCAATCGACCCTTTGAGTTGGATATTTTATATGAAGATTCATATACGAGCTTCTTTATTTTCTTCCTTCTTTCTTGCATTGCAGAGTGTTCTTTTGTTATTTACACAGAGTGTAATTTTTTACATTTTAATGTAAATATCTGACCTATTCATGAGTCTGAGTGATAAATCTGACTCTCAATTTCCTATGTAGGATTAGTACTCTATCTATCTATATATCTATTTATCTCAGTTGTGTGTGAATGTATAGTCGTGGCCAAAAGTTTTGAGAATGACACAAATATTATTTTTCACAAAGTTTCCTGCTAAACTGCTTTTAGATCTTTGTTTCAGTTGTTTCTGTGATGTATAGAAATATAATTACAAGCACTTCATACGTTTCAAAGGCTTTTATCGACAATTACATGACATTTATGCAAAGACAGTATTTGCAGTGTTGGCCCTTCTTTTTCAGGACCTCTGCAATTCGACTGGGCTGCTCTCAATCAACTTCTGGGCCAAATCCTGACTGATAGCAACCCATTCTTTCATAATCACTTCTTGGAGTTTGTCAGACTTAGTGGGTTTTTGTTTGTAGACCTGCCACTTGAGGATTGACCACAAGTTCTCAATGGGATTAAGATCTGGGGAGTTTCCAGGCCATGGACCCAAAATTTCAACGTTTTGGTCCCCGAGCCACTTAATTATGACTTTTGCCTTATGGCACGGTGCTCCATCGTGCTGGAAAATGCATTGTTCTTCACCAAACTGTTGTTGGATTGTTGGAAGAAGCTGCTGTTGGAGGGTGTTTTGGTACCATTCCTTATTCATGGCTGTGTTTTGGGGCAAAATTGTGAGTGAGGCCACTCCCTTGGATGAGAAGCAACCCCACACATGAATGGTCTCAGGATGCTTTACTGTTGGCATGACACAGGACTGATGGTAGCGCTCACCTTTTCTTCTCCGGACAAGCCTTTTTCCAGATGCCCCAAACAATCGGAAAGAGGCTTCAACCGAGAATATGACTTTGCCCCAGTCCTCAGCAGTCCATTCGCCATACTTTTTGCAGAAGATCAATCTGTCCCTTATGTGTTTTTTGGAGAGACGTGGCTTCTTTGCTGCCCTTCTTGACACCAGGCCATCTTCCAAAAGTCTTCGCCTCACTGTGCGTGCAGATGCGCTCACACCTGCCTGCTGCCATTCCTGAGCAGCTCTGCACTGGTGGCACTCCGATCCCGCAGCTGAATCCTCTTTAGGAGAAGATCCTGGCACTTGCTGGACTTTCTTGGACGCCCTGAAACCTTCTTAACAAGAATTGAACCTCTTTCCTTGAAGTTCTTGATGGTCCTATAAATTCTTGAATAGGTGCAATCTTAGTAGCCACAATATCCTTGCCTGTGAAGCCATTTTTATGCAACGCAATGATGGCTGCACACGTTTCTTTGCAGGTCACCATGGTTAACAATGAAAGAACAACGATTTCAAGCATCACCCTCCTTTTAACATGTCAAGTCTGCCATTCTAACCCAATCAGCCTGACATAATGATCTCCAGCCATGTGCTCGTCAACATTCTCACCTGATTACTGAAATGATCTCAGCAGGTCCTTTAATGACAGCAATGAAATGCAGTGGAAAGTTTTTTTTCGGGATTAAGTTAATTTTCATGGCAAAGAAGGACTATGCAATTCATCTGATCACTCTTCATAACATTCTGAAGTATATGCAAATTGCTATTATAAAAACTTAAGCAGCAACTTTTCCAATTTCCAATATTTATGTAATTCTAAAAACTTTTGGCCACGACTGTATATAACTAATGCAGCTCAAGCCTGAGAGGACATCAGCTCACATAGTGAGCTGTGTAAGCATTGTAATCTGTGTAAGCAGAGCTTCTGAAGCTCCGTGCAGGCTCCGTGGTTTCATGTTGCTTACACAGTTAATGATTATTTTAATAACCTCACTATATATTATATGCTGCAAAAGGGTCAGAGACAGGGATCTGAGAGCTAACATTAACATATTGTTAGTCATAGGATTTGAACTCACAACCTTCAGGTCATTTAGTTTTAGATAATTGTGAACTGGCTATAAAAATGGTGTGTGTGTGTGTGTGTGCGCGCACACCTTGAGACATTGGCCACAGATGTCCTGTCAAACGATCACTACTGGAAGTGAAGTGTACACGCTGTGTGCATACTGTATACACACGTGGACAAAATTGTTGGTACCCTTCGGTCAATGAAAGAAAAACTCACAATGGTCACACAAATAACTTTTTAATCTGACAAAAGTAATAATTTAAAAAGATTCTATGAATGTTAACCAATGAAAGTCAGACATTGCTTTTTAACCATGCTTCAACAGAATTATAAAAAAAATTAACTCATGGAACAGGCCTGGACAAAAATGATGGTACCCCTAGAAAATACTGAAAATAATGTGACCAAAGGGACATGTTTATTCAAGGTGTGTCCACTAATTAGCATCACAGGTGTCTACACAACCATGTTTATTCAAGGTGTGTCCACTAATTAGCATCACAGGTGTCTACAATCAGTCAGTGGACCTACAGTATATATAGGGCTCCAGGTAGTCACTAGTATAGACAAGCATGTTAAAGGTAAAGGCTATAAGACCATTTCCAAGCAGCTAGATGTTCCTGTGACTACAGTTGCACATATTATTCAGAAATTTAAGATCCATGGGACTGTAGCCAACCTCCCTGGACGTGGCCGCAGGAGGAAAATTGATGACAAATCAAAGAGACGGATAATCCGAATGGTAACAAAAGAGCCCAGAAAGACTTCTGAAGAGATCCAAGGTGAACTTCATGCTCAAGGAACATCAGTGTCAGATCGCACCATCCGTCGTTGTTTGAGCCAAAGTGGACTACATGGGAGATGACCAAGGAGGACACCATTGTTGAAAACAAATCATAAAAAAGCCAGACTGGAATATGCCAAACTACATGTTGACAAGCCACAACGCTTCTGGGAGAATGTCCTCTGGACAAATGAGACAAAAATGGAACTTTTTGCCAAGGCACATCAGCTCTATGTTCACAGACGGAAAAATGAAGCATATCAAGAAAAGAACACTGTTCCTACTGTGAAACATGGAGGAGGCTCTGTTATGTTCTGGGGCTGCTTTGCTGATGAGGTACTACCAGACCCCCGTCATCAACAAGAGCCCAGTGGAGAGAGTGGACAGCTTCCGTTACCTCGGTGTCCACATCACGCAGGACCTGTCTTGGTCCTGTCATATCAACACCGTGGTGAAGAAGGCCCGACAGCGTCTCTACCACCTCAGACGCCTGAGAGACTTCAGACTGCCCTCCAAGGTGCTTAGGAACTTCTACTCCTGCACCATAGAGAGCATCCTGACGGGAAACATCACGACCTGGTTCGGGAACAGCACCATGCAGGACAGGCGAACTCTTCAGAGGGTGGTGCGATCAGCTGAGCGCATCATCCACACCGAGCTCCCTGACCTGCACTCGATCTACAGCAAGCGGTGCTGGACCAAGGCCAGGAAGATCGTGAAGGACCTCAGCCACCCCAGCAATGGACTGTTCTCTCTGTTGAGGTCAGGAAAGCGATTCCGCTCCCTGAAGGCCAACACAGAGAGACTGAGGAGGAGCTTCTTCCCGCAGGCGATACGGTCTCTTAATCAGTACAACACACAGTACTGATTTTGCACATCCACACATGCTTCTGCACTCACTCTGGACACTCTGGACATTCAGGACATTCGCTCACTAGTCCTCACTGCACACCTGCTCACTCATGGGCATTATGCACATAAGTCACCTTAAATATGCACACAAGCCACTTTAACATGTCACTTTACTGCATATTTGCACACCCCTGGACATTCCGTTCCTTTTGTTCACCCCATTTCAATATTTTTATTTTCTACTTGTACAATTACAATTTTTCATTGCAATATTTTCCATTTGTACACTTAATGTATAGTATAATGTATAGTCTGTACTTACTTACATTTTATATTCTTACATTTTACATTTTATATTCTATATTTTATATTTTATTTTATTTTATTCTCTTAGGTCAGGGCAGTTGCCTAAGCATTTCACTGCATATCGTACTGTGTAGGATTGTGTATGTGACAAATAAAATTTGAATTTGAATTTTTGAATTTGCTGCATCTGGCACAGGGTGTCTTGAATCTGTGCAGGGTACAATGAAATCTCAAGACTATCAAGGGATTCTAGAGAGAAATGTGCTGGCCAGTGTCAGAAAGCTGGGTCTCAGTCGCAGGTCATGGGTCTTGCAACAGGACAATGACCCAAAACACACAGCTAAAAACACCCAAGAATGGCTAAGAGGAAAACATTGGACTATTCTAAAGTGGCCTTCTATGAGCCCTGACCTCAATCCTATTGAGCATCTTTGGAAGGAGCTGAAACATGCTGTCTGGAAAAGGCGCCCTTCAAACCAGAAACAACTGGAGCAGCTTGCTCATGAGGAGTGGGCCAAAATACCTGCAGAGAGGTGCAGAAGTCTCATTGACAGTTACAGGAATCGTTCGATTGCAGTGATTGCCTCAAAAGGTTGTGCCAACAAACTATTAAGTTAGGGGTACCATCATTTTTGTCCAGGCCTGTTCCATGAGTTCATTTTTTTTTTCATAATTCCGTTGAAGCATGGTTGAAAAGCAATGTCTGACTTTCATTGGTTAACATTCATAGAATTCTTATTTATTATTACTTTTGTCAGATTAAAGTTATTTCTGTGACCATTGTGAGTTTTTCTTTCATTGACCGAAGGATACCAACAATTTTGTCCACGTGTGTATGTGTGTGAAAACATCATTACCCCCTGTCTGCTCCTTTGTTCATTATAAATCCACTCCGTGCACAGATGTGAAGCGGAGTATTGATTTTAGCGACATAACTGCCTGTAAATCAGCCTTTTCAGCTGTTCTAGACATGTGTGTGTGTGCGTGTGTGTTTGTGTACTTCAGCTGCAATATTGATCATTTGATAATATGCCTGTTGCTGATGTCTCAAGGAGCGCAGCACACACACACACACGCACACACACACACACACACACACACACACACACACACACACACCATTTTAGAGGCCAGTTTACAATTATTAGGTGCAATGTGACACATATATTGCATTGTTATAGTTTACAGACAAATTGAACAATCTAATTATAATTCTTCGGGGGTTTTAAAGCATGTGCTAACTTTGTAGGGTTTGTACAGTACTAAAAAATATACATTATATACTTTATGATGTATATAATTATTATTATGTATATAATAAGTTAATATATAAGAGGAAATAAAGAAACACATTATTATTAATTCATTCATTCATTCAACTTATCCTGTACAAGGTCGCTGGGGCTTTCAGCATACAGACACACATACTACGGGCAATTTGGGAACTCCCATGAGTCTAATATGATGTTTTTGGACTGTGGTAGGAAACCAGAGTACACAAAGGAAACATAGCAAACATGGGGAGAACATGCAAACTCTACACATACAGGCCTGAGGCAGGATTCGAACCTTCAACCCTGAATGTGCAAAGCCACAATGCTAATCACAATGCCCCCCATGCCACCCAAAAGGAAATTAATATAAACTTAGGAAGGAATAAAGAGAAATGCAATAAAAGAAAGAAAGAAAAAAAGATGGAAAAGAAATGTAATAAAACAGAAACTAAGAAACAAAGAACATGAACAAACAATGAAGAAAGGACAAAAGAAAGTGATAAAGAATAGAGGAATGAAATGAAAATAAATCTGTTTTGAAAACAGGCAAAGAAAGAGAATGAACAATGAATGCAAAGAAGAAAGAAATGATTAAGAAAAGAATGTAAGAAAATAATAATTCATAGATGAAAGAAATACACTAAAATTAGCATAACATTTAACAAATAAAAAAGAATGAGTGCAAAGGAATAGAACAACTGGGGTTAAATACAATCACAGAGTTTATTAATGATTAGAAACGTTTACAAAGTTGAAATTAATTGTTTAGTCAAAAACACAACTCTAAATATATAAAGAAATAAAATTAGGAATGCTAGGCTAAACTGTGCCATGCTATGCTAAATATATAAGATTGCATCACATCTTATTTCATTTACTTCCTGTTCTAAAGATATTCACTTAGCGCTGCATCTCAAACACAAGCATGTGATAAAAAGTTGCTATTGAAGTTCAACTGAACGAAAGAGTTGCTAGTTGTGCTAATGTCACCCGGGGGCTAGCATGATAACTAGCGATTAGAATGTGTACCTTGTAAATCATCCACTTGATTTACAAAACCTGATAGTTCAATAAGGTTAAGTGTGTAATGCTGAATGGTATTCTGTTTTGCATGTTTATGTTTAATTTGAATTTAGTTAAAATGATCTCTCCTGGAGCATTATGGGTAAAAAAAAAAAAGCTTTAGAGGATGATTTCCGTTTGTGTGTTAGAATTTTCCAGCTTGCTAGCTTGTTTGTTTGATTTTGTTTTTTTTGTAAAATATACAGCATGAAAATAAAAAAAGCACATGACAACAAAAACATCAGCAGCAGCCACACCCAGGAAGCAGAAAGATTTTTGATTAGCATAAAAATAAAATAAAAAAATTCTTCCTAATCATCATCTCTAATTTAATGCTAATACTGCTTAGTGCTAGTTTTTACTCAGCAGCTTGTCACTGATTGTTTACCTCACGTTAATGCAGTCTGATTGTGTGAACATGCTAAATGGTGACAGTGTAAGTAAATATATTTAATGTAAATTCTTGAGTAACATTTATTTTCCCCGAAGGTTACTTTTACAGAAGCTTGATGAAGAACTGACAGAGGGGATCCCATCCTTCCGCGCAGTAACTCTCTCTTTCTGCTACTCCGTCTGATGTCGCTTCATCACCCATCATCATTTCCTCATCTTTCTTCTCCTCCTTCTCTCCTCCCTTTCCGCTTGTTCCCTTTTCCCTCACCAGCTTCATATTTGAGGCAGCCGGAGCATTTCGGCACATCGACACCTTCACCAGTTTTGATCCTTCACACGCATTCTCTCGCTTTTTCAGCTTTCCTATAACCTGCTTCCAGTATTGGATGGGTTTCTCTTTGTAGGCGGGGCATTCGTTCGGTTTTCCCGTAAACTGGCACTCGTAACTGCTGGACTCGAGCCCCGCCTCCTTGGATGGGGTGGAGCAGTTCAGCTGAAGCACCATGTTGTTTTTGCCCTCTCGAGTTTGCCAGGTGCAGCGGTCGCCATTTTTAGCGTTCAGCTCTCTGTTTAGGATTTTGTCCTCACCAGATTTCTGCTTCGTCTTCTTTTTCGCTTCGGAAGACGAAATAAAGACAAAGAAGATGAGGAGGACGAGAACGAGCGGGTTCATCGAACGAAGCATGATTGCTGAAAAAGGAACCTGCAAGCAAGGAAAAATAAAATTACACCTCAGCGCTGATTAGTCCTGGGCCCTGATTGGTCAGAAGGTGTCGATTAATTCTCTATACCAGCAGCCCTAAGAGTAAAAGAGGTTTATACTAATGCACTCGCTCTGATATGTTATAATTTCTATAGCAACAGCTTATTTACAGGGAGGTGTAGGTGTAACGCTAGTTTACAGAAAAGTAAAACATTTAAGACATTTTCTTAAAGTAAGGAGAATTGTGTTTGTGTAACATCAGTGGAAGGAGTCTCCATTTTAAGAGCTTCGTAACAGCAGTAACTTTTAATTCTCAGGACAGAGGAGTTTATGATTCTTTTCAGTTTCTTAGAGACTATTTTTGTGTTATTAACTTAACTGAGGGGAATGAGTGTTTAAAGTTACTATAATGTGAGTGACAACAGAAACTCTCTCACTTCTACAAAGACATGTAACTACAAAGGAATGATAAGTATGACATGCCCTGTCAGTCTTTATTTTACTATCAGAGCAACACACTTTCTCTTACAAAACAAACATGGATTATTCTGCATATATCAAATATAAGGAATAAATTGTGTTGCAAAATGAAGAACTAAGACACAAAAATATTACAAAGCAAAATTTTAAATAGTATGATAATGAACACAACAACCAAAACTTTAATTAGTGAAAAAAAAATTGTTCAATACAAGAGCAGAAATGTTAAAGAGGTATTTTATATAATCATTTTAGATGTTTTTAAAAAAAATGTTTTTTACATTTATTTAAAATAACATTTCCTCACATACTGTATATCTAGAAGTGTATGAATCCCAAACATCAGAAAGTACAGAGAACATACATATAGGTATTATATTTCTATTGATATTCTATTGATGCAGCTTAAAAAATAAAATAATCCCTAAACAAAGATGATTTCTAAAATCAACAAGAACAACAAACAAATACAGTTATAGCAGATTGTAAATTAGCATATATTTTTCACCACCAATAAGTTTTATTTCTGCAGAATTTAAACTAATTCTATTTCGTTGAGATTTAGAATTCAGTGGTTTTCAGTGGTTTTACTCACCCAGAGCGAGAACTCTTCCTTCTGGACCGTGAGAGCAAGATGGCTGATTAAGAAAAAAGGAGGAGGAAGGCAGGGAGAAATAAAGAAAGAAAGGGAGTGAAGGGGAAAGGGGGGGGGGGGGGTGCATTTAAGGTTCAGGGAAAAAAAGGAGCCTCAGTTTCTTCCCTCCATTAGGGTTTGAAAACAAGTGGACCCCCACCCATGTTCCCCTCGTTCCACTCATTTGCTCCCTCTCACACACTCTCCCTCTCTTCCTCTCTCTCTGTCTCTCATCGTTTTGCAGGCCTCTTGCTTTCTCATGTGGAAATGTGTTTGGATTTATAATCGTTAAATTGCTGTTACACAAGCCAGGAAAGTTTAGATTAAAAAAAAAAAAAACATTGAGTTTTATTACGATGGCATGTAAAAATTATCTGAATGTTTTTATGGTTTTCTTTATTCGATTTTATGCTGGATAAAGTCACTATGAAAGACACAGCAGGGGTAAAGGAGGTTAAAGGTCAACAATGTGTGTGTTTGTGTGTGTCTGTGTGATGCATGTGAAAAGAGAAGCAGAGTGTGTGTGAATGTGTATTTGTGCACAAATGAGTTCTTCATATATCAACATCAACATACAACATCAACAAGAAATGCACTATTTGTTTAGTGAAATGATTTCATTTCCTAGCTTATACCACAGTGTTTTCAATTCTGGATTCTGGATTACATTCGAATACATTATGGTTTCTATAGTAACAGCTCATTCGCATTCGTATGGCGGATGCTTCACGTAAAGCAACCGGGTTTATAAATTGTTGATACGGTTGATATGGTTTCTCCAGAGAAAAAAAAGTAAGGAGAAATGTGTTTGTAGAACATTAGTGGAAGGAGTCTCCAGTGTCAGCACTTTGTGACAGTCAGAGGTAAAGCTGTAACTGGAAGTGACCAGCTGTGATTTTTCTTTTTCTTGTAAGTGGAAACAGAAAATCACTTTAAATGCAGCTATATTTGAAAACGAAGCATAACGTGTTGTTGTTTATTATATGTTAATTTAAGTTCCTATGTTAGTACTGTAAGTTAATGTGGTGTTAATGATGTTAAGTGGTAATAGTAATTCTGCTTCGTCCAACCAACTTCAATCAGTATTTTACTAAAACAGCACTTCAATATTTTTTAAAGAAAGAGGCAAAAGAAGGTAACTTAAAATTAAAAGGAAAAGCAAGAAGAAGAAAAGAAAAGGGCAGGATTGTGATAGAATTTCAAGACAAAATTCAAATGAGCAAAAGCTTCCGAAAGAGTCAGGAAGATGATGGAATAATGAAAAAAATTACAGGAAACAAAACCCTAAGAAATGTGGAACAACAGAAGCAAACTTATTATCATATTACGTTTATGTTATGCAAATGACCTTCGTCTCATTACAGCAGGAGTCATCTCTATAACAATGTGTTTCTGTTCATACTTAAGTCTTCACTTCTCTCTCTCTCTCTCTCTCTCTCTCTCTCTCTCTCTGAGTGCTAATCTTCCTCTACGAGCTCTTGACGTGGACGTTCCAGCGTGTCCGTCTCTCTCTGTCTCTCAGCTCGTCTTTTCGAGACGCGAGTGCAATCAAGCGGGCGTCCAGCACCATCATCGAGGATGATTACGTCGACCTCGCCAGCCACTAATGACAGAATCATTGTGAGTGAGATGCGAGCGGAGGCTGAACCGCGTTATTGAAATTCAACCCCAAAGATCTGCAAGTCGGAGAGCGGCCATGATAACTCGCATCTAATCAAGACGTCCGCTTTTCTTTCACGTGGTGAAGCACTACGTCTCAGTTAGCAAGACCTGATGGGGAAAATGTGTGAGATTCTAACAGGGTTGCGTAAACTTCCTCACGTGAATCAACACTGGATCGTTAAGTTAGACGGAAATGTAGCTAGTGTTACGAAGCAACCCAACTATGATAACATGCATATAACAGAAGACTTTGTTGCCAATCAGCAACAATGTGTTGAAGAAGATAAAAGTGAAAGTCAATGCATTGTAACCATTTTTGAATATTTTGGGCAAACATTCTCAGTGGCATCTTTAATGACTCTTTGTAGTTATTGTTAGCTAAATGTGTAATGTTAGCTAAGTGCGACACATACTTAAAAATTATATTTGTTATTTTGAACTTGCCTGTTTTTCCATGACAGACAGCAAAGATTCTCTGTCAGGCTGTCTTTCAATCAAAGAAATTAGTCCAAAAATATATATCGATCAGCTCATCAGACATTTATAGAAGCACATTTACAATACGTTCACGAAAGAAACAAAAAATTGGGAAACATATCTAATAATGATTCATCTCATAGTTAAAACTTATATAACTATGTCAATTCTAACTTACTTTCTCAGTATTTATAACTTAACATTTATAACTTATAATAATCATAATTACCCCTCTCAATTATAACAATGGTTTACCATCTCATAATTATAACCTATAGTCTCATAATTATCTCATGATTTACTATTTCTTTTTTTTTTTATTATTAAGGATTTTCAAATAGTACAAACACAGTCAAACAGACAAACAAACAAACCAACCCACCCACAGCGCTGAAAATATATAACTATATGCAGTGTACAAGAAAAAAAAAAAATATATATATACACACATACACATACATATGCATATACACACATACTCACACATACATACATACATACATACATGTAAATCTCTGCCTGCTGAAGTTAAGCAAAACATGACAGGAAAGTAAAATAAATAAATAAATTCTGTTAAAATAGACATTCAGAGTTTTTGCAAAAAACAGTGGAGAGGTTCCCAGAGTTAAAACAAAATTTAAAAAACTTAGAGGCAACTCCTTTAAGAGCTTTATTTGAAATGATGGTTTCTTCCATTTCTGATAATATAGCGCGAAATTTGTCCTGCCTTAATAGGGACTCCATGAAATGCCAGATTTGCAGGTACTTAAAGAAATCTTCCGAAGAAATATTAAACTCTGCTCTAATTCTTTCAAATGACTTCAGGGTATCACCAGCCCTTAGAACCCCACTCCAACAGCCCAACACTCCTAATCTGGATTGGAAAATCAGGATTAAAAACCAAGGGAGAACGAACAGAGATAGTGTGAGGAATGCTCAAATATTTTTTCACGTCTTTCCAAACCAGTAATGTATTATAAATAATTATATTATCGGTGGGACGTTTTATCTGATCGATATTATTAATAAACCAAAGGGATTCTAATCTTCTTGGATAACAAATTAAGGATTCGAAGTCAATCCATAAAGCATCCTGCCTATTCATAACCCACCTTGTTAAAGTTTTGAGTTGAGCAGCCCAATAGTAAAGCTGAAAGTTGGGCAGCGAGAGACCCCCAAAACTCTTGGTTTACAGACTTTAGAAAGACCAACTCTCTGATGTTTATTATTCCAGATGTAACGAGATATGGGAGCATTCAGTGATTTGAAGAAGGATTAATTTAAATAGCACGGTAGGTTTTGGAACAGATCATTTAGACGAGGCAGTACATTAATTTTTATAACATTGACTCTCCCCAAGTGGGAAGTCGGCAAAGAGGTCCATTTTTCCAAATCTTTTCAAATTTTTCGAATTGAAGGGGAATAATTTGTCTCAAATAAATTTTTCAAGTTGGGAGCAAAAAAAATGCCCAGGTATTTAAGACCCCTGTCTGAAAGCTGAAAAGGACATTCTATAGGTGGGTTGCGGAGGCAATTAAAGGGCATCGAAACGGATTTTCCTAAGTTCATTTTGTAACCCGACACAATACTAAATGAGGCTAAGGAGTTCAAAACTGCGGGAATAGAAGTTTGTGGGTTCTCCAGGTATAAAAGAACATCATCTGCAAACAAGGAAATTACATGCTTTTTCCCATTAAGTATAATACCCGTAACATCTGGGGTAATCCTGCTAAAGGTTCAATAAATAATGTAAACAGTAACAGTGATAGAGGACACCCCTGCCTGCAGCCTCTACGTACTGGAAACCCCTCAGACGTCAGACCATTCGTGTTGCCAGTAGCAACAGAATCTGCATACAGATATTTAATTACATTAATAAAGTTGGAGCCTAGCCCAAATTTTTCCAAAACTGAAAACCAAAAAGGCCACTCCACGCGGTCAAAAGCTTTTTCGGCATCCAGAGACAGAATCATTTCTGGCTTATTATGAGTAGTGAAATAATGAATAACGTTAAGAGCACGGCGAATATTGTCCATATCACATCTAGATCTCACAAAGCCTGCTTGATCAGGATTTATGACTTTAGGAAGGACCGTTTCGAGTCTGCGAGCCAATGCTTTTGTGACTATCTTATAGTCCACATTAAGAAGACTAATTGGTCTATAGGATGAGCAGTCGAGAGGATTCTTATCTTTTTTTAAAAGCAAGTTAATAGAAGCTTGTTTCCAAGAAGGCGGAATTTCGCCTTCCCAAATATTATTAACAACAGGTATGAGAATTGGGTGTATTTTAGGCCAGAATAAAAAATAAAAAAATTCCAATGGGAAGTCATCCGGGCCAGGACATTTCCCGTTCGGCATAGACTGAATGGCCGCCCAAATCTCTTCCACTGTAAAACGAGCATTTAAGCTAGAACTGTCACAACGCGCCGGATTTCGCCCACAACATAGCGCCTCCGAAAATAATCAAAATCACTCCGGTTCTAGCGCCGCGCCGCCTCTTGGGTTTTGCCGCCTCAGTCACGGCTCGAGCTCACCTGTTACCGATTTGGAGTGATCAGATCGGCTTATTTAAGACGCTGCTAGACACCCACCTGTTGCCAGATTATTGTGCCGTATTGCCCTTATTCTCGCGTTTTGTTTATGTCTCTGTTTCTCCGGTTACGAGCCCGCTTTGCTTCCCGTTTTCGGCTCCGTCTTCGCGCTTCGGATTAATGTTATTTGGAATACCGGCTTTTGACCTACGCTCACGTCTGACTACGAGATTGTCTGCCCTTGATGTTTATGTGCCTGTCAGCTCTGATCCCTGCTCGCGTCTAACTGCATGCTTCGGGATTACTTCTCACAAGGAAGCTATAGACTTTAGTGGATCATTTATCAGCTTCCTCATTGACTCCGTGAGTTCATTTGGATTACGGGACAATATTTCCCCGACGTGGATTTGGGCACCGCCCCCCTACCTCTCCGCGCCGGAACGCCCTCTGCTGGCCGTAAGTCTCCTTCCTGATTTCTCTCTCTCTCATTCTCTGCTATTGGATCTGCGTGTTTCCCTCCTAGTGGAGAGCGTGACAGTATAATCTGGCCATTATGGATCCAGCGGAGTTTACCCACTTGAGATCAGCACTGGAAAGTCAGGGAGCGCTCCTGGGTTCACATCAGCGTGACATTCAGGAGGTCACCAGTACCCTTAAAACAGTAACTGAAACCCTGACTTCACTCGCCAACCAAATTCAGCAACTACAAACACCTCCAGCTCCTACCCTAGCTCCTCGCCCCTTGGCAGCCGCAGCTGCCGCATCACCCCATGAGCCACGCCTGCCGGCCCCGCCTACCTATGATGGGGATCCTAACACCTGCCGTTCTTTCTGGTCTCAGTGTTCTCTAGTTCTTGAGTTACAGGCTTCGTCTTTTCCTACAGAACGAGCTAAGGTGGCATACATTATCACCCTCCTCTCCGGTCGGGCGAGAGAGTGGGGAACCGCTATGTGGGATGCCCAACTGCCCTGCTGTTTCACCTATAAATCATTTACCGAAGAAATGAGAAGGGTTTTTGATTGCTCATCCACCGGACGTCTGGCGGCTGGACAGATATTAACTCTTCAACAGGGAACCCGATCTGTCCATGATTATGCCATTGAGTTTCGCACGTTAGCGGCTTCATGTGGCTGGGACGACCAAGCACTCTTTGACGCATTTCTCCATGGTCTCTCAGATAATGTCAAAGACGAACTGTCAGCACGCGAACCACCTTCCAATCTCCAAGACCTCATTGATTTGGCAGCACGCATTGATGCTTGTAAGCGCCTCAGGCAGCAGGAGCGCAGCCTGAGCCTCTGGCCGTCACCACCCGCAGCTTCCACCAGCTTTATGGAGACCCCTCCTGAACCAATGCAGGTGGGCCGGGCCCGTATTTCTCCTGAGGAACGACAACGGAGACGGGATAAGGGAGCATGTTTCTACTGTGGCCAGTTGGGTCATTTCTCACGAAACTGCCCGGTAAAAGGCCAGGCCCCTCGGTAATTTTGGGTGCACCGGGGGGCCCAGATCTTAAATCCTTTCCCAACCATCGCTCCTATTTTTCAGTAACCCTGACCCACAATAACCAATCCCATGACACGTATGCCCTGCTGGATTCAGGGGCTGACCAAAATCTGATCTGCTCTTCACTGGCGAACCTCCTTGGCATTCTTTCCACGCCCCTGAGTCACTCACTCACTGTGCAGGCCCTCGATGGTTGTTTCCTGGCCCCCATCACTCATCGCACAGAACCAGTCACCTTGCACTTCTCAGGAAACCACTCAGAAGTGATTTCTTTCTTGATTGCTAAAAGCTCCCACGCCCCGCTCGTCTTGGGTCTCCCATGGCTACAGCTACACAATCCTCATGTAGATTGGGTCAATAAGAGAGTTCTGGAATGGAGTACCTCATGCCTATCATCGTGTCTCCGCTCTGCTGTCAAAAGGGCTCCATCCTCTCAGCCTGAGGACCTCTCCAACCTCTCAAACGTCCCAACCGAGTATCACGATCTCTGGAAAGTTTTTAGCAAATCTCACGCAGTTTCGCTACCTCCCCACCGCCCATATGATTGCGCTATTAACCTTCTTCCTGGTACTACCCCGCCCAGGGGGCGATTATATTCTCTCTCACGCCCAGAGAGGGAGGCCATGGATCAATACATTACGGAATCCCTTGCGGCGGGAATCATTCGTCCCTCCTCTTCTCCAGCAGGCGCGGGGTTCTTCTTCGTGGAGAAGAAAGACAAATCTTTACGACCCTGCATCGACTATAGGGGGCTCAACGAAATCACTGTAAAGAACCGCTACCCACTCCCTCTCATGTCCTCAGCCTTCGAGTTACTCCAGGATGCACGTGTTTTCACTAAGTTAGACCTTCGAAATGCCTATCACCTAGTGAGGATTCGAGAGGGGGACGAATGGAAGACTGCCTTTAATACACCTACGGGCCACTATGAATACCTCGTGGTTCCCTTCGGACTGACCAACGCCCCGGCTGTCTTCCAGGCCCTGATTAATGATATATTGAGAGACTTCCTTAATGTTTTTGCATTCGTCTACCTTGATGATATTCTGATATTCTCTCGCACCCTGAAGGAACACAGATCCCATGTCCGTCAAGTTCTACAAAGGCTCATGGAGAACAAACTTTACGTCAAGTCCGAGAAATGTGAATTTCATAGCGACTCCACCTCCTTCCTCGGGTTCCTCATATCACCATCAGGTATTCGCATGGACCCAGCTAAGGTAAAGGCAGTCACTGATTGGCCGATACCCTCCTCTAGGCGGGAACTTCTACGTTTTCTGGGCTTCGCCAATTTTTACAGACGTTTCATCCGAAACTATAGCTCCGTGGCAGCACCTCTCACGACCCTCACGTCCACAAAATCGTTGTTTCAATGGAGTGCACTGGCGGACAAGGCCTTTAAGGAACTCAAGCGCCGTTTCACATCTGCCCCTGTCCTCACCTTCCCGGACCCATCCCTACAGTTCGTGGTCGAAGTGGACGCATCAGAAACAGGTGTGGGCGCCGTTCTCTCCCAAAGGTTCCCCAAGGATAACAAACTCCACCCCTGTTCGTTCTTCTCACGCCGACTCTCCTCGTCCGAACGCAATTATGGAATCGGAGACCGCGAGCTGTTAGCCGTAAAGCTAGCACTGGAGGAGTGGAGACACTGGCTGGAGGGGGCGGAACACCCTTTTTTGGTCTGGACAGACCATCGAAATTTAGAATATTTAAGGTCAGCCAAGAGACTTAACTCTCGTCAGGCTCGTTGGTCCTTGTACTTTTCCAGGTTCAATTTTACCTTGTCCTATCGCCCGGGTTCTAAGAATACTAAACCTGATGCCCTCTCTAGACAGTTCTCCCTCCCTATGGATTCCCCCACCCAAGAAACCATTCTCCCTCCACATTGCCTGATGGCTGACACCCGTTTGGACATAGAGAACCAGGTACTACGCGCGCTTGAACATGAACCAGGTCCAAGCAACGTCCCCCCGAACCGACTCTTCGTCCCAAGCCTTCTCCGTCCTGCTGTATTAAACTGGGCCCACAGCTCCAAGTTGGCATGCCATCCGGGCGTTGCCCGCACTCTATTTCTCACTAAACAACGTTTCTGGTGGTCAACTATCAAGGAGGATGTTCAGGGCTTTGTAGCGTCATGCGATACTTGTTCCAGGAATAAGGCCACTAATCGCCCCCCGGAGGGCCTTCTCAGACCACTCCCTATCCCTCATCGCCCATGGTCTCACATCTCCCTCGATTTTGTTACAGGATTACCACCCTCAGACAATAATACCTGCATCATGACAGTTGTGGACAGATTCTCCAAATCCGCTCACTTCATCTCACTCCCCAAACTCCCTTCAGCTAAAGAAACAGCCGAACTCCTGGTGTCCCATGTTTTCCGACTCCACGGTCTTCCTTCAGACATCGTCTCTGACAGGGGCCCGCAGTTTTCCTCACAATTCTGGAAAGCCTTCTGCAAGCTTATTGGTGCCACGCCCAGCCTATCCTCTGGATTCCACCCCCAGAGCAATGGACAGACTGAAAGGATCAACCAGGAACTAGAGAAGTCTCTTAGATGTATGGCGTCACGGGACACGGCCTCATGGAATAGAGATCTCCCGTGGATAGAATACGCCCACAACTCGCTCCCCACGTCCTCCACCGGAATGTCACCTTTTCAATGCTGTCTGGGATACCAACCGCCTCTGTTCCCTGCTCAAGAGGAGGAAGTCGCAGTGCCCTCTGCACAAGCATTCGTCCGGCGCTGTAAAAGGACGTGGCAGCAGGCCCGCTCCCAATTGCGACGCTCAGTAAACATTTTCCGATGTAAAGCCAACCGCCACCGCTCTGCAGCCCCCCGATATCGCATTGGCCAAAGAGTAATGTTATCCACCCGCGACTTACCCCTGAAGACCACATCAAAGAAACTGTCTCCCAGGTATATTGGGCCCTTCTCCATCTCCCGGGTGATCAACCCCTGCTCTGTTAAGCTCGCCCTGCCATTATCCATGCGCCGGATCAACCCCACCTTCCATGTGTCTCAGATTCGACGACTGGTCTCCTGTCCATTATCCCCACCACCTCCCCCACCCCCTCCCCCCCGTCTCATTGAGGGGGGGGAGGCTTTCACAGTCCGTAAGCTCCTTAAGTCCCGCCGCCGGGGACGCGGACTACAATACCTAGTGGATTGGGAGGGATACGGACCCGAAGAGAGAAGCTGGATACCCGCCAGATTTATCCTCGACAAATCCCTCATAACTGAGTTTCATAGCATGAACCCAGAGGCCCCGTCTAGAACGCCCAGTGGCGTCCGTAGGGGGGAGGGTACTGTCACAACGCGCCGGATTTCGCCCACAACATAGCGCCTCCGAAAATAATCAAAATCACTCCGGTTCTAGCGCCGCGCCGCCTCTTGGGTTTTGCCGCCTCAGTCACGGCTCGAGCTCACCTGTTACCGATTTGGAGTGATCAGATCGGCTTATTTAAGACGCTGCTAGACACCCACCTGTTGCCAGATTATTGTGCCGTATTGCCCTTATTCTCGCGTTTTGTTTATGTCTCTGTTTCTCCGGTTACGACCCCGCTTTGCTTCCCGTTTTCGGCTCCGTCTTCGCGCTTCGGATTAATGTTATTTGGAATACCGGCTTTTGACCTACGCTCACGTCTGACTACGAGATTGTCTGCCCTTGATGTTTATGTGCCTGTCAGCTCTGATCCCTGCTCGCGTCTAACTGCATGCTTCGGGATTACTTCTCACAAGGAAGCTATAGACTTTAGTGGATCATTTATCAGCTTCCTCATTGACTCCGTGAGTTCATTTGGATTACGGGACAATATTTCCCCGACGTGGATTTGGGCACCGCCCCCCTACCTCTCCGCGCCGGAACGCCCTCTGCTGGCCGTAAGTCTCCTTCCTGATTTCTCTCTCTCTCATTCTCTGCTATTGGATCTGCGTGTTTCCCTCCTAGTGGAGAGCGTGACAAGAACGATCTTCCACTGAGATTGACGATTTTGGGACTTTACTTAGATAGCCGGCAATGTCTAGGCCCGTCGCATCTGATTCCGAGCTGTAAAGAGATGTATAAAAATCCTTAAACGTTCCATTTATAGTTAAAGGGTCTCTTAAAATGTTATCACTCTCATCCTGTATCATAACAATTGAACGATCATAATTTTGGTTCTTTAGTTGGTAAGCAAGCAATCGACTGGATTTGTTGCCAAATTCGTAATATTTTTGTTTAGTAAAGAGCAAAAGCTTCTGAATGTGGTTGGTATGGTCCATACTCAGATTGGTTCTTGCATTCACCAGCGCTTTAAATTTGAAACTGTAGGGGATTCCTTATGAATTTGCTCCATCCTGGAAACATCATTTTTCAGCTTTATTCCTATTCCTGTCTCTGTGTAAGAGATAAGATGATCACGTAGAGTGGCCTTAGCCGCATCCCAAATCATGGCGGAAGATACTGGGGAGTCTCTATTATCAAACCAGAATTGAGATAAACAGTCTGAAACAAAAGAACAAAAAGGGTCACTATTTAAAAGAGATGTGTTAAAATACCAGTATGGGGTTCTAGGAATAGTGAAAGCAGAGTCTATCTGCAAATGTACTGCTGCATGATCTGAGTAATACTGTCAATATGACAGGACTGGATCGCGCTCAAGAATTGCTTAGGGATGAAAAAGTAATCAAGTCGAGAATAAGAATTATGGGGGTGTGAGTAAAATGTATAATCCCTCACTTTAGGATTTAATTGGCGCCATGTATCTATCAAACTTGTATTTGTGCCTAATTCGTTAAGAACCTTAGATGATTTGGGATTCGATATATTTGCAGACGAGGACTTATCTAGTGAGGTATTCACAGCTTAGTCGCCAGAGACAACGTCCAAACCTTGGGTTAAGTAAAAAAAGAACTCAAATCGCGGTCCCCTTAAAATAATAATAATAATAATAATAATAATAAATAAAAATAAAAAGGCATATTTAAAGCAACTGAAACCATGTATGTGTAACATTTTAAAATCAGTAACAGAACAAAGTTAATAATACTAATAATAATAATAATAATAATAACTTTTAATAATAATAAAAGACAAGGGAAAATAATAATAATCATAATAAATAACAATAACAAATAAGAAAATGGGTTCAGTTCCAGTGAGTTACACAGTCATTCAAAACTGAAAAAAGTGAAAGCCGGGACTCAGTGAAAGTCAAGTCTACATTCATCCATTGCAAACGAAAACAGATGAAAAAATACCTCAGTCAAGATTTTCCATGAAAGCGGCAACTGTCTCTGGACTGTCAAAAAGGCGAATCTGCCCATTGTAAAGACAGCGGAGCCGTGCTGGATAAGCAAAGGCTCGATATATATTGCGACGGGCCATCAATTTCCCCACGGCATCAAACTCGCGGCGTTTGCGCAAAACCTTCGCAGATAGGTCTGAATAAAACCGTAAGCTAGTGTCATTATAGGGGATATCGCGCTTCTTTAAAGCTGCCTTAAGCACCTCTTCCTTCTGGGAGTACCGGAGAAACCGAACCAGAACACTTCTCGGAGGTTTGTTCGCCAGCGGGCTTTGAGCCAAAATTCGATGAGCAAGTTCGATCTCCAGCGGTGGAAAGTCAGCAGGTAGGCCGACTAAAGTCGGGATGAGATTTTGGAGAAAGACCGCGAGCGGGGTAGAGCCCTCTGCTTTCTCCGGGAGATTAACGATCTTCAAATTTTTCCGAAATTCACTGTCTTTTGCATTGCGGATAGCTGAGTGTCGTGGTTGCTGTAACTGTCCTCAGTGGCAGAAATTCGAGTTTCGGCCTCATCCACGCGTTTTTCTAAGTCGGTCGTACGATTAGATAAATTCGAGAGAGAGAGCTCAACCGACGCCACAGATGTTTTTATGTCCCCCAAAGCACGTCAGTCGTGTCAAATCAGTCGTGTCAAGTCGAGCTCCGACCGATTGATCCATATTATTAATGCGTGAGGCCACAGATTTATTTCTGCTAAAATTTGATCTGTGGTGGCCTTACCAGATAAGTCTGAGGTAACTTTACTGGATCCGCCATGCTGATCCTCGTTGGGGCACGCGGTCGATTGAAGCGCCGCTTTTTTTTCCCCACAGTGGATGAGCCAGACGAAGAAAAAATAGAAAATTCTTTGTCACATTGTGGCTTTGGCATATTTGAGGCGAGATTTGACTGAAAATATGACATTTACTTGAAGAAAACGAGACAATAAACTGTAGTTCGGAGAGGACCGAAGTCTCAAGCATCCATCTTGCTCCGGGTCACGTGACCTTTCCCCATGAATTACTATTTCATAATTATGACTTACTATTATAATTTACTAACTAATTGATAATTGATTATGAATGATTGATAATAAGAAGTCATAATTTTGTTCTTCTTTTGTGAATACAATGCCTTTGTTAATGCAAGACATTTTGAGAACTTATTAATTGTCCTCAGTCTGAGTGTTAAATTCAGTGATGAATGTTTGTTGCCCATCATAGTCACATGTTTGTTTTCTGTCCTTGAAATGTATTCACACTGTCCTGTCTGAAGCAAAAAAAACATTTTTACTATTTCTGTAAGCTCCAAATTTAATGATTTTGTGTAATTCAGCCATTTCAGGCCTTCCAAGGTCATCTCCAATGTCTCTGTGTTTCCATGGACAAAAGAATCTGCTCCACTATAATTCTAAATTCTGGGAAAGTTTGTGCCATTGCAGCTCGACCAAAACAATAAAGATAGAGTGTTGTACAATATTCAAGGTCTTCCCAATCTAATAGAGTGGTAAAAAAAAAAAAACACCTTTACAAACCCGACCCAAATTTCAAGCGCACCTTAAAATCCTAAGTTATACATACCTTTTTTTTGGAAAACATTTCTGTGAAAGGGTTAGGGTGAAATGTACTTCACAAAACCATAGATGTGTCCTATAGGAAACGCACCAGAATTGACTGAATTAAGTGAAGTGCAAAAATATGTATCTGTAATACTGCTTGTCAAGTGCTACCAAAAACAGAAATCAAAAAAAGAGTGGATTCTTGATAAAAGCATTCCTGAAGGGTCTGTACTGGGCAGTATGAGAAGCAGCACTCATGCAGAAGAACGTCAATATTACAGGTGTTTAAAACCACAATTCTATCCATCACAGAACAATGATGTTTTTAGGGTTCATTGTAATTTCACTGCGGTAGTTTACATTGTCTAAAACTCAAAGTGACACTATAATGAACTACAGTCATTATGACACCTTATTTTCTTGGATAAATATATATATGAACCTATCAAGCGCCATGATGAAACATGCTCTCATGAAGACCATCCCAGGAAAGGAAGATCACTTAACTCTGCTACCGAGGAGAAGTTCATTTAGAGTTACCAACCTCAAAAATCACCAATTAACAAACAGCACCTCAGATTTGAGCTGTTATGAAGTCTTTACAGAGCATAAGTAGCAGACGCATCCCAATATCAACTGCTCCAAGCAGATGAAAATGATAAAAAAGGAAGATTATACCAGCAGCTCAGAAGTGTCATGTGTAGCTTGACAGAGAGACAGAGAGAAGGGAAGATAAGATAAGAGGAGAGGAGAGGAGAGAAGAGAAGAGAAATAACACTTAGGTATGGTCACAGTCACGTCTATTTATTCATCTATTTTAACTACAGCATAATCTAACTAAACTTAAAAAAAATCATAGATTAGAAAATGTTGTGGGAATTAAGAGTCAGATATTGTTTGACTGATTTTTTATTATTTTGTATTTTTAATTGATGACTATTCTTCATGTTCTAAAGGAAAGTTTGGTGTTCTACAGGGTTACATTTTAGGCTCATTGCTATTTTCTCTTTACATGCTTCTTCTGGGTAACATCATTTGTTTTCCCTGTTATGCTAATTACCCAAATTTATATGTTAGACACCAGCTTAATAAAGTTGAGAAATGTGTGAAGAACATTAGACTCTGGATTAACTTCTTCTGCTTAATCCTGACAGAAATACTGATACTAGGACCTCATGCAGCTAGAAATAAGATATTTCTGATCACACAGTAACTCTGGATGGTACTGTGCAGCAGTAAATACTATAGACTATACATTCCTAACATAAAATATGATTATAGTTTCCAGTCTTTTATTTGAGGATAATGTAATAAATATTACCAGGATAGCATCCATTCATCTCAGAAACATCACAATGATAAGAAATATATTGTCACTAAATGATGCAGCAAAATGTTTCTTATCTATGATGGAGAATAGTATGATCAATGGTGTCAAAAGCTGCACTAAAGTCAAGTACTGTAACACAAGCAAAGAGACACCTTCTGATTAGTGGCCGGTACGAGTTAATTTACAGATTTAATCGGCACTGTCTCTGTGCTATGACATACTGCCTAAATCCTGATTGATAGATTTCATTGAGGTTATTCCTGTGTAGACATGAGCATAGCTCAGACCCAGACTCCTTTTCCTCTCTACCACTAGATACTGCCCCGACTCCTCCTGCCCCATCTTCTCTGACTGCTGATGAATTTTCCACATTCTATGATGGGAAAAATCACAGCAATCTGCCAGTTCTTTACTACCAAACCGACTCCTACACCAGAACTTCAAGCCCTTCCCTTACCCCCCTTATCAGAATTCTTCAGCCTGTCATCTAATGAGATTCAGCAGATCATCACTTCATCCAATCCCACCACCTTTTCATTAGACCCAATCCCTTCCACAATGCTCCAGGCCAACTCATGAGACCTTCTTCCCTTCACCACAATCATCATCAACCATTCCATATCATCTGGTCATGTTCCTGCTGCTTTTAAGAAGGCAAGGGTTATTCCCATCCTCAAGAAACCCTGCCTAGATCAAGCAGAAGTAAACAACTATCGACCGATATCGCTTCTCTCTTTATTCCCAAAATTCTTGAAAGGACTGTTTTCAACCAAATGTCTCTTTATCTCTCATAGAACAACGTTAATGATCCCAATCAATCCGGATTCAAAATGGCACATTCCACGGAGACTGCTCTTCTGTCAGTCACTGAAGAGTTTCATGCTGCTAGATCAACTAAACTACCATCTGCCCTCTTTCTTCTGGACCTGTCAGCTGCATTTGACACAGTTAACCACAATATTCTATTATCTATTCTTATAAGCCTTGGAATATGTGGAACAGCGTGGCAATGCTTTGCTTCTTACCTAGAAAATAGGTCATATGAGGTGACATGGAGGGGATCCACATCTGCCCCACGCAGGCTCTCTACTGGTGTCCCACAGGGCTCAGTACTTCGTAACTTATTCTCTTCTTTCCTCCCTCAGACACCTAGGTTTACACCTGGATTTTAACATGTCTGGCATACATCTCATTCTGGATGCCAGCTCATCAGCTGGGTAAAACTGCATCTGAATAAAACCGAACTGCTGTTCATCGCTGGTGTTTCATCCCCCAGTCAAGACCTTGTGATATCCCTGGACAACAATCAGATCACTCTTTCAGCCGGTGCCCGCAATCTTGTGGTAACTGTGGACAATCATCTGTCATTTTCACCAGACATTGTTCACCTTACTCACTCTTGTTGATTTCTTCATTGGAAGAATTCTCCTATTCTTTCTTCACAGGCTACTTGGAAGCTTGTTCACTCCTTTATTATTTCAAGACTGGACTACTGCAGGTATGCCTCTGTCCACTATTTGTCTACTCTGCAGCTGATCCAGACTGTAGTGGCACGTTTCGTTTTCAACCTTCCAAGTTCTCCCACTCCACTTCTCCGCTCCCTGCTTCAAAATCCCTGATGCTCGCCTACAAAGATAAATAGGCCCAGCATCCACTTACCTCTCTGTTACAATCACATCACGCACCGCACCATGTTCCCTCCGATCCTTCAGCACTACTTGCCTCGTCCCACCATCTCTCAGGGATTGAGGAAAACATTCATCCAGACTTTTTTCTTTTCTGGCACCTAGGTGGTGGAATGAACTTCCCTTAGATGTCCATACAGCAGAGTCTTTGACAATTATTAAACGACGACTCAGGACGTATCTGTTTCTTCAATACTTGGACTAATCTAGGATTATTTTTGTTATTTTGTTTAAGAGTGGAGAAATACATTGATCTAGCAACAATAAGAGCTTTTTTTAGTGCAGATCAAGACACTTCCCCTTCATGCTATTTGAAACACTACAAATTTAGTTTGACGCCATTTACATTCTAAATTTCAAGCAGTTTGTTCTAAAGTGTGTGTAATCATTGTAATAGGGAGAAAGTTTTTTATTTCTAATGATTTTTCTGGAGCTACATTATTTAACTGGCGCTACATTATCTAAGGTATAACGAAAAATTTTACTCTAAATATTAATCGAGTTCTGGGGTCAGACGGTGATCCATTTATAGTTTATAACTCTGTGAGATTACTAATAAAGCACTGTGTGGTAGTTGCTGTGAATGTATGTTTAATGCAGTAGCATGTCACAGTATGCACATTACTCCTAAGACACACGTTAAATGAGACAAGAGAGTGATCTGAACTTCAGACTGTGGAAAAATCAGCATATATTCTCTGTATTTAATCTAATCCAGCCTTCTGAGTGGGTTCTGCAATAAACTGATTTACTCCTACTGAGTCCAGTATAGACATAAATTATGTTCTAAGAGCGTCTTCTGGATTCTCAAAATGAATTTTAAATTCAACGCTTTTTCCCAGGCTTGAGAGACAATCCATAGTATGACCCTGGGAACTTTTTATTTGTGACTTGTTATATCATTATAGAAAACTTTGAATGCACTGAATTTGCGTTCATGTTTTTGTACGATGGTCAGATATGTTATTATAAGTAACTGCAATGCTTTTCCTCTACCAAGGCTGGGCCATTTATATGGATACACCTTAATAAAATGGGAATGGTTGGTGATATTAACGTCCTGTTTGTGGCACATTAGTATATGTGAGGGGCAAACTTTTCAAGATGGGTGGTGACCATGATGGCCATTTTGAATCCAACTTTTGTTTTTTCAATAGGAAGGGGGTCATGTGACACATCAAACTTATTGGGAATTTCACAAGAAAAACAATGGTGTGCTTGGTTTTAATGTAACTTTATTCTTTCATGAGTTATTTACACGTTTCTCTTTGTTCACAGCCATTGACATTTCGAAGAGGTTAACACGTGATGAGCGAATCGAAATTGTGTTGATATCTGGTGAACGCAGTAACCGGGTAATTGCAGCAGATTTCAATGCAAGACACCCTACGAGACCACCCATATTATATAGAACATATATTTTGAAGCACAGAATAAAAAACTTTAACAAGATTTGAAAAAGAAACACTGATCAAGATTAGAGAACACCTTTAGATACCTCCCAGTTATTGGTGTTTATCAAACCTTAAAAACTGCCAGCCTAACTTTCCATTTTTTCTGTCTCATCATATTGTGTCTTGACATTTAAGAGAATTTGTCCTGAAAACCTACTCTGCAGTTAGCAAACCTTTCAATAGCACAAAGAATCAAGACAGCAAGTTTAATTTATTTGGGTCCAATGGGAAACACTATGTTCGTTGGCAAACTGAAGACTAAGCTCAAAAGGTGTGTTAAGAAGTCGGTGAAAGGTGGAGAGTGAAGCGTCATGGTTTGGAGGATGTTTTCTGCAGCACGGTGTCACTCTGAAAGGTATTTTAACAATAGGATTGTTTGACAGGTTGTCTTTAGTAACATAAGGGTGGGTGTCTGTGTAGGGGTATTTAGGGGACATTACCTTTGTCTCCCTGTAGAGGGTATTTCTGGGAGAGGGCGTGCATCTGATGGGTGTTTCGGGAAACTCTGAAGGGGTAGTGCATAGTATGTGTGAAAAGTGTTTGTGTCATGTTTTCGTTTTATTTTGTTGTAGACAATTGCATGTTAAAGCATTCTCTATGAAGTCCTGAAGATGCTGAGTCACATGTAACCTGATCCAGTTTCAGCTTTGATCACAAAATATACCATGGTGTCAGAGGGGTAATAAAACATAATTATAGCCTTTTCACATAAAGATGAGTGTTTTTTTCATTTAACAAACTGTAAACTGTGGCAATGAAAGGACAAAATTCTAAGAATAAGACAAAAAGCTTTGAAATGAAAAAGAGACAAAATATTCGCCTGTTAACCTTTTGACTTGAAGGATAAAAAGAAATAATGAAGTAATACCTGAGTTCTGAGTGGATGTAGCCTTGAGTTGTTGGCATCGCTGTAACGCAGAACACACTGAATGAGAGTAAGATGTTAAGAACATTTAAAACTAAATGTTGTTAAAAACTTCACAATATCAAGATCATAAGGCTTTATTGTCATTACAAAACACGTGGAAACATGCAGTGGATTGAACTGTAGTTTCTCCGGGCCTGTGAGGAAGTACAAAAACAAATATAAATAATAAAGTATAATTTAAAATAATTTAAAATGAAAACAATGCGCACAATATTAAATGGGACTGCGTTTCTCATTTAAGGGCAGTAAACACATCAAAGCAAAAGTGTACAGTAGTTGATCAGCTAAGACATATCGTCCTGTTTCTAGTATGTGCTAGAGAGTCATGCTCCTCTCATGTTCTCACTAATTTCAGCGCACAGTTCTGACCCTTTCATTTCAGCGAGAACTTAACACCTAGGTACAGATTTTGTGTCTAGAAGCATAGAATCATAAAGCTTTAGATTAGACGCACGCTTTAAACACTAGAACACCTGGAATATAAACCCCATGCTGTGGAGTTCATTGCTAGCAGCTCACAACAACAACCAACATGAAATAATAAAAGCCATACTCACTAACATTTTAAAGGTTGGGGAAAAAGGTGCTAAAAGTAGCTGAGATGATAATATACAGCAATCTTTCTATTATCTTATTATCTTTATCTTATTTTATTTAGGTTTCTGAGATTATTATATGGATTTCTGAGGCACACAAGCTATAGTACACACAAGTTACAGTACACAGTTGACTCAGTGCTAAATCTAACCACTGTAGCTATACTAGCCTTTAGACAGGAAACATTTCCTGGTTGATTAACTACAATTAAGTGGTATACATTTAAAGTGCTACTTTTAGCTGTTGTATTAAAATATGGGCTATTCTACTGGTACGAATGGACTGCATTGTTTATTTTTAGAAACCTTTAGCCAACTAGTCATGTTTATCACGCTAGTTAACACATTTTTGCTGTTGGTATTGTTGTTTTCTTCACTTTAATTCAGTTATGGATAAAAGACCTTCATGATATCGCTTATGCTAATTAATGTATTCAAGTACACACACACATAGATGCATTTCGAATAAATTTGAATATCATGAAAAAGTGTGAAATTCATATTTTAGATTCAGTACTTGCAAAGTGAAATATTTGATCATGGCTTATAGATGAAAAAATCTATAAGTATCTCAAAATATTTGAATATTTGCTTTCAAATTTGAATAAATTACTATTCATACAGTATAAATACTGTGCATTTCTCACTCTAGTTCAGTACACAGAAAACTCCTGATTTGACAATTGTCCAGAAGCCAATAATCGACGCCCCCCCCCCCCCCCCCCCCCTTTTTTCATAAGGAGTGTAAGTCACAAAAGAAGATTGGCAAGCAAAGACAATTCACAAGACCTAGGGAGAGCTTCACAAGGAGTGGTGTGAGGCTGGAGTCAATGCATCAGGAAACGCGCTACAACTCTTGTATTCCTAGTAACAAGCCGCTCCTGAGACAATATCACACCAGAGACAATACCTCTTACCTGGCCTAAGGAGAAATGTGGTCCAAAATCCTCTTTTCAGATGAAAGAAAATTTTGCATTTCATTTGGAAATCAACGCCCCAGAGTCGAAAGGATGAGGGGAGAATTCAAGTTGCTTGATATCCAAGGAGAAGTTCCCATATCCAGTGATTATTTGGGGTGCTATGTCATCTGTTGGTGTTTAGCCAATGTGTTTTATCAAGTCCAAAGTCAACACAGCTGTCTACCAGGAGATTTTAGATATGACCTCATGCTGCTGATGGATATATATGGAGAAACAACAATACAGGGAAGCTGAAGGCTGATATCAAAGCCACCTAGTCTTCAATAATGCCTCAGCAGTGCCACAGACTGATCGCCTCTATGCCATGCCACTTTGAGTAATTTATGTTAAAGGAGCTTAAACTCCTTTAGTAGTATTGGGTTCATAAATGGACAACTTTTTACTGAAGTTCTGTATTGTAAATCGTTTTGTATGATGTTAGGAAATATTGTTACATTTCGAGACACTGGATTTTAAATTTAAAATTTCTGATATATTTCACTTTACATGTAATGAATCTAGAAAATGTACCTTTTCATGATATCCTACATTTTTGAGATGCACTATATACACACACACACACACGCAAAGTAAAAGACAGTGATTGCGGACAACAGAGAGACACTTAAGGAGGACTCAAGAGGAGCTGAAAAGCTTTTACACACTTTTATAGCCTCATCTTACACTCGGTGTAAAAATATTCTCAAGCTGTGAGTCAGATGAGATTCTTACTCTCGATCAGTACACAAACACTCACCAATGTACAAAAGACCTGAACCACGGACACAGATTGCATGGTTTAAAAGCATTTGTACATTACGTATGTCATTCTGTAGCTCAAATATTTTAGCTTTATATTAGTCCTGAATTATCACAGCAGTCATATGGTATGAGTGCAGAAGTGAGATGACTGCACCGTATCTAATATTACACAGTATGAAACATTAGCGCATCAATAATTGTCTATAATATAGTATAGCTCATACCATTAGATTAAACTAATAGAGTATCAGTATAGTTCATACTTTAGGATGTGGAATGTGTACTAGCTTTGGTGCAAAAATACAATTGTATAAGTATAATGCACAGAAATATACATCATGGCCTAAAAGTCAATCAATCTATCGTACAATCGGTATCTACTGTATCTGTATCATATGTGTATCGCATCTACTTATAATAATCTACTTTTAATAAACTACCACGGCTCAATGCTACTTGCTCAATGTAAACAAACATCTGCACCGATAGATTAGAGAGGACAAACTGAATATTTTTCAGTTCAACAGTGTTGAAGTGGTATAAGTGAATTTTGCTCGAGGTGTTTTACGATAAAACTTTATCTTTATTCTATCTATTTTTTCAATTTCTCATCTGTGATCCATTCTTGGATTGGCTTACCAAAACTCAAAATCTATGACATTAAATATTAACAATACTGTTTAGTATTTTATATAAAATATAGTATACGTTATTATAGTGACAATATTAGTAATTAATATCAGTTTTCACTCAAAATCTACCACTTCCCTAATTATTTTAGGGCTTAATATACTGTAACATGGGGCTCTATGGGAATTGACTCACTTTTGGAACTAGCCTCTTAGTGGTCATTAGAGGAACTGCATATTTTTGGAAATTTTGGAGCAATAGCATATCCGTAACACAGATTATCCAACAAATTCAAAATTTAACTTAAGACCTATTCACATGATGTAAGACTGCACTCAAATCTTAAATCATAAATGTCTTCATAAATCTCTGTTTATACTTTCTTCTGAATCATCATTTGTTTTTAAATGTCTAAAATTATGACACTTCCTCTTTTCATTAAATATTTGTTTTAATCTTCTCTTACTAATCAATGTTATCTTTGTTATGAATGTTATCTTGTTTTATTGTTTAATTTATACTTGTTTGATCTGGAAGGTGACCTTGGGTGACCAGAAAGGTGCCTATATAAATAAAATGCATATTAATACTACTACTACTACTACTACTACTACTACTACAGTACTTCTACTACTACTACTACTACTACTACTACTACTAATAATAATAATAATAATAATTATTATTATTATTATTATACATATAGGGACATAGTCTAGCATATAACATTTTCTCTGATAGTGTAATATAATGTCTATATTTAGAAATGCCTCCAAGCCACAGTCTATAGACCAAGGGTGTGTGACAATATATCGATATGGTGACAATAGGGTGACGATATATCATTCATGCTATGCAGTACTGGTTTTAAAAAAAAAAACACTTCTTGTCATCTTTCATATAAAAACAGAAATTTTAGGTAGAAGTGAAAGCTGTTATAATATCATGGACAGTTATTATACTGAGGCATATATATATATATATATATATATATATATATATATATATATATATATATATATAAAGCACACTTTTCAATGATATCTTTAGGTTTCACGCATTGGAGGACCTTTCTCAGAAAAATTTCTGTCTGCATGTCTGCCAGTCCTGCCAGATTTTGTCACACCATCACATAAAATGGCTGGACATTTTAATGAAACTCTGGCAGTTTTTAGGTATTTGCCTGAAGTTAAACCTGTGCCATAAATTTAATCAAAATGTTAAGTGAAAGTGAAGTTATGAGTATTGTGTCACATTACGTCACAGCATCTAGAAAGGTTTTTGGATGAATATAGCGCTGTTGCTGCATAGATTACTCAGGGAAAAAGCCAAGTGAACTATGAAAACTAAACCGTCTGTATATTTATTCTTCCAGCAGAAAATTTAAAACTAGTTTGTGTCATATGTTCCAAAACCATGGCGTTAATAATACGCTGTAAGGAAAAGCACCACTATGAGGTCAAACACAGGTCGTTAGAAACATAGCAGCAGCAGTCCAAGCTGAGAGCACAGTATTATGAGCTAAAATCACAATTTTGAATAGAAGTGAATTTATTAACAGTTACATGCCAGATTTAATAATCTACTTATAATAAACTACTTTAAATAAACTACTATGGCTCAATGCTACTTGCACAATGTAAACAAACACCTGCACCAATAGATTAGAGAGGACAAACTGAATATTTTTCTGAAATAACAGTGTTGAAGTGGTGGAGTTCTTTTAAGACAAAACTTTAGCTTTAACTTTATCTGATTTACTTTTTCAATTCTCATCTGTGATCCATTCTCTGATTACCAAACAGGGAGTGTATTTGCCTAACAACAAAAGAACTAATGTACAATTTAATGTTAACAAGCTGTAAGATACTCAACTTTTTTATTGAGTTATGAATTTTTATTTCTTTGTATTAATAAGTTAGGCAGAAAGTTCTGCTGTGAGGAAAGATGGATACACATGTAAATGGGCTTCAACCCGAAATTATAGTATGACTGATTACATTAAGGCTGATCGGATTATTTCTAGCTTTAACATTTTAATAACTATTTTTAAAAACTCTTTTCCCATCATATGCTAGTTTATCATAAAGTTTTGGTTCACTTTGGTTCACTTTGTAAACTTTATAAATTAAATTTGTAAACCATTTATTTTCATTGCCAATATTTGATATTACTGCTCCATTTTCTAAAGAGCTGCAGGTGGATTTGTTATGATGAAGCTGAAACACTCAGGGAGTGTTTTGTTTCTCTCCATTAGCATGATTGATGGGCTGCAGTTCAATGTGACACCCAAAAGGAAGGATGCTGGATGGTTTCAGCCAAATTTTCTCAGTTAATAGAATCTTTTTTTTTTTTTCTCATAGTGAGTCTGAATGCTGATACTGTGTACTGTGAGGACCTGGCAATGAGTTAATGTGAGAGCTATGATGTCATCATTGTTATCTGTCATGATAATTATATAGAGTGTATAAGTGATTGAAAGCTTATGTGACAGTTATGTAACCAACTCTTATTTTTTTTAAATCAAAATTGTATTATGATTGTTTTTTTTTTTAAAATGTGGTAAAATGATCTAGGGAGGTTTTTCAGATATTCTGATGTCACTGCACAGATAAGTAACACACATACTCATATAATCACCCTATACCTTCTATTTAATCTGATTCTAATTAAAATGCGTCTAAGAAAAAACATTATCTGGACGTTAAGAACACTCCATTGTTGAAGAAACAGGAACCCTGTTTCTACCCTTAGTCTACAATGTACTCAGGCACACAGGTTCTAGATATTAGAAACAAAAGAATAATCCATAATGTAAAGTTTGTACAGCAGACTTACATCACTCTTACCATACCGACTTAAAAAAAAAAAAAAAAAAAACATTATTCAATGATTCTATTTAAAGATTCAAGAGTTCTTGATTGATTAATGTTTTTCATTGGATGTAATAATATGTGGAATTGTAACAATGTAACAATATTCTTATGATCTATTATGATTTAGAGGTTAGGAATCGGACTGCTTTTGTTCCTGAATAAAACACCTGTTGAAGCAATGACTCTGTCGCTGTCTCACACTCTCACACTCACACACAAACCTGTGCATGTGCGTGTTTCTGTGTCTATGTCTGTGCTAGAGGTCAGTGCGAGCAGGATCTGAGGCTCTTGTGTTGTTCAGGATGAAAAGCTCCATGCAGCTGGATGACTTCTGAACACCACCCACTAATATACACACACACACACACACACACGCACACACACACACGCACACACACACACACACACACACACACTTATTTCTCTTGTCTCTTTTCATCATTCTTCCCCCCAATTTGGGAGGAGTGGTTTTTCGGAGATTGCTATGAATCAGAGAGACGGGATAGAGGCAGCAAAAGAAGCATTTTAGACTGACACTAAGACATAAACTCACACAGAACACTAAAATATTCACTCACAAATACAGAAACACAGACACAAAGACTGCCTAGTATGTGTTGCTCCCCTTGTATGTTTTGTGAGTTCTGACACCGTTCTATCATAACCAGCCTTAACTTCCTTCACTCCCCAGTGAGACTTGTGCCTCCATGAACCTGTTGCTGGTACTCTGGTTGTTCTTCCATGGATCACTTTTGGATCAAACCTCTGCAGACCGGGAACATCCTGCTGTTTTGAGATGCACTGACCCAGTCATCTAGACATTACAGTGTGGTCCTTAATAAAGTCGCTCAGCTCCTTACGCTTGCTTATTTTTCCTGCTTCCAACACATCAGCTTTAAGGGCAGAGAACTTACTGTATACTTATACACCTGTTAGATGTTTAACCAGTATGTCTGTATTATTGCTACAGTGTTATAATGTTTTTTATTCTGTCTTCTCTAAACCTTGGCATCAGGAAATAAACCCTTATTCACACACTACCACCACCATGTTTCACAGTAGGGCTGATGTGGTGCTCAGGGTGTTGGGTTTCTGACAGACATATAACTTCAGTGTTCAGTGTTAAGCAATTGTTAGCACAACGTTAATGCATAGTGTTATTGTATAATATACAGTGTTGTATGTAAAATATTTTCTGCATGAGTGCTCTTTATTTTGCAAGCATGCTGTTAACTTTACTATTTTAAAAAATCACCCACTAAATATGAATGAGTCACCTTTGGGTGTGTCAGGAAGCGACTGCAAGCAACAAAAACACTCATGAAGGATAGAAAGCCTCTTTGTAGTGGGTAAATATGAGAAGATTTACAACATGTTGAATTGAAATGTTTTTGGTATTTAATTCTTTAATATTTTAGACTATATATATTGTTAGTCTTTCGGCTTCTATGTTTGAGGGGTCGCCACAGCAGACCATCCATTCCCCATAACAACTTGGTACAGGTTTTATGCCTGATGCCCTTACTGAAACAACCCTCCTATTTTATCTGGGCTTGTGTCCGGCATGTTGTGTACCCGGCATATTATGTACATGTAGTATAGGGTGTGACAACCCATCGACTGCAGGGCTCAAACCCGGATCCGACAAGCTAGAGCCTCCTGAGTCACCTCTCCCCTTACACAGTGCTGTAAAAAAAAAAAAAAGAAAAGTATTTGCCTCTTCCTGAATTTTTTGTTTATTGCACATTTGTCACACTCAAAAGATTCAGATCATCAAACTAATTTTATTATTACACAAACATAACTCAAAATGCAGTTTTATCAATGATGACTTCATTTATTGAGGGAAAAAAACTCTTTAAACCTTTCTGGACCTATGTGATAAAGTAACTGCTCCCCCAAACCTAATAACTGGTTGTGCCACCTTTGGCAGCAACAACTACAATCAAGCGATAACTGGCAATGAGCCTTCAAATCGTTTTGGAGGAATTGTTTGAATTCAGCCACATTGGAGTGTTTTACCCGTTTAAGGTAATGCCACAGCATCTCAATCAGATTTAAGTCTGGACTTTGACTAGGTCAATCCAAAACCTTAATTTAGCTATTTGAGCCATTTAGAGGGAGGTGGACTTGTTTTAGTGTTTCGAACTATTGTTCTGCTGCATATCCCAAATGTGCCTGAGCTTGAGGTCACGAACTGATGGCTAAACATTCTCGATCAGGATTTTCTGGAAAAGAACAGAATTCATGGTTGCATCCATTATAGCAGGTCGTCCAGGTCCTGAAGCTGCAAAGAAGCCCCAAACAATCACACTACAACCATCATGTTTGACTGTTGGAATGATGTTCTTTTCATAAAATGCTGTGTTAGTTTTACACTAGAATTTTTTTGAAATGGGATGCACCGCTTTCAAAAAGTTCAACATCACAGCTCATCAGTCCACAGTATATTTGCCTTTGGGATAATCAAGATCTTTTTGTCAAATGTGAGACGAGCCTTTGCGTTCTTTTTTGTCAGCTATTCACCTTGGAACTCTCACATGGATGGCATTTTTGCCCAATCTCTTTCTTATTGTTGAATCATAAACACTGACCCTTAACTGAGGCAAGTGAGACCTGAAGTTCTTTAGATGTTGTTCTGGGTTCTTTTACAGTATGTCGTTGTTGTGTTATTGGAGAAATTTTGGTAGACTGGCCACTCGTGGGAATGTTCACTACTGCTCTCACCATGGTTCTCTGGAGTGTCAAAGCCTTAGCAATGGCTTGGTAACCCTTTCCAGAATGAAACGTCCCTTACTTTGTTTCTCATAAGTTCTTACATTTCTTTAGATCTTATTGCTTTGTGATATCTTCACTTCGTCAGACAGATTTTTTAAAAGTGATTTCTTGATTCAACAGGTCTGAGAGTGAAACTGAATATTTCTATTAACTCAGGTTTCCCTAGCAATCTTTCTGTAATATAAAAATTTGTTTGGTGATCTCAATCATTTAATTTTCTACATTCCAGAACAATACTGTTTTTTCCCCCCAAAACGATGATATATAGGTCAATTACTGTAAGTAACTTCAGCTGTTTCTATGAACAGAAATATTAATAATGTGAGCATTTTTGTAAGTCCTACATTTCTGCAATGTCATTCCCATATTCTGGTAACCTTAAAATAATGATACCTTTGGCTTTACATGACATATCCGAACACCTAAACCTGCACTTCGAGATCTGAAGCCTTCCCTGTCGTTGCAAACTGACAGGACATCAACATAAGGAGTTTTTTTTTTGTTGTTGTTGTTGTTAAATCAGTCACTGACAAATCTTGCGTTTTCATCAAAGATCCATGTTGCTTTAAAGGTAAGATTTAGCGGTTAAAATGCACCAATTAAATGTATCTACAGTTTTTATCAGTCAATATTTTGTGCACCAGATTCAATCTAATCTATTTCATTATTTTATCTTTGGGCAATGTAAATACTGTTAACTTATTTACGCAGATTTGTTCAATTAAAATTACTTTTAGATTTAACTAGCTAACGTCCTTCTTCAGCTAGCAGCTCTGTTTTTGGGGGAAATGGCAGACGGTGTTAATGTTGACATGATTAAAAAAAAAATCTTTTGATGCTCATAAATGTGAGGAGAGACTAAAAACAATATCTATTTAGACAAGGGCAAGCTTTTATTTCAAATGTCCTGTATTGGTTTTCTTGGTATAACTATATAATATATCAGCATTGTGTGTAAACTCGAGATGTGTGTTAGTTGGTTGTCTGTGAAAAACCTATCAAGAGCTCCACAGTTTCTCAAATCAACTAATCTTAAAAAACATGCCACGGTCAATGAAAGAAATCAGCCTTTTTTTCTTCATTCTGGTGTAAACATTTCCTGGAGCTCTTGAACTGTAAGTGCATGATTTTATGCATTGTGCTGCTGCTGATTGGCTGATTACTGATACTTATCGATGAATGAGCAGGTATTGTTATAAATCTGAAAGTGAGTAGATAAAACATAACACACAGCTCTTCATGTCATAACAAACAACCCCTCATCACCAGAATTACACTGATCTTTATTTCATTTGCAGTGCTGAGTATAACAAACTAACCTGGATTGCAAGAAGCTAGGCTAGTTAGTGAGCCTAGTTAAACGCCATCATGGTTACAGTGTGAGCACATGATGACTACATCATTTAATAATCCCTTGGTGCGATCATGATGGTTTCTTAAGGCAGATCATTGCTACCGATATCCGATATGGATAGTGGGGTGCCAAAACTTTGTGTTGCAGAACAGATGGAAAGTTTGCAAACGTGAAGAAACCTTAAATGTGTGCAGTTTGTTGTTTATTACATTTTTTAAATGTTACTTAAACAGTGATTTAACACAAATAAAATAAATTATACACGCTTGTGTCTGTGTTTTAAAAATGTCTACATTGATAAATAATATTACAGCACAGGGAAAAAAACTAAACACAAAAACTGTAGATCAAAAATATGAAATAAAACCAACAAAATGACTAACGATGTTCATTCAGACGTTTGTTGCAGTTTGACTTTGACCTTGATTTTTTTTTTTCAGCATTATAAACACTGTATAAATATGATATATACTGATATATATATCTAATCCAGTTCTCTAAGACCTTGTTAAGACTGCAAGCAAATTTGATTTCTTTCAAAAAATTTTCAATAATGTGAAAGTGGTTAAATAGAATATGGCTCTGTTCAGAATCAAATCTGACACATTGTCAACCTATATGCACTGGTTAGATCAATCACATACTTACTGGTACAGTAATAGTGTAAAATCTGAAAAAGTACTCTCCTAAAGCATGGCAACTTAACTTTCTATAATTTTTTACATTTTATTTTCATCCCCATTTTTACCATTGTCTTCCTACTTGTTTTTAACCAGTTTTCACCATGGATCCATTTCCCATACCACATGATCGCCTAAGCTTGAACTGCCATGCCGGGTTGGGAGTGACATAATGTACAGTTTGAGATCCGATTTGAGCAGATAGAGCGTTCAGACTGAAACACGTCTTTGGGAATCTGATTTCAAACCACTTCTGGACATGGTTAGGATCAGAATTGCAACGTTCAGACCGTTTTTTTTTTTACTTTTCAGACTATTCAAAAGCAAACTAATTCCAACTTGATTCCTATCTGCATATGTCTAAAATCAGATTTGGGCTGGCAGTCTAAACATGGCCTCATGCACAAAGAGTTTCTCATGAAGAAGCTCTACATGAAACCCCTTGCTGTAATTTGTTGTAGAATCCTTTTAGGGTGTTTGTGGGAAGGTATTTCTTTTTAAAAGGACAGAGGCTGAAGGAACCACAGTAAACCGTACACTCAAGAAAACCCAAGAACCAGGAGGAAACCAGGAGAAGACACAAGGAAAACCCAAAATCACATTATTATTATTATTATTATTATTACTAAGGTTTGATGCCGAACCTTATAATAATGGCTTTTTTCTTATTAGAAGGTGTTCTCAGGTTCTAAGAAGGTTTCCATGTGTTACAACTTTTAAATGGAACAGTGCTAATGCAAAACCCTGTTAATTTATTAAAGTAATTAATTTAATACGCATGACTTTTGCTGAAGACCTAAATGAGTAGTTTTTTTCTTTATCCTTCCTCTCTATGGTGACTGTATATGGATAGTCGTCACTCGTTGATGATCTGTCCCGGGATCCCGCCACACTCCATCATGGCAGTGGATGTGAATGGCGTGATTGTGTCCAGCGAGATCTCTGCGTCACACTCGCACTGGCCCACGCTAGGTAGCAGCACGTGCGTGTGATCACGGAATACTCTGCCCACTCCGACAGAGGAAGAGGAGGAGCTCAGAGAGGAAATCTTACGAGCTCGCAAAGCACGCTCTTCCTCTTTGGGAGGAACTGGAGGCGGAGCTTCTTTCTGCAGCGTCGTGTCATGATGATAAGACACCAGCTCGTTGCTGAAGTTCACGGCCTCAACAGTTGTGCTGGGGAACAGTTTGTGGCAGCCTAGGATGGAGGAGAAAGCTTTGCGGAAGTCAGCATTGAAGGCGTAGATTACGGGGTTGAGTGAGGAGTTGGCCCAGCCGAACCAGACGAAGACCGCGAAGGTGGTGTCACTGACGCACTGGCAGAACGGAACCACACAGTTTAGCACGAAGAATGGCAGCCAGCAGCATACAAACACGCCCATAATGACAGATAACGTCTTCAGGACCTTTGTTTCTTTTTTGAAAGCCGTTTTCAGCGGGTTTGAATTTTCTCCGCTTCCATCGTGTCCTGCTGCTCTTTCCAGCGAGGAAATCCGTCTAATCTGTGTCTGTGCAATTCGGAAAATCCGCGTGTACGTAGCAATCATGATCACCACTGGGATGTAGAAACTAATTAGTGAAGATGAGATAGCATATGTACGGTTCAGGTTAGCTTTACAATTGTCATTGCTAACATTTGCATTGAAGTTTGGTTCTCCAAGGATGTTGGTGTCTTCATCCTCATCTGCCTTGTGCCAGTTGAGCTGCACGGGGATGAAGGAAATGAGCACGGACAGCGTCCAGGCCACACCAATCATCACGAAGGCCACACGCTGCGTCATTTTGCGCTCATAGCGGAACGGGCTCGCGATGGCCCAGTATCGATCTACGCTAATGATGCACAAATTCAGAATGGATGCTGTCGAGCACATGATGTCAAATGCCACCCAAATAGCACAGAAAACACGCCCAAATAGCCACGCCCCTGCCACAGCTGACATCGCCTCCCATGGCATCACTAGCACAGCCACGAACAGGTCTGACACAGCGAGCGAGATCACGAAGAAGTTGGTGACTTTGGAACGTAGGTGCCGGAACTTTACCACAGCGGCACACACCAGCGTGTTCCCCAGCAGTGTCCACACGATCAGCACAAATAGAACAAATCCAAGCAGGACCCTTGCGCTCCGCCCACTCTCCGCTTCATCGTCATCGTCATCCTCGTCCGCCCGCACCACCGCCGTGTCGTTTGTAAAGTTTGTCATTTTGCAAATTAAACAACAAGTCTCTGTTCCTCTCTTTCAGATTCAGTGATTCACACACTCTTGTCCATATTTTAATCAGTGCAAATTGACACTTAGCTCTGAATTTACATTTTTTTAGAGGACACAATCCAGATTCATTTAAGATCAAGAGTCAGGCTTAAGAATCATGCAGGGTCCTGGGTTTGAAATCAAGAAGGCTTCTCCATTTGTAGTAAAAAAAAAAAAAAAAAGTATGATATGAAAATATGATCAGCAAAAAAGTCCATGCTAATATATTTAAGCCAAAACAGCGTCGATTTTAAATTCCTTAGTAAAGTTTCCCCAGCAGGTTTACCAGTTTTTGTTGTTGTTGTTGTAATTTCTGAAATGTTTCATGGCAAACTACTCTTCTTCATTCTGGAGGTGGTTATTTTTCTAGAAAAAAATTGAGGTGAAAAAAAAAACATCTTTAAAGAGATCATCTGAAAAAATAGTTCGTGCAAATTTATTTCAGCCAAAAATAGTGTCGATTTCAAATTCCTTAGTAACGTTTCCCCAACAAGTTTCCCAGTTTTTCTGTAATTTGTGAAGTCTTAAACTTCCCTTATTTACTCTGGATCCGTTTATACTTTAGAGAAAGAAGAAGAAGAAGAAGAAGAAGAAACTCAACACCACGTTCTTCCATGTCTTTCCTCGTCCTTTAGGGAACTCGTGTCTTTTTCTTGACGCGAGCGCTCGCGGTGCTTCACCGTCTCCTCATATCTCACTCCTTTCGAAACATTTCAGAGTCCATGGCTTACAAATGTCCCTCGTTTGTGGCAAAGAAAACCTAGAAAATGTGTATAAACCTCCACGTTTTTTCCCCCCAGGTGTGTAAAAGGTGTAATGTCGGCTCACGCGCTCTCCTCCTGCGCCCGCTCCTTCCGTGGCGCGCGCGCTCTCTCTCTCTGTCTTTATTTACCTTTTAGCATAAACCACGTATGTTTCAGATTCTGACGGTTAACTCAGAGTGTTCTCTCCATCCTTCGTGCTGTTCCAACTTTATTACTGTCTTTATCTATCCTTTCTTAGATATCCGCACGCGCGCTCCGGTTGCTGTGTCTTTCTGGCACTCCTGCATTCTGTCCATCTTCCTCCCTCCTGTCTAGATGTCTCATTCTGTCTGAAGAAATGAGCTAAAATCATCATCAGGCTCTGATTGGACTCTACTCGAAACACACACACACACAGAGAGAGAGAGAGAGAGAGAGAGAGAGAGAGACGCACACACACCTGGCGAATGAAATTAAATCTAATAAACTGTTCAAGTCAGTATTTGTTCCTAACAGTATGTGGGTCATTCAACAAAAATGGTGGAAAGTGCTGTCGCTTAGTCTTGCTGAGGCCAAAATCATATGAATTATCATATCTGACACCTGACCAATAAATATAGTACGCATAGTTTCTTACTTTAATGTTCAATATTTAATTGTAGGATTTTTTTTTTAAGGCCAAGTTCAAGGAAATGTCTGGTCACTTTGATCTTACATCAAAGTGGGACCATATGCTTTTCATCTAGAGATATGAAATAAAGCTGATTCACAATAACATCAATATCCTATAAAATAAATCAAACATTGGTGTTGTCGTACACATTGGTGTTACTCGTACACACACACACACACACACACACACACACACACACACACGCACACACACACACACACACACACACACACACACACACACACACACAAAGTTTTATTTTAAAATACATTTGACAATTTAAAAATGTTTCTGCATCAGTCACTAGATGAAGAGCACTGGACAAATATATCATAGATCATTAAAGCAATTTTATGTGAAACTTTTAAGTCCATCATTGGTGTTACTTATTTTATAATGATACCTTTGGACATAAAAACTGATTACATCTCATAATTAACACATTTTACATAATTAAAAACCATGAGTTCCTTGGTGTTAGTGTCATCGGTGCTACCAGGAAGAGAATAACACCAGGTATTACATTTATATTTAAAATGTATTAAGGTCTACCTTCCCAAAGTTTAGCAATAACTTATTGCTATTAAAGAAGTTAAATATATTTCATGAGATTTTTATGACCCAAATTCCACCTTTTCTTTAGAATGATCTATTTAGAACGCAAGTATGTAAGTTACCTAAGAGTGCACACACTGTAAAGATGCAGATAGAATTCACCTTAAAATCCATAAAAAGTCAACATATTTTATCAATTAAAGTTTGTAAGCATCTAAAAAAGGATTTACAAAAGGTTTCACCTATTGCAAAATGTCATTTAACATTTTTAGCAATATAGTAATAAATTATAATTAAATAATTACTAAATTATTTCTGTTTTGATTAGTGTGTATATTATATATTTCTCTCTCTCACTCTTTCTCACACTCTCTCATACTTTCTCCAGATGTCTATAAAACTTCCTTAACCTTCCTTATAAAACCTCTTTGTTTCCCTGGATTTCTACAGAACATGATAATGGCTCATGGTCTTTGATTTACCAGCAGTATGTGATACTCAGGGAGTTACAAACTTCCTTTTATGTGAATAATCTCAAACATTCTGACACACCATTCTGTGTATCAAGAGGTTCACTCGTCAAACTTTAACCCTACTGTAACACTAATGCACAGCAAAAGATTGGAGTTGTACATTACACAGTCCCCAGCAGCACAAAAACTAGTTGTGTTGCAGAAATCCATCTCTGATAGAGACAAACAGAAATTTTCAGGAATGATTTGTGTTTAGTATAACACCATTTTTTATTTTGCTGGGCTTAGAAATTCTTATGAAACACTCATTGTGAAATTAGACCATCTTACACTTACTAAGCTCATAAAATGTAAATACTCTTAAAACTCATTGGAATTCAAAATAGAAACAGAGTTCTCTCACTCAGCGAGCAGCACAATTTCTAATATATATATATATATATATATATATATATATATATATATATATTGGTGATGATAGAAAGGCACCAGAACACCCAGTACACCAAAGCTCATCACACACAGCGCCCAGCAGGTGAAGAGCCCAACCCGGTCTCCATACTCCCCAGATCCCAATCTGGTTGAGCGCTGGATAAACAAGTCCGATCCACAGACGTCCCACTCCACAACCCACAGCATCCAACAGATTGTCTACCAATGTTCTGGGTTTAGACAATACAGCACACCCAGAGGGTCAACACTGGGGTCAGAACTGCCCTGGTGGCACAAGGGGAACCCCAAACCTAGGTGGTTTTAAAGTTAATGGATGATCTGTGAATATATCAAGCACACTGTTAGTGTACTTATAGACACCCTTGCTTTATGACTATTGTTACTATACTTAATTATTATTACTAATAGCACTAGTTACCTCAATGTGCCAAGGAGTAGAAGATTACTAGCTAAATATAACACAAGTACATACAACATACATGCAACATAAGTTAGACACAAAAATCATTAGCTCACTGTTTTAAAAAACTCATCATCAAAATTTTAAAAGTACCTGTAACCCTAAGCTTGACTCTTAACCTTAGGGAAATTCCATGCAAAAGCTGACCTTACCATGAGGAAACAGGAGGCATAATTCATAATTCAGACTGATACATTACAAACGTATTTTTAGTCAATTAAACAATCCTAAGCATCTGAAAGCACAAAGAGACACAAAAATGATAAAAAACTACAAAGAAGAGGAAAAAAGAGAGAAATGGAGCAGACAAAATGTCAGGAATAAATAGTGATATAATAATTACATAATTTGTTTTACTATTTCAAATATTTAATGTCAAACTTCTTTTTCTATTCGTTTTATTCATGTTGTTTGTAGAGGGTTGATTCAGAATATTGTAAAATCACATCTATAATGTGTATCACATCTGTAATCTAAAAACGTCATATACAGTACATAACACAGTTAGTGAAAACCTGAGCAGCCGTGCTCTAAGTAAAGGTTCATGTGTGTCTCAGTTATGCTCAGTTCTGATGTTAGACATTTTTTCTGCATGATTTTGTCTGTTTTGATAAATAAATAAAAAAAGTGATTAGTGTGATCGTTACATTTATGGAGTGATGTATTGTATCAGGGATACCCAAAACCAGTGTAAGATTTCAAAACTTGTTCAAATCTTCTCACTCGTCATTATCATTTTAGTCTTTTGATTGATTTATTTATTTATTTTGATAAGCTGGTAACATCACAAAGGCCATATTTAAATTTAAATGTAAATGTAACATTTCTAGCAAACTGTTGTTAGCGCTTGTCATGACGTCATATGATCAGGTAACTTAAGCTCCACCCCCAGTGACTGACGGACACGGGTGCTGTTGTTCAGGTGAGTTATTTGTCTGTTAAAGTGTGTATGGATGCAGTTCTCTGCTCCTAAACCACGGAGAGTGATCTTCGTTAGCTCGGACAGAAAGTCTGACTTTTTTTAGCAGGTGCATGAATAATAATGAAAGTAATTTTCACGAATGTCTGGGAGATAATGCATAACACACCAATGAAGAAGCACACACTCGCCTCTGTCACTGAAGGACAAGAAAAACAGCCCTATTTACTCTATTATCATGTATCTTTCCATCTGTTTGTCTGTCCATCTGTGATTATTTGTCTGCTTATCTGCATTTCTTTGTACCTGTCTACCTCTCTGTCTACTTATCCATATGCCTTTCTTTCAGTCTATCTACCTGTGCATGTTTGATTATGGGATTTCTCCTCACTGGTGGTCTGAACACCCACCTCTTGCTTTCTTGCCCTTCTTCAGTCCACTTAAGACAATTGTCTGGTTGAATCTGCGGGGTTCACATTGAAAGGAGACAGCTGTGGTAAACCAGGTACACACGGGAAATAAGTCAGTTGTGCTGCTGAATGGTGCAGTGAGATCTGAAGGAAGAACTGAGACCAATCCTGATGGTTTTGCAGAAAATGTCTTTAAGGAACGCAGATTTTCAAATTTGCCTCTTCAACATGTGCATTAGACTGTAGGTGATAACTAGATATCATTCTCACATAGACCACCAGTTTCTCCATAAATCTAGACCAGACATTGGACCATCTGGCAGTGTCTTTAGGAAATCCATAGTACTGGAACACGTGTGTGAAGATTGACTGCTGTTTTGATCAAGGATGGTAAACCTGAGTGTGGAATAAGATGCGGGGACTTTATAGAATAACTCAACAATGACCATGATGACTGTATTTCATTATATTACATGTCTACTGTACTCTTTGGAAAAAGGCAACCTTGAGTGCCAGTTCATTCCATTCACTTCACAAAGGAGGAGCATGGAAGGGGTGTGTATTTTTTTGAGCAAATACAGCAAATAAACAGAAAGCTTTTGAGCTTGGGTTTATCTTTGTGCACTTAGGTTTATTTCCGTGAACTAAGGTTTATCTCTCAGTACTCAGGTGTCTCTAATCCTCAATGTTTTGTAATAAATCTGAAAGTCCTGAATATCTCAGCTTTGTGACCTGAGAAAAGTTATACTTGGATGTAATAAAAGGAAATGACTGAGCAGCATGTTTACTCTGGAAGGTCCTCTAGAGAGTAAAACAGATAAGACAGACGTGGATGATGTTGATGATGGTGTAGCGCCACTCAGTGGCCACAATGAGCAAATCTGCTCTGTTTAGACGGGTATGCACGTCACTGCTTGTTGATTTCTTATACCAATTCTTCAAGGGAAGCACTACTATTATTATCTGACAGGCTTTTATTTAACCTGCTAATGATATTGCTATCAACATGCTGATGTTGTTAGCCTCATGCTAGCAACATGATAACATGGGGATGGGCTCATTTTACTCAGCCAACAAATCAGTCTCTCAGGATCATTGTGAAGCCGTCAAGCCACGCCCTAGGCCAGAGTTTTGCCAGCATCACTTACATTTTCTTCAGAAAATGTACCTCTCTAGTTTATTGATATAATAGAGAAAATGGTTACTAATTTTTTTTTTATTAAAATATTATTTAAAAATAATATTAAAATATTTAAAATATTTAGAAACACGATTTAATCGGACATGTGTTTTTTATATTAAGTGTATTTAATAAATTTCAACTTTAATTTTTTTTCTTTTAATTAATTAATTTTCATTATTTTTTACATAATCTTTTAATTAGTTGTTTATATCAAACCGCAAAACCTTATATATTTTTGAGTGTGAATTATCCAGCAATGAAGACTTCTTGAATCTTAATTCATCTTGAAAACAGGAAAGTTGAAAAGTTTTTATTATATTTTTAAAATAAACTTTTATTTTATTTTAAACATCCATTTACGTTTAGGACTTTCGTGGTACAAATAGTATTATTTAGTTAAAAATGGATAACATCACATTATATTTCATTATATTGTTGTATTTTATAATTACTATATGTGTTATAAATGTTATTTTATGATTATAATAACAGGGATCACTTTTAAAATTGAGTTTTATTTCAGTTTTATTATTAGTTGTGTTTTACTATAGACCATTATAGATTATTATTTAATAAAAAAAAAACTTTGAAAATATAATTCAATTTAATTTCGTAAACGTTTACAAATATAATTTATTTTAAATGTATAAGCAATTATAGCAAATATAAACTAAATATATGATTTTTTTTTAAATAATATGAATTGTAGTTACAATGTAGTTGTCTGTAGTATTAATTAGCATTGTTTTTAATTGATTACTAATTACATAGATTGGTGTAATTACTCTCTTTCACCAAGAGATGTCGCTTTAAGTATTCCAAGGTCCTCTGTATATATTTTGTAGGGCAGGGGAACGCCACTAGGATTGAATCCCTAATGGAGCGCTATTGGATATGACTCGCACTACGTAGGGCGGAGAGTGGCGTTACTTTGTTCCCTAAATAGGGCACGTAAGTAGGGAATAAGGATGCGGTTTTAAACTCAGGCGCCGGCGTTGCTCCATTCAAAATGGCGTTTGTGTTTGCGCGTGCGGTAGACCGAAGCTGAACTCGGCTTCGATGTAGAGCAGGATATTACTCATTATCCGTGATGGCTCCAGTTTACACCGAATATTTGTGTTTTCGCGTTCTGAAACAGATAATTTGGAGAAGTTTTCAGTTAAAGATTTCTTCGTGTGCGCGTACATGGGTATAAAATGATATCCCGGTGTGGAAACAGAGGAATAAGCCGGTATAATCCTCGCAGTCGGATAGAGGCGAAGCTTATGTTTTGTATTTGCACTTCCGGGTTCGGACCGTGATGGAAATGGACCAAGAGGACGGTACCGAGTTCGTCCTCACTTTCGCCGTGGATGTCAATGAAAACCGAACTGAGAGCTGTAAATCACACACTCCCCGACCTCTGGCTCAGACTCAGTGTGTGAACAATGTGTTTAATGCAGGTCCAAAATGTCCTGTTGACTCAAGAGGAACCTGGGTCACTTCTGAAGAACCTCAGATCAATGGTTTTCCAGAACCTGATGGTGTGATTGAGCTGAGTCTGGAACCAAAGGGTGGGGAATGCAAAGCAGACACTTCTGGCCACATCAGGACACCAGATGGAGAAACAGGATGTTTTGGAGAAATCAGCCCTAACCTAACTCAAAACAGACATTGTGATGGTTCTGATGGTCACCTGACCGTAAACGGCAAAGTTGTGGATCTTTGGGGGTTGCATGGCAGCCCGGTTATGAGTGACGGATCAACCGTTGTTGGAGGAACCAATGGCAGTCTGATCACATCTGTGGAATCATCAGATACGGAAAGAGGAACCCACTCCAGATGGTTTACATCTGGTGAAATTCAAGAAAGTGATGTTTCTCTGACCGAATCTAGACACACAGACACATCACATGGAACTCATGCAGATGTTTGGGAATTCCATGCCAGGGCCATTTTCAATCAGAACATATCTGCAGAAACATCAGGTGATCAAGGAACCAACATAAACTGGGCTATAACTGCAGATGCTGCTAGGTTTAGTGAAACCAATGGCAGCCTGACTGAATCTAGACCCATAAATACATTGGTTGCAGAAGATCCGATTGTGATTGGAGAAACTGTCAGTACTGGAGAATCCAGTGGTTATCAGATAACATCGGGAGAAATAACAGATTGGATCGACGTCCAGTCGGTTGCTTTAGTAGAAACAGTGGGCACCAAAGGCTCAGATGCTGTACTAGCTAAGAAAATAGTGAGTACTAACGGAAGTGATAGTATTCTTACCATGGCTGGAGCCTGTGCCAGCATGACTTCATTTGAAGAAACAACCACCATTTGGAGAACCAATAGACACCTTATTGTCACTGGAGAAACCAATGGTGATTTTACTGCAAATGAGGAACCTCATGGTCCTCAATGCACCAAGATCAGACATGTTACTGCAGATAAAGCCTCACAAACTTATGAAACTAACGCAAGTCCAAGTGTTGCTGATAAAATGGTGGATATTGAAAGAACCAGCGCCAGTTTGGCCACATCTGGAGAAAGTGCAGCCAGCAGGACAACCAATAGCAACTCAGTTAATCGAGATGAAACTGCAGGAGCCTGTTATAATAACACCTGTTTAACTGTAACTGGAGAAACCGTGAGTATTGGAGAAAATTGTGCTAATCTAACTAGATCTGGAGAAACAGCAGTTACTAGTAGAACCAATCCTGGCTCACTTGTAACTGGAATTGGTGTCAGCCTGACCACATGTAGAAATGTAGATACAGTTGATTTCAAAACAGCTGCTGTTGTAACTGGAGAACCCATGAGAATGAGGGAAACTGGTGTGAGCCAAGTGTTATCCCGGGATCAGGTTCCTGGGAATCCCAAGCTGGGGAATGATGCGACGAAAGCCAAGTTTGACATTTGGGGAAATCCAGACTGTCAAGTTCACCCACGGTTTTGTGTCGGGAAGCATCCAAGTTCCTGCTGTACAGAATCAGAAATGAAAATACCTAACGGAGACGTGACCTGTCCTGAAATCCAAAAGGACAAAAGTCAGCATGAAGGATCGTTTAGAGCTGAAGCTCTAGACAAAGGTGTCAGGGTGGGGAACTGTGGATATTTAGTAATAAACCCAAGGGGCATTTCAGGAACCTCCTCCATCCCTGTTTATTCCATCAGGGAACCTTGGAACTCTGGAGAATGGGGACCAGAAGTGAGAAACTCTTTAGATCATGGGCCAGAAACCATCTCAGACCTCTCAAAACTTTGTATAGCTAACAGTAATGAAGAAGTGATCAAGGAAGAGATTGAAACACGACCGGAGCATGAAGTAGACGTTGGTGTGGCAAGACCACGGACTCTGAGGACGAATCCCAGGCAGGCAGTGTCTCTCAGCTGTGACTCCACCCCCATGAACGACAGTAACGCTGCCTTTTTCGTAGATGATGAAGACATGGCTGTTATTATGAACAGTTTGGAGCTTGGCCGTCGACAGAGCGCTCCTGATAAACTTCAGGAGAGCGAATGCACCGAGCCCAAACCTTCAGCCGAGCAGACGGAGAACAAGAGGCAGGGATTCACTGACTTCCTAACAAGGTACGAGAGAGAGGTTAAAGATATTGCAAATAACTGTAATCATTTCGCTTCGTGGAGGAATAACGTAAGATATCGTAAAATAAGGAAGTTGTTTTTTCTTTTATTAAAAAAGGTGTTCTTGCATTTCTAGTTGTTGTGTTCCAATTATCAGTGATGCTAATGAAATCAGAATCTAATAGTGATAATAATAATAATAATAATAATAGTAGTAGACATAAATAATATATAACACCAATATGTAAAATAAAAAAATATAAAATGAAAAACTCAGGAAAACAATAAAATTACTAATAATGAGAAATAATAAAATTAGGACACTGTTGAAACAATAGTAAACATATTGTATATAGAGCTGCACGATTTGCTAAAAAAAAAATCACATTACTATTATTTTGACATTGTGATTGAGATTTAAGCTGCGATATGTAACTAATAAATGTAATGCATTTTTTTGTGATGTAAATATCAGGGCTAACAATAAATAATACCACAAATGGTGTAACACCACAAATGCAATATTTATTTAGCACCTAAAAAGCATTAAAAAAAAAACAAATCCTTATATTATTGACAAACCTTTTGACAAATTCCTGTGTATGTGATAAATTGTGCAGCTTTAAAGGTATAATAAATAAATAAATGAATTAGTATAATTAAAGTGTGCTTGCAACCCAAATCACTCGTATATCAAAGTGAATTTCCTTATAAGAAATAATGGACACACTGATGATTCGTTCCACAACCCAAAAATATTCATGTAAAATGAATAAATACAACCATTTAACCTGCACTTTATCTTCGAAAAGAATCGTGGCTGTGTAATATGAGAAAGGAGAGGAGAGGGGGCGGCGCTACTTTGTAGGACGACTTTCAAAAACACACACACTAACGAAATCACTGCTCACAGATGTTGACTATACGAGTCACGGACTCGTGCTGAGACTGAGCATGGGAAACGATTACCCCAAATTCCACAGTGCACGCACGAGAGAGAAAAGAATCATTGACCCAGTTGTGATCACATGACGCTCGAAAGACAAAGCGCATGCGTACTACTCCTCCTTGGTGGGGGATTTAAAGCAGCAATCAGGGGCTATTAGATGTCGCTTTCCTCATCACAGCATCCATTACTTCCTGTATACGTTTGTGTACAGCATTGACTTCATAGTTTACATATCAACTTTCAGGTGTGTGTGTGTGTGAGAGAGAGTAGCTATTCTAAATATGTTTTTAGCTGAACTGGTTTTATGCTGTTTGGTGTGTGGAGATTAGATTATCTTTCGGTGACGTTAATAATACACACACTTTAGCGTTGTAGGATTTAAACCCGTGAGATACACCTTACCCTTGGACATGTTTAGCCTGAAGCCAGGGAGCCAATGCAGCGAGTTTTCTTTCAGTACCAAAGTTGATCCTTTGGTTGTAAGTTGTCACTCTCCAATCAGAGACATTGATGTAACCATGGTGATATGTGGCATGCTGTGTTGCTGTTTTATATTCATATAAGGTGATCTACAGATGGACTGGATGACATATTAGAGCGAGTGCATTAAGGTAAACCTGTGTTAATGGAAGAGCTGCTGTTACAGAGAATTAATCAACACCTTCTGACAAATCAGAGGACAGGATTCAGCAGCAGTGTGATATAAGTTACTACAAATCAATGTTTTATGACCTTCTGTTCCTCCTTTCCTTTCTGCCTCCACAGAAGTCTGTTTTCCTGGAAGGCCACGGCAGCTGCACCAGGATGGAAATTATTCGGGAAAATCTCTCCCAAAGGGAGCAACACTAGAGACGGCAGACTCCCCCTGCAGGTGAGGAAGCGCAGGGAGAGGAGCGTGGCAATGGGTGGAGGGGGGTCATGAGAGACGCTGGGAGACCATGGATTTGATTAATGTTTAGGAGTCAGTGTCTGGTTTCTAGAAAGGGTCACAGAGTGTGTGTTTGTGTGTGTTTGTGTGTGTTTGTGTGTGAGAGTGTGTGAGAGTGTGTCTGTGTGTGAAAATGAAACCCACCGATATTTCAGTTATTAAATAGCCAAGCTGTTAAACACAGCAGCACCCCAGTGCACTAGAGTAGTGTAATGAAATCAGTTTTTTGTTAGTTGATTATTGAATATTGAAATTAATGACTTGGTATCGGATTCCAAACAAACATTTAACTATTATGTCTAAGCTAGACTGGACATGAACATTAATGTGATTGTTAATTGTGTATGTGTGTGTTTAGGCTGCAGCTGCCATTTCTATAGCTGTCTGACTTCCCCTCTCTATCAGTGTGTGTGTGTGTGTGTGTGTGTATGCGCGCTTGTGTGTGTTGAGTAGATTTGAGCTTGCTTATGATTCAACCCACGCTATCCACAGGTGTCTCTCTGTAGTCTGTGCGAACACACAGAGATGCAATTGCGCGCATGCACGCACACACACACACACACACACACACACACACACACACACAGTGCTCCTCATTCAAAACACTTTTTCACTAAAATGAGCAGAATTTACATCTTACATTCGTGCAGAGTGAGGACTTGTAGGAAGCACACACACACACACACACACGACAGCATTTGTAAGAAATGTTTACAAGTATTGTACATATTAAATAATAACCTAAATCACATTACTGATCAATTCAGCCCCCCTCTTCGCCTTCTCTAGCGATGTGTTTTATAATTTAGAGGCCTGAGTGTGTGCATTTTATTTATCCGAGTATGTGAATTTCTGAGCTGTTAAGGTTTTATGGCTGGAACAAGGGCGTGTGGGTGTATCCTAATTTGCATGTTCATGTATATTCATGGTCTATGCATTGACAATGAGGATAGAAATGTGATTAATGCTCTCCCTCGGGCTATAATGATAAAGGTCATGATTTAGGATGTGTCTCTAGCAGCTGAGGTTGAGGTGACACCCTGAGGAAAAATGAAAGCCACGCACGCCCTGATGTTCTGATGGGACAGAGTGCGTAGGTGTGTTTGAGTGGGAGGAGTCACACCTAATGTATAACAGGAATGTTTCATTAGCATGTTGGGTAAAGATGAACTAAAAATATCTCTTTCTCTGTTCTTCTGTCTCTCTCCCCCTTCTATCTCTCTCTCTCACTCTCTCTCTGTTCATTTCTACCTTTGCGTATCTTTCACTTTCTCTCTCTGTATCTACCTCTGTATCTGTCTCTATCTATATCCGTCACTATATTTGCATTTCTCTTACTTTTTTCTGTCGCTCTCTCTTTTCTGCTGCTCTTTGACTCTCTGTCTTTCTGCCTGTTTTTCTTTCTGAATGACTATTCCTGTTTCCTGTCTGTCTCTCTGTCTCTCTTTCTCAGCATGTGCCAGTGAGACGCAAGAATCTGGAGTTCGAGCCTCTCTCCACCACGGGCCTCATTCTGGAGGACAGACCTGCGTAAGACTTCTCTACACCTAAAACATCATGGATAATAATAAAGTTGGAACGCTTTACCGCCTTAAATCAGTCAGAAAGCACACAACAAAAAACTCTCTCTTTTCAGGAACCTTCCGGCGAAGTCTGAGGAAGAAGCTGAGAGACACAGACAGCAGCACAGTGAGATGATGGCAGGAGTCAAGAGGAGAGGTGAGGAGTGACTGCACTCGCTTTCCCCACATACACAGGAGCCTTCACACTTCCTTACATCACTCTCATCAGGCTGAGTGTCAGTAATATGAGCTTAGCCACTAGGGGGCAGTGCCACGTACATAATTAAAAAAAAATCTGAATATACAGAAAAAGAAAAATGACAATTTTGTAGTTGGCAGAGTGTTATGCTTGATGTTAAGTGTGTTTCTGTTTTCTGTCTTTTCCTCCACCCCTTCTCACCTCCTCTCCTTCTTTCCTCCATGCTCAGAGCTAAAGGAGGCTCAGCGTAAAAAGAAGCAGATGAAGGAGCGCTACCGACAGGAGGAGAGCATCGCCCGCGCTCTTGTGGTCTGGAACACAGAGATCCTGCCCAATTGGGAGAATATGTGAGCGCACAGACTTATTACAGCACTGACATTGGAGCCTCCTTCCATAAGCATGACATAAACATAATTATTTTTACAGAAATTTCAGGCCCAGTAAATGTGAATGAGCCGTTACTATAGCAACTATATAATAGTATAAAAACTATATAATATAATAAAAACTATATAAAACTATAAATAGCTTTTGCTATAGAAATGAACGAGATGTTCCTGATATTGAACAGTGAGGTTCTTAATGTTTGCCTGCTCAGTCAGACAGATGATTAATTGAAAGATGCATTAGTAGAGAATCTGATGGATTGATTAATTGTTGGATGGATTATTCAGGAGGAACACTCGACGTGTGCGGGAGTTGTGGTGGCAGGGTCTTCCACCGAGTATCCGCGGCAAAATCTGGAGCCTCGCCATCGGAAACGAGCTCAACATCACGCCTGGTAACCATGGAAATGATCTTTTAATTTGTGCCTCGAATACCTTCTCTTAATAACGTTATTGGTCATGAGCAGGTTTTAAACTTACAGGACATGTTTTTAAATAACATATATTTAAATATACACGATAGTGAGATTGTGCGTGTGTGTTTGTTTACAGAACTGTATGAAATCTTCCTGTCTCGAGCTAAAGAGAAGTGGCGCAGTTTTAACGAGACGGGGTCACTCAGTGAGAACGAAGGTACGAGCTCATGTTCCTTCAGGGTGTAACGGGTTATGGAGACATTCTAGAGAGTGACATATATATCAGCCTTCGAGACAGTTGACATGTGATATTTGTACATGTTTTAATAAGGATGTAGGATTTGTTCTTCTTATTAAACTTTAATCATCGGTTTTGTTTAATTGCCTTTAAAAAAATCTTGATTCTCTGATCTAAAATAAATCAATATATTTCATGTTACATATTTTTCTTAATTTAGTCAGATTATTCAAGCTTTCCTTTGAAGGTTTGATGAATTAACTATATATATAATAAATGAAATACAGTGGAACCTTGCATTGCGAGTAACTTGGTCTGCGAGTGTTTTGCAAGACAGGCAAAATCTTTAAATAAATTGAAACTTTTTAAACGAGCGAGGTCTTCATATACTTATTTCATACGCATGCACTTTGTCTGCCGAGCGTCACATGATCACCCCTCCCCCCCCCCATCCCCCCCCCCCCCCCCGCTTCTTTTCTTGTCTACCACTAGTCACGATTCTTTTCAAAGTGCAGATTAATTTGTTTTATTTTAACTTTATATTATGTATTAATTATTTTTATGTGAATATTTTTGGGTTGTGGAACGAATCATCAATGTTTTCATTACTTCTTATGGGGTAAATTCGCTTTGATAAACAAGCACGCTTCAAGAACGAATTATGCTCTAAGCCTAACCCAAGGTTTAACTGGAACTGGAATTGTAGATCGTTAAATTTTTAACTCGTTTTTTATTCGTTGCTATGATCTTGATACGCGCACCCACCCCCCAATGAATCCTGGCTCATGATTGGCTGAAAGATGGCAGCTTCAGCGGATAAGAACACTCAATTTCCATATTGCCTACATAAAGACATGGAGCTAATGTGTGCTTCGACGCAAAAATATCGATCTATTCATGTAATAGAGTTTTTCTTTTTGTGGAATTGATATTTATTCCATTAACTGATGCTACAAACAGGTGTGTACTCAAGAACATGTGACCTTAATCCTGTCTTTTCAATCTTATGGTGCATTACACTGCAGAGTAACACAGTATCAGTGCTCTCTGCCCTCTTCTTCATGCATAGGCCAGTGTTGCTGTGATTGATTGGAGAGAGAGAATATGCCCCGATAAAACCTCCAGCTGTTTTTTTTTTCTTGCTAGCGATATCAGTGTGTGTCCTAAGGCCCCGTCCTGCTACACGTGCATTTCAGTTCTAATATGAATGTTAGTTATTAACCGATCTCTTATCATTTCTGTTTGTATTCCAGATTGTAGTGTAGACAAGGAGTCGAGTTTGGACCTGATTAAGCTCGACATTTTCAGGACCTTCCCCTCGCTCTACATCTTCCAGAAGGTGAGGAAGAAAAAAAATTCTCTCTCTCACGATCACTCTCTCTCATCCTCTGTACCTCTTACACACTTTTACTCTTACTGTTACTCTATAACTCATACTCTCCCCCCTTTTTCACTCTCACTCACACACACTCTCTCATCACTGTCAATATCATTTTCACGTTCACACTCTCTCTGTCTCTCTCACTCTCACCATGACACACTCTCACACACTTTTACTCTTACTGTTACTCACTATTGCTCTAATTCTCACTCTCGCTCTCCATGACCCCACACACTCTCTCCTGCTATCACTCTCTCAATGTTACTTTATTACACGCTTTCTCTCTGAAGGGTGGACCGTATCATGATGTTTTGCACAATGTTTTGGGAGCGTACACCTGCTACAGACCTGATGTAGGATATGTGAGTATTAATTTTTTGTCACAGGTTGTTCTCGATCACCCCACACTAATCACCTCATGACTGTGTGTTGTGGATTTTAGTACTGAAGCGTGTGTGTGTGTTTGTACGCATTTAAGGTGCAGGGAATGTCCTTCATAGCTGCTGTACTTATCCTGAACCTTGAGGAAGCCGATACCTTTATTGCCTTTGCCAATCTCCTCAACAAACCATGTCAAATGGCCTTCTTCAGGGTGGACCATGACCTGGTAACACACACACACCTACACACCTCTGACAGAGTTAACCCAGGTGCTGTCTTATTAATTGAAGCTGTTCAGTTAACATTACCCAGTCTCTGTAAAAGCCTGTGCTAAATTAACATTTATAATTGTAAAATGTAATTAACCTGGAGGTATGCCAGAGGTACACTCCTCTTCCTCCTCCTCCGTAAGTCGTGTGTCATTTCAGACATCATAACCGTGTCCTGAATTCGGACTGGGATTCTCCTACTTTAACTGAAGCTGTTTGCTCTGCAGATGCTGAAGTATTTCGCTGTCTTTGAGGTTTTCTTCGAGGAGAATCTACCCAAATTATTCCAGCACTTTCACAGCAACAGTCTGACTCCAGACTTTTACCTCATAGACTGGTAAGTGTTCCCTACTAATCCGTGTTCTCTCCTTCACAATCACGATTTCCAATTCTCTACCCTGAGATACTTGATCCCTACTCCCTCTTCTCTCCTCTGTACTCCCAATTCCCTATTCTCACTGATCCCTTATCCCAGTTCCCAAATCCCTACTCCAATTTCTCTACTCCCTTCTGTATGCCACTGTTTTCCACTCCCTAATCCCAGTTCCCTTCTTCATTTTTTTCATTCCCTGCGGTCAGTTATCTGGTCCCTATTCTCTACTGCTTTCTGCATACACACGTGGACAAAATTGTTGGTACCCTTTGGTCAATGAATGAAAAACTCAGAATGGTCACAGAAATAACTTTAATCTGACAAAAGTAATAATTTAAAAAAATTCTATGAATGTTAACCAATGAAAGTCAGACATTGCTTTTCAACTATGCTTTAACAGAATTATTTAAAAGAATAAACTCATGGAACAGGCCTGGACAAAAATGATGGTACCCCTAGAAAATACTGAAAATAATGTGACCAAAGGGACATGTTAATTCAAGGTGTGTCCACTAATTAGCATCACAGGTGTCTACAATCTTGTAATCAGTCAGTGGGCCTATATATAGGGCTCCAGGTAGTCACTGTGTTGTTTGGTGACATGGTGTGTACCACACTCAACATGGACCAGAGGAAGCGAAGGAAAGAGTTGTCTCAGGAGATTCGAAAGAAAATTATAGACAAGCATGTTAAAGGTAAAGGCTATAAGACCATTTCCAAGCAGCTAGATGTTCCTGTGACTACAGTTGCACATATTATTCAGAAATGTAAGATCCATGGGACTGTAGCCAACCTCCCTGGACGTGGCCGCAGGAGGAAAATTGATGACAAATCAAAGAGACGGATAATCCGAATGGTAACAAAAGAGCCCAGGAAAGAGATCCAAGGTGAACTTCATGCTCAAGGAACATCAGTGTCAGATCGCACCATCCGTCGTTGTTTGAGCCAAAGTGGACTACATAGGAGACGACCAAGGAGGACACCATTGTTGAAAACAAATCATAAAAAAGCCAGACTGGAATATGCCAAACTACATGTTGACAAGCCACAAAGCTTCTGGGAGAATGTCCTCTGGACAGATGAGACAAAAATGGAACTTTTTGCCAAGGCACATCAGCTCTATGTTCACAGACGGAAAAATGAAGCATATGAAGAAAAGAACACTGTCCCTACTGTGAAACATGGAGGAGGCTCTGTTATGTTCTAGGGCTGCTTTGCTGCATCTGGCACAGGGTGTCTTGAATCTGTGCAGGGTACAATGAAATCTCAAGACTATCGAGGGATTCTAGAGAGAAATGTGCTGGCCAGTGTCAGAAAGCTGGGTCTCAGTCGCAGGTCATGGGTCTTGCAACAGGACAATGACCCAAAACACACAGCTAAAAACACCCAAGAATGGCTAAGAGGAAAACATTGGACTATTCTAAAGTGGCCTTCTATGAGCGCTGACCTCAATCCTATTGAGCATCTTTGGAAGGAGCTGAAACATGCCGTCTGGAAAAGGCATCCTTCAAACCGGAAACAACTGGAGCAGCTTGCTCATGAGGAGTGGGCCAAAATACCTGCAGAGAGGTGCAGAAGTCTCATTGACAGTTACAGGAATCGTTCGATTGCAGTGATTGCCTCAAAAGGTTGTGCAACAAACTATTAAGTTAGGGGTACCATCATTTTTGTCCAGGCCTGTTCCATGAGTTCATTTTTTTAAATAATTTTGTTGAAGCATGGTTGAAAAGCAATGTCTGACTTTCATTGGTTAACATTCATAGAATTCTTATTTATTATTAATTTTGTCAAATTAAAGTTATTTCTGTGACCATTGTGAGTTTTTCTTTCATTGACCGAAGGGTACCAACAATTTTGTCCACGTCTGTATACTCTACGACCTATTCCCTTCTGCCTATGTCTTATTTCCTATTTCTTATTCCCTACCCCTAGTCTCTCCTCACTTCCACCTGTTCACTCCTCCCCCCCCCCCCATAACCCCCACCCGCCCCACATTTAGTTACACCCTTTTTTTCGCCTTTTCCTCCGTTCCACTCTCTACATAATCGTCCATATTCCCTACACCCTGCTGTCTAAGAGAATCATTTGGTACACTCCCTGTGTGTGCGTGCGTGTTTAGGATCTTCACGCTCTACAGTAAGCCGTTGCCGCTGGACGTGGCATGCCGCGTGTGGGATTTGTTTTGCCGCGACGGAGAGGAAGCCCTGTTCCGCACCGCATTGGGAATATTGCGGCTCTATCAGGACGTCCTGCTGCAGATGGACTTCATCCACAGCGCCCAGTTCCTGTCCCGCCTCCCACAAAACACCCCGGCTCACACGCTCTTCACCTGCATCTCTAACACACAAATGCTCAGCAACAACCGCCGCTGGAACCAGGTACACACCTAACATACTGTATGCGCATCCATAAAGTACAGGTTTGTGTGTGGGTGTGCGGTGTTCTGGAAAGTGTTTTCTGTTGCAGGTTTTTTCAGCTCTGGCGAAAGATGGACCTAAAGAACCTGATAAAACAGGAAGTCCTGCATTAAGAAGCTAACGCCGTACAGACTACGAGACGTTTGGGATGTTTAACAGGATCGTGGTGTACAGTGTTAACGAGTCGGACTGCAGAGGTTCAGCCACGCGGATGATTGCGGGAAGAAACTCTGCAGCGGATTCATCTGATGCAGAGAGGACATTTCTCTGTGTGCATGTGTGTGTGAGAGAGAGCGAGTGACTGAGTGAATGAAGTTGTACCATGTGCCAAACGTTTGCGAGTTTAAAGCAAGTACACACAGACACAAGTGCAATACACACTAACACAAGTGTATGGCCGTGCGATTACAATGAACAAGAATCCCTTCGAGTTATTAAGGGTGGAGCTTAGCTTATCTTAAATTCAAAGAGCCTATTACAAAAAAAAAAAGAAAAATTTGTATATGACATCTTTTTAAAAAAAAAATTTCTTTTAAGTTATGCTAGCTTCCTGCACGCAATACTGAGTTAGCCAAGCTAAGTTTAAGATTACCTCGGTAGCTATCTAACGTTTCCTAGCAGGCTAGCTCACGTTCACATTAAGTAACTGTTGTTGTGATGTCATGAGATTTAGTTAACAGAAGCTCCGCCCTCCTCAAACCAGGGACTGCTGTTAAATGGCAACCTAAAGGACGAAACGACAAACCGTTACCCTGAACATTACTTGAAGACGAGCAACAAAAGCGACACTTTATTATTCCGAAACGTTTCCAGATATGTCAATGACCATATGTGCAATGTCGCCCTCTAGAGGGAACTCTGTGCTAGAGATTCATTTTATTTTCTTTAAAGCTGGCGTCTGGGTTAAAAAGCTGAAACGATATCTCTAAGCTTCTTGTTTTGTAATATTTTACCGCCGTGAGCGCTGACAGGACATACGGTGAATGGGTTTTGTTCCACTACCGTGATCTTTAAACAGAATTTTGTCCTGAAGTCATATTTATAATATTTTTAAAAATTAAATGATTTAATGAAAGAAAAATGAAATGTCTGAGTGCTCGAGAATTGACCGTCATTAAAGGACATTTTTGTTTCCATACACTTGTAAAACACTCCACACAAACATACATGCACACACACTCTAAAGATCCTGTTCCAAATGCAGTAGTGCTGATTGTAGCCATTTAATATGGAGCTGATCTATGAGGCTGATACACACAAGCGCAATTCCTACACAAACACACACCCCAGCAGCCTAAGATCTGATGCACCCACAAGTGCCAAACCCTATATTGCTAACACACACAAACACTTGTGCCAAACCCTTCAAACAAACACCTTCAAACACACTCCTGCATAGACACTAGTGCCAAACCCTACATTATTAACAAACACAAACGCACACCTGCATACACCCTGGTGCCAGGCCCTTTATACACACAAGCAGTCTAAGAGCTGATGCACCCTGTAAGTCCTGAACCCTATATTACTACCAGACACACACACACCTGCGTACACACTCCTTTTCGAAGCTCTTGTGTGTTTTTAAAATCTTACTTTGCGGAAGTCCAGAGAGATCATGTTTCAAATCATTTCTGCTCCTTTACACTACGTGCTGTCCTAAATACTCAAAGGTTCTTCACATGTTCCTCAACTGAAGCCTCAGAGGTTCCCAGTTGGGCCCTGGATGGTTGGCTTAGTGAAAAGGTCCAAACTCTATAACTCTAATGTATGTCTGTGAGTCTACAGTTGCTTATGATTTTGGTTCTGTGGAAGAAGGTTCTCTGTAGAGCCGTACAACAGATCTCCAGTTAGAACCCTTTTCTAAGCTAAGCTCACATTTAGTTTTCTAGGAAACCCTAACAAATCCTGAAATAACCTTTTTGTTCTAAGAGAGTGTGTATGACTCAAAGCTTTTCAAAAAAGAAGTGTGTAACTCAAAGCTTTTCATTTTTGTTCATTATTCTAATATATAGACCATGAACATTTAATTTCCTGGTACTTAAAGCTGGTTTACTCCTACATCAGGGATTCTTTGAGGTTCTTTTATACAAGTAAAATTAGATAGATTAGCTTCTTTAGATAATTGGATAAGTAAGTAAGGATTCTTAGCCTGATTGGAATGTTCTTTGACAGGAAAATATACTGTATAGATATACTTTAATTACAGGACCTTTTTTTTTTTTTTTTGACGTCATTGTGGGTTCCTAGATTTAAAAATGGTTCTGCTTAAATGGAGGATCCAAGTACAGCCCTTCTGGATGGCTGAGTATTTTAGGTCTTTCTAACGAGTTCGTAGCTTCTGAAAGGATTCTGCTTGGAAGCTTCTCTGATAGTTCTGTGCGAGTTAATGGATCTCTTTTGACTTCTGTAAGCGTTCAACTTTCTGATAAATTCTCACTTGTAGGATTTGTACTTGTAGTTCCTTTCGGGTTCCTAGCTCTCTAAATGGTTCTACTAGAAAGCTTCTCCTATAAGGACATTATTCTAAGAAAGAAAAATGTCCTATTGGATGAGTTAGGCTTCTACTCAAAACACTTTCTGATGAGCACTAAGCTGTAGGGTGCTTTTAAATGGTTCTACTAGAAAACCTGGTACTTAGAAGTATAGGATGATGACCTACTAAACAGGCTCTGCGTGGAACCTTCTCTAAACTGGACACAGGTAGAGGGTCCTGTATTATTCTGTATTACTTAAAGGCTCATTGGATAATCAAGTTATTAGCTTTGATGTAATAGTTTTACTTTCTGATGATCACTCATTTGTGTTATTTATGGGTTCTGAGTCACTTAGCTTTGTGAAAGGGTTCCACTCGGAATGTTCACTAATACAGAAACTGGTATTGAGTTCAGCTTAAGAACACTTGATCCTGTTCTTTTTAGAGAGAGTGAGCCAGAGTTATTGATTGTTTAATCAATATACATATCTAAGAACCACCTGCTTTCAGAAAAGCAAGTCATTTGATTGACAGCATCAGGTGACCAATCATAGGCTTTTCCTTAAGCATATGATTTTTTTTTTTTTTTTACTCACCATTAAATGCCTTTAAAAACTTTTTAAGATCAGCTTACATGAACTTTTATGGTGTAAGAAACCTGTGACTGGAGAACCAATCAGAATGCTGTGTATCCTGTGAGTGAAGCATTAAAGGCCGAGGGTTTTGTAGCTTGTTTTTTAAGGCTATTGAGCTAGCTATTATACTGCTTTTTATTTAGCTCCTGCATTGTAGCATTAACTCACTATATATAGTGCTTTATCTCAAACTATGTACTTGGATAGCGTGCCAAGTCCACGTTTCTGTAGAGCTGAGGTGCAAGTATGACGTTGTGATGAGAACATAATCTTGTGGTTGCTATCAGACAATAGCAAACCAAGTTGAGAAAACAGAAATAATAATAATAGTGCGGTCTCTCTGGACTTATGTCTTCGTGTTTTTGCTATCGTTGAGAATCATGGTGGAGCAAAGGTTTTCACTCTCTTCCATCACGTCCGCTCTATCAGGATGAACAAATAGTAGCTCCAGAACACTAAAAACACACTTCCTGTTTCAGAGCTTGTCATATTTTATAAATACTGAAAGCATCTTTGAAGGCATGATTGATGTTTTAACTGAAATCTTATGACCAAATATATTTAATTTTAATCTCCTGGCTCGAGTTTCTAGTGTCACGCAAGAGTTCTCACGGGACCGCTTTAACTTCTCCTCAACTCCTGTACTTTTAGAAAAACATGTAATTCTTTTAATCTGAAGCACCAACATTTAAAGATGTACAGTGATGGAACTCGTTGCTGTACAGTTGTTTTTTTCTTTTTTTACACGCTCAGTGTTTGTATATAAACTGTGAAATGATTAGAAATGTAAATATAAATTAACATTCCCTCCATGCGCTCTGTGGCTTTTCTTTGACTGCCTTTTTTTTTTTTTACATTTACATTTACATATTTATGGACAGCAAGTTGTAAAAAATAAAATAAATAATTGTGAAGTGCTATGTCATTATTTCAACTTGTCATAAGAATACTAATTACTCAAATATTCCATGATCCAAATTTATCATCATTAACATTTCACAATCCAAGTCGTCATAATATGCCATTTATTTTTTTTATTTTTTATTTTTTTTACAACTTGCGATCGACAACGTCACACAGTTCCTATATTTATGTAAAAAAAGAATAATTCTATTTAGGAAAGAAGAATGATTCACATTTGGGAATCAAGAGTTGACTCCTTAGTGAGCCAAATGATCCATATTCAAACATCACATGATAATTTTTACACGCAACAAGCCAGCAAGAGAACGAGAGTAAGATGATGTGCTTCCCCCGGCCTCCAAACAGCTGCTGACTGACTAATCAAATCAAGCCTCGCCCACCTTCTTCTCGTTACGTTTTGGCACCTCTTGATTTGCACAGGCTAAATCCTTGTCATGTGCACCATGAAAAATGTTATTACAAAAAAATCCAGTCATTTTAATATTTAATATCGGGACAATTTCAGCCAGAAATAAAATTCAGGTTATTTTCATTTGCAGATCAAACGGTCTATGCGATATTTTTTACGGCTAATCTGGAGGTGAGAAGATTCTGTGACCTGTTAGTTAAAGTAGCGTTGTAGCTTCAGGGGAAGTCTAATGCTACGTATGAGATGAAGGTTCACTTAACATCTGGCTCAACTTCTCCTCTCACAGGCTTAACTTTTTAACCAGCATCAAATGTTTCATCTCCACGATGTTCAGGTTCCTTTTATCTTGAAATCAGTGAAGATGTTTTAGCACAGTTGGGCAGCAGGGGGCGATATGCTGCGATCAACACTGTACGTACTGGAGAGGCAAGTGTGTGCTGTCGCTACTCCTACAGCCGCATTACAGTAAAGATGAGCTGATTTATAATAGTTTTGGCACTGTTTTGCGATGTCCCCATCATCTTGTCATGTATCGAGATATTCCATTCATATCGCTCCACCCTTAACAGCACTCAGGAGACGTTCCCTATTTTTTATCAGCCTTATCCTTTTTCTTCTTCTCTTTCTTTTTGTCCTTCTTCTTCAGCTTCTTGTCTTTCTTCTTCTTCTTCTTGGGGTTCTTACTCGACTGGGTGTCGTCCTCTTTCCTGTCTTTCGTCTCCTGGACTCTGGACTTGTCCTCGATCCTGCGAGGGCTCGTGTCCTCTCTCGGTCGTTTCCTTTCAACACTACGCTCGTCTCTATCTCGGAGCTCCTGGGGTTTGTGCTTTCGATGTCTCTTATCGTCTTTAAGCTGCTGATTCTGTGATAAGAAACAAACATGTAAGAGATTTACGGAGCATGCTGCAGAATCGGTTGGTATTTCAGCCACTCAAAAGTCCTTTCCAAATGTAAATAATATTGAGCAATATTTTGATTGCTGTCACTGATGATGGGTCAGGGATTCAATCCCAAAATGTGTCGCTTTCCTGATTCTCTTGAGTCAGCTGTAACATGTCCGAGTCATATGTCATGTAATATGTTGCTTTCTTTACAGGCATGCAAATATTCTTCTGTAATGTTATTTATTACATTTTAAGGTATGTTTGGAAATAGTAAATGGTTTTGGATGTAATAATACAGACATGATGGACAAATATAACAATATTTGTTCTATAGATCATAAAGTGCCCAAGACTATAGGTTGGGAAGCTAACTGCGCTCTGGCGAAAATGAGGACAACCAAAGGACCTGGGACTCCGAAACTCCACAAAAAAAAGCCTATCTAATAATCAAAGCCTACTCAGATGCGAGCCAAATGTTGTTGTGCTTGTGGTGTTCACCTGGTGTGTGTTGGTGTGTCTGTGTCCCTCTGCGCTGGTCAGGTCCCCAAAAAACTCCTCGCACCGCTGACAGAAGAAACCGATCACAGGAATCAAATCGCCCGAACCTGTAACGAAAGCATGAACTTTACCCTCACACGCCAGTGTTCTGTACGCAAGAAGGTTTCGTGTAACGCTTGAGTACCTTCTTGCTTGAGCAATCCCTCCAGCTCCTTCACCAGGTACTCCTTCCTCTTCTTCTGGATCTGTTGCTCCCTCCGTTCCTTCTCCCGCTCATCGCTCTGCTAATCGCCACAACATCTCCGCGTTAGCATCAGAGCCTTATTCATATTATTATTGTTTGTTAAACGTGTTCGTTACTTCATTACCGCGTCTCTGTGTTCGGTCTCTCTGTGTGAATGGCTGCTCTCAGATCGGACACTCCGGCTGTCATCAGACGTCTGCACTGCACACAGTACAAATAAAGAGTGTTATTATAGACACTTTGCTTCAATCACACTGATCAGTCTGATCTCACATTCATACCTTTACAGGGTGATCATTGGGGGAAATGATTAAAAATATATTAAAGGGTTTGAATCATTTATAGTTCTTATATTCATGTCTGTTTCTCATACGTCTAGTGTTTTATTACACTCCTGACCCTTGTCTTTGATGCCTCTGCATCAGGTACAAAGATATCTGTTCTATCTCTAATGTATTTAGTGCATTGCTTGTCTGATCCATTTCCTACACCGTTAGTGTCTGATATCTTATTGCATTATTACAGGTTTTAGGATGTCCAATCTAGCTCTGATACTAATTTACTAAAAGTCTGATATTTGTGTCTGATCAACGTATAATATCTTAAGTATAATTACAGCTACCTAGCACACATATCTTAGCGTGTTCAAGGTTTCAGGATGTCTAAACTAGGGCTAACATCATTTGTATTTCTGATCCAGCATGATCTAATCAGTTTAGGGTATTACGTTCAGTCAAGCACTCGTAATGATGTCTGATCTAGCTTGGATACCTTTACTGCGGTTCAGCAGTGTCTCCAGCCCCGCTCTGAGAGCCGAGTTCGAGCTCACTTCTCTTTGCTTGTCCTGCTTCTGCTTCAGTCTGATGGCCATCTTGCTGATGTCACCCTGGCTCAGATTCAGCCCGATGGTCTTCAGCAGGCTCTTTACCCTCTCGCACTCCTCCGCAGTCACGTCCGGGGTCAGGGGTCGTCTGGAGGTCATGACCTGGATGTTGGGCTCCTGGAGGATGGCCGATTTGGAAAGGTAGGGTGACAGGACGGGATTTTCAGCAGGTCTGGTCTGGGCGAGAGGGACGGTGACGGCTTGTGGTTTCTTCCTTCCATCTTCGTCTCCGTAGAGAAACTCCTCCTCGTCCTCGATGCTGGAGAACAGGCTTTTATTTCTAAACACTTCAGTTTTTTGTCCAGGATTGTTCCAAGATAAGATTCGAGGCAGTGAGCCGTCACTTCCTCCCACTCGCTCGTGAGGAAGTACGGAGTTCGGGTTAAAGTCGGCAGCTCGATCCTGTTCCCAGGACTTCATCTGGAGCTCTGAAAGATTCTGATTTATGTCTTCATGAACCTGCCAAAATTATACACATCATATATACACATCTACATCTTGTGAATTATCACAAGAACACAAACATTGGCCGAAACTAGTTCTAACACAGAGAGCCTAGAGCGACATGACGGAAAGATCAGATCAGACTTCTCATGTCTACAACATGCAGCCAAATTCACATTATTAACAAACTTCCAACAAAACATTTCAAATCAAAGAAATTTATACTGAAGAAGGTTATTTAACGTCTAACCAAATCATTAATGAAAATGATGTTTTTCAGTTTGGAATTTAAAAGATTCAACAGAATCTGGTCAAATCAGCTGGCCTGTCTAATCAATGCAACAATTTAAAAAAGTCCATCATTATGCCGTGATCTTATTTTATCATTTACTCCAATGTTAACATTAGATCGCTCCGCCCTAGGAACAACTAAACTTTGTTAATCGGACATCGCTCAGACTGTAGAGTGTAAAGGCATTTCTGTGACACAATGTTAGACTTGTGAGTTTGTTTGTAACCAGTGTCATTTCAGAATATCACAACTAAAAATAAAAGACGTGCCAAATCTTTAGTGTATTACTGTACATTTAATGATGTCTGATCTGTAAGCTAGCTTAAAGGTATTTTAAGTCGAATACAATATCTTTAGGTTTCATACATTGGAGGACCCAAACCCAGTCTCAGAAAATTGTCCATCTGTCTGTCCAGCCAAATCATGCAACCCTGGCTGGACAGAATTTAATACAACCTTGGCAGTACTTGGGTATTTGCCTGAAATTAAACCTGTTTAGTAAAAGTGAAGTTATGAGCAGTTACGTGGCAGATTTAATAATCCATTTTAAAATATGCTACTAATAAGCTACTTGTTCACTGTAAACAAACACCTGCACCACTCTCTCATTCACTCATCATCTATACCGCTTAATCCTGTAGTCAGGGTCAGGGGGGGCCTGGAGCCTATCCCAGGAGACTTAGGGCACATGGCAGGGTACACCCTGGACAGGGTGCCAATCCATCGCATGGAACAGACACATACATACACTCATTCACACACTACGGGCAATTTGGGAACGCCAATTAGCCTAACCTACATGTCTTTGGACTGTGGGAGGAAACCGGAGTACCTGGAGGAAACCCACCAAGCACGGGGAGAACATGCAAACTCCATGCACATGGAGACGGGATTCGAGCCTGGCTGATCTAGGTCAAATATCATTAAAGAATTACTTAAAGGTCTTATAATGATATCTGATCTGACATTGGTAACATCAGTGTAGAATCATCTGTCTGATGATTTCTGATATAGCTGCAATTACATTAGTAAATAGCTCATTCTGATTGGTGCTTTAGTAGCCCAGCCCACCATAAATCACATGGGTTTGGTTGAGTTTTTTTGGGGGGAGGAAAAGGTGTCAATTCACTTTTAAATATTTTCCTTCTCTTCCTTTCTTTCCCTCTATCTCTGCATTTCACTGGTGAGTTCAGCACAGAAGCTGTAGCTAATCAGGCGAGGTGGATTTGAGTGAGCGCAGACGAATCATTGTGAATGTAGTGAGTGAGTGATAAGCTGTCGTACCTGGTTGATCATGAAGGTGTTCTTCACCACAGCCAGGTGTTTCTCCAGCTCTTTGCTCTGTAGAACCTCTTTCAGGTTCTGGAAGAGGTCCGGTACTCTGGTGCTAACAGATGGAGCCGCAGTGTCTTTAATGCTACACTGAGAGTCTTTGTGTAGCCGGGGCTGACTTTTACTCCTCGCTAAGCTCCGCCCCCGGCTTCGACTGCGACTCCTCGGCCGACTCTTTGCTCTGGTGCGGCTTTTCCCCCGACTTCGGTTGCGACTTCGGCTCCGACTCCTACTCTGTGCACGGCTCCTGCCCCGGCTTTTTGCTCGGCTCTTCGCTCGGCTCCTCCCCCGACTACGGCTCCTGCTCTTACTCCGCCCTCTCGAGTGCTTTTCTGAGCTGTGTCTCTCAGCTTCAAGGTCCACGCTGGAGCGCCTCGTGCTTTTGTCTACTGATTCACCGCGTGCTTTGAGGAGATCTTTAGCTTCCAGGATGCGCAGAAATTCTTCCGCTTTCTTTCTGCAGCGACGTGGAGAAGAAACACCAAAATTTTATTGTTTATACTTATTTTGTGTGTGTGACAGGAGGGCGTGTGCGTCAGACTCAGTGAAGGAGACGTGGCCTATGTTATGTGTCAGACTAAGTGAAGGAGGTGGGGCCTATGTTATGTGTGGAGTCTCAGTGAAGGAGGTGTGGCCTATGTCTCAGTGAAGGAGGTGTGGCCTATGTCTCAGTGAAGGAGGTGTGGCCTATGTTATGTGTCAGTTTTGTAGTTTTCATGCCCTTCATCCTCATTCTTCCTTTATTTAAATTTCTCCATCCTTTCTATCCTTATATTTTGCTCCATTTCCTGCATGCTAATCAATTTTTTTTAAGTATAATTATGTGTGCATGTATGTTACTCACTTCACCTCCAGAGTCTGCAGCTCGTCCTGATGAAGCATCCATCCTGCAGGAAACTGTGCTCCTGCCTGTTTACACACATACACACACACATGCACACAAATCTACTTGGAATTGTTACAACATAAGCATGTGAGCACAGGACATTCGACTCTGGCCAAGTAAGGCAATAAAGAAATGTGAATTATGTGATGCTGCACAACGTGATGTACCGTAACCCGCGGTACCGGTTATCATACCGCACGGTGACTCACCGCCCAGCCCTGAGCATGTCTCTGTGTGCTCATTAGTGTTACCTGGTAAGACGGCGCCTCAGTGCTGAAGCTCTGAAATACCGGAGGAGGAACCGACTTGGGGTAGGACACAGTACTCGGGAAGTGCGGAGGGAAACTCGGTTTGTTAAATGAGCCTGTGAAAGGAGGCCCGGCCCCGGGAGCGGGTGGAGGTCCATACCGAGGCGGGGGCGCAGGAACCCGACTATAATCCGCGCTCGGGCCGCGGTGCATTTCTTCTGCTCCTAACTTACAAACCGAGCATTAATAACAAAAAAACATTACTTAGGAGTCCTATATTACAACCTGTAGCATACAATTCTGGAAATGTAAACTAATTGTAATCGCGTCTAACAATTGAATACAAAATAAATAAGATAAACACTTTAAATAAAGATATTTGGGATGTTCAGTGTCTGCGTGTATGGGACTAAACGCTCACAACTAAATCCCATTCCGGCATAATACTGCACCCTAAGGACCCTGCTGTTTGGGAGATATAATATTCGCCTTATTAAAAAATATATATATCTCCCACCCTCGACAGTGACTAAACGTGGTTCAGGTGGATAAACATCAGCGAGCTGAAATCGATTTATCAATAACATCTTAGCAGGATTGAAAGGCGAAGCTTATTTTACTAATTACGAAAGTTAAACACGTAAAACATGCGTTGAGCTCAGGTAGATATGTAGTTATTCTAATGTTGTACATATCACATATACTATACAAATCCCTTTACATGTGTCCTAATAATTACGTTTTCGCAGTTATTTGTTTAAAATTGTTTAAATGCACATACGTTTAAGCATTGCACAAAAAAACAGGCACGTAATTATCTACCTTCAAGATGGCGGTTTGAGAGGGGATACAGGATGAAGACAGAGTGCATAAATAATCAGTACACTACGGCCGATTCGGCAATAGTTTTTGTGAGCCTCTCTATTAATATGCCTGCGCGAAAAGATGTCTCCGTGTATTTTAATTTGTAGTTTTGCTTATTGCTACTTTGTAATTTGGCACTTTGATATAAAGCAGCGCTACATAGCCAGATATTTAAATGAATATATTTTTATTTTGTTTTGCTTTATGTTTCTGATGATTGCTGGAATACGCTTGGTCATCTATGTAGTCGCTGTTAGGACCCCTGTCCTGCCAACCGAGCATATCATGCAGCAGGAGCAGCAGCACGATCGCTAGCGTGAGAGTGTCAGTCCTGTGCAATTTCTCCGGATTAAAGCTGAAATAAAGATCTGTCATCATGGAGAACGACATTCTGGACTCTCTGGAGGATTTGGGGTGAGCAGCAGAGAGAGTTTAGTGAATATGTGTGAAGGCAGGGTGTGTCAGAACGCACAGAGAGGTGTTTAACATCCTGAGTTCAGTTTGATTTACAGTTAGGAACAAAATCAGCTTCAAGGGTTTGGATTTAGATCCTGAATAAAGAGAGGGTAAGAGAAAGTGTGTGAGACTGGGAGCTGGCACACACACACACACACGCACACACTCTCACATACACACCCACAGGAGGATTAGTAGATATTCCTCTACAGCTGTGTATAATAATAATAATAATAATAATAATAGAGTTCAATAGTACAGAGTGTGTGGGTTCTTATCAAAGTCACGATGAAATAACTGATGACATCATTAAAGTATTGAGTTATAAATCCAATGCCCATGAAGATTTCTCATGTTCATGAGGATGTAATACTTTAATGTGTTTAGTAAAAACAATAATATAATGTTTGCATCATGTAGGAGTTGACGTTGTAGTCAGTACTGATTTGTTGTTTGTGCAGTGATTTATTTATATGTTTATTTATTATAAAGTATCTGATGCTAGTGGAAGTAATTTAACAGTCACAAGCAGCATTATATATTCATATTTGATATATTTATATTTCTTTGTACTATCTCTCTCTGTCTATATTTACAAATATACATGTAAAGCATGGTGAAAAAAATTGATTCAGTGATGTATCAGGATTCTTCATTTTATCACCACACTGACAGCAGTATGTTTTTTTGTTTGTTTGTTTGTTTGTTTTTTTAAATAAATTTTTAGCATTTGTGTGTGCATTAGGTCGAACAGTGTTGCTGTTCCTCTATAATCCTACAGGTGGTGCTCTAAACTATTCACACAGCACAGCTTATGTGGTAGGAGATTTAACACAATCTTAGAATATGTACTTTCAATTCGGGATGGTTATGAAACTGCGATACTTACAGAATCACAAATAGAATTGTCAATGTCGTATTGCGGTAATATTGTATCAGTGGAGTCCTGGTCACTCCCATTCCTTATATAGATAATTTGATGAGGCATTGGTGGCTTGGTGGAACGGTACCCCTTTCATTTGGAAAGCCCGTGTCTAAAAACCACACACACCACTTACAAAGTCCTGTTCAAAGGTCTTAGGCACCATATTATCTGTAGTACAAATGTTATACATGTCTGTGTTATTATGCAAAAAAACATTCAATATTTCCCATAAAAAGAATGAATAAGTAAATAATGTTACAGAAGAATATTTTCATGCCTGTAAAGAAAACAAGATATTACATGACTGACCAGTTTTCAGATGGAAACAGAAAAAAACCTAATGTACGCTCCTGGGAGAGCTCATTTTGTCCAGCACTCTCAGTAAAACCTACCAGCTGTTTTACTTACAGTACTGTGCAAACATCTTGGGCACATGCAAAACAATACCATAAGAAAAGCTACCATACAAAAAGAGACTTCTATAAAGCGCAATAGAGTAATAGAATGAACTCTTTGCTTGGAAATAGTCAGTAGTGTTTGATACAGATGTGTGCAGTTTTATAAGTAAAATAGCATGTTTGGTTTTACTGTGCGTGCTATAGTCGGATATAATTCTCCTGGTAACTTTGTCACACTCTGTCTTTTCTATTTTCATGCAAAAACTTGCAGGCATGCAAATATTATTCTGTTATTTATTTATTCATTTTTAAGTTATGTTTGGAAATTCTGAGTGATTCTGTACATAATAATGCAGAAATGTTAATAATTTTAGATAATACGGCACTGTCTGAGAATCAGCACTGGGTGTTGTCATATCGTTTCAAGGGATCCCTGATGATTCCCTTATTATGTATAAGTTGGTAAGTCAAAAATGATCTGCACTCTGGCTTTAGAATGTATTTCAATTAATTTTTCAGAAAAGACAAATACATACTTTATATATAATCTTTTTCAATACACATGGTCCATTTGTTAACAAGCTTTCGTGTTCCTTCATTAAGTCTCTTCACAAGATCCCTGCTCATAAGTCTGATCTTCTGCCCTTCACTCGCTGATGGAGGGTTTGGGAACTCTGTTTAATTCTGATCAAATCTTTTCTTTAATGTTCCTCCTGCTCCTCTTATCACTGGCACTGTGTTAATCTTTCAGTTTCCTGTCTCCATCTCCAGTTTCATGTAGTTCCTAAACTTTTCAGTTTGTTTTCACTCCATGTTCAGATCATCTGAACAGCTGTATCCATTAACAAGCAGGTTTGTTCCTCATTTTTCCTACTGTGTCAGGACATCTCACTAAGATGGAAGTTACTGGAACATCTGGAACATCTCACATAATGGTAGCATCGGTGATGTTTCCGACCTTCTCTGGTTGATGTTGGTAGGATGTGTCTGGCACTTGTACCCCAGGATGTCTGCACACAGTCCAGTGAACATACACGACTTCTTTACTGTATCTGTGTGTGTTGGTGTTTTCAGACGATGCGAGTACGGTGCAGGCTGCACCATCATGCTGCTACAAACAGACTTGTCCATGCAGCAGTTTCCTCTTCAGCAGCTCGGTTTTATTTAGCTCTTTGTTGTTCTTTAATTTTGTGTAACGTTTTGAGCTTCAGATATTTCTCTTTTACCTTACAAGCTTCTTTCTGGAGTTGACTTGACATCATCACGGCCTCTCACCAGTCTTGTGAACTCATCCTGGACTGGCATGATGTCGTGAAACGGGTTCTAGTTCGACTAATCCAGACCATCATGACATAAAGTTTTTGCCGCTAGTCTGAGAGTGATGGAGCCCTCCTTCTTACCTTCTTGCTTCCATGCTTCAACAAGTTGAGTTATAGCTGGACAAACTCGATAGATGACTGTAGCTGCTATTATACAGGTATGAGGCTCTCTATGACGCGCCTTCAATCCACATCATGCCTCGATCTCTCAGATGTTTATTCTCCAGAAGCTGATCTGTCTATCCTCTACACGTCCTCCTACAGCCTTTCTGTCCATCGGGGCAGCTGTCAGACTCTTACATGCTGTTGGCAGACAAGCGATTGGCGGTAGTTCTTCAGATCCTACGAGTTCTTGCGCTTTGAGAGCTTCCAGATGTTCATCACACGGGTTTACCTCTGTCTCGGATTCTTAACAATGTCATTAAATGCCCCAGTTAGATGCTCATAAAGAGCAGTTAGTGGTTTGAAGCAGAAGTTGGGAGTTTATCAGGACAGGTTTCTGTCCTCGGCGTGAACACTGCACCGGGGGTCTGCTCTCACTGTCTTGGTGGGCGGGGCTTATCTAATTAACGATCAGGTGAAACATAAGCCTGTGGTGTTTAACTTTTGATCTCACTTTAAGTTCACTTTGATATTCCTTTGGGAAGCTGCTAGTCTCCTCATGGCGCTGGTTTAACATCAGGAAAATCCGCAAGTACTGCCAAAGTTTCATTGACTTCTGTCCAGCCAGTTTTGCGTGATGCTATGAAAAGCTGTGAACCTTTTCTGAGACTTGTTTTGGATCCTGACCAATGTACAGACAAAACTTTTATTTTATTTAGATAGATGCCTCACGTGCCTATTAACTTGTGCACCACAAGAGAGCGCACTTGCGCAGTATTCGACTGTGTGTGTTTAAACGAGGATAGAGGGTCGAGAGTAGTGTTACAGTCTGTGTGAATAAAGTGTTTCGCTTTCATAAATCTTTCTTACAGAATTAATTAATAGGAAAAATACTTTTGCATCTTGGTATCATAAATAATGAACGCTCAATCAATTATTGATTAACGTGTTCAGATGTTTAATAAAAGCATGAGATGATTGTGTGACACTAATAATAACATTCTTTATATAAAGAAAAATCACAGGCTTCGGCCTAATGGTGATTATATAAACGTGACATCAGATGAAGTAAGAAGACAACGCTCTAAAAATATTTGTAAAAAGTAATAAATAATTAAAGTTCAGTAGATTAAGTGTGTGTCATATTAGCTAAGAGACCACGTTCAGGAGTTTGAGGGTTTTTTTCCTTGCTAAACACTTAGCACCTGCTACTTGCTACATTCTCAAACACAAATCTCACTCTGTGTGTGTGTGTGTGTGTGTGTGTGTGTGTGTGTGTTCTGGAGATTTGGACTGAAAAACAAAAAAAGGAGAAAAATAACTGAGGAATGTGAAGCAGAGAAAGATTTTCTACTGGAGACGAAAAATTAGATTTGAGTTTTAGATTCATGCTGATTCTTTAATGTAGCAATTTATCCATCACCACACTCACTCTAAAATCGATTTTGTAAAATTATATTTTTAAGGTGACCGAGATAGACTGGGAGACAAATAGTCCGCTGTGGCGTCCCCTAACGGGAGCAGCTGAAAGACGATGATATTTTTAATGGATATATGTTTGCTTTAAAATGTAGTTCCTCTACAGTCCTACAGGTGGTGCACTCCACTTTGTGTGGTAGGAGCAGATTATCTGCTTAGTTTGTTTAGAATTATAATCAAATCTAAAACAAAAGAAATCATGATACTTGTAGAATCGCAATACCGTTCCAGTCGGCACCCGGGTCTCGTGATCATATCGTATCGAGACGTCACTGGTCAGGTGATTCCCGTCCCTTAAGTATCTACACCAGAGGATTTAGATTACCCCCCCCCCCCCCCCCCCTTATTACAAGCGTGTTTGTTTCTCACACCGTCACATTTCTGACCAGTGTCTGAGGGGGTTTGTTTCTGTGTTTCCAGCCACGCTCGCCCTATAGACCTGATGTTGCAAACCAAACCAGTTGAGATTCCCTCTGATTCAGCCTCAGCATTTAGTTTCAAGTAAACACCATCTCTTCACCTCGGCCGTCTATCAGCGTTTAACAGTAAACACAACGAGCTAACCTGGCGTGTATTAGTGATTAGTATTTCGGTTCAGATTGTAGTATAAACCCGGAGCTGCACTACGCTCAGAGAACAGATGAAATGATGAGGCGTGAAAGACAAACTTGTCTATGATGTGTCGCTGTGTGTGTGTGTAGGTACCAGGGGCCGCTTTTAGAGGATGGTGCCCTGCAGGCTGCTCTCAGTGGCGGCGCTGCGTCTCCTGAGTTCACCAAACTGTGCGCCTGGCTCGTCTCTGAGCTCAAACTCTACTGCAGGCTGGAGGAGAACGTCCACGCCACCAACTGTGAGTGTTCTGTTAGGATGCGTGTGTGTGTGTGCGCTCACTTTATATTCATTCACTCACATTAATATGATTCATAGCTTTAGTACTAATAAATAGCTTACGGTTGCCTTATATTGTGTTTAATTAGGTGTGTGTGTGTGTGTGTGTGTGCGCTTGCAGGTCCAAGTGAGGCCGAGGGTTTCCAGTTAGAGATGAGCGGTTTGCTAACAGAGTTAGCATGTCCATATTCATGTCTCACGCGTGGAGACGTCACACATCGTCTGCTGAACGCCAACAACTGTCAACTTCTACTCAGTGAGACACACACACACACACACACACACACACACACAGTGATACACTTTAGATGATCATTAGAAATAAAGCATCGTCAGATTTTCAACTTTTGATTAAAAAATGTAAAGATATATTTAGTGTTTAACATCAAGGAATTACAGTAAATGGAGACTTATTTTTCCCAAGTCATGTGACCAGGGCTCATTATAACGTAAAGTACATTAGGTCTAGTAATAATAATAATTACGATGGTGATGATGACGGTGGTGTGGTTGTATTCAGCGTTCCTGATCTCGGAGCTGGAAGCTGCTCGGATGGTTTTGGTGAACGCTCCCCAGAGGAAAGCTCAGGATGGAGGAGCGCCGTCCGGCTGCAGCGAGCACTTCGTGGAGCTGAAGGGCATCTGTGTGGCGCTGGGCATGTCCAAACCCCCCTCCAACATCACCATGTTCCAGTTCTTTAGCGGCATCGAGAAAAAAGTACACATCTTCAAAAGTAGAAAAAGGGAGACAAATATAATTTTGATTTCTTAGTATGACTTAAAGAATACTTTAAACAGCTCTTGTCCACAGTCTTGAATAACAACAGCGTTCCTGATGTATTTAAAATTTTAGAATAAAAGCCTCAGAGCTCAGTTGTTAAATTAAAGATTAGTATGAGGTGTTGTTGTATTTTGTAATGACGTGGGCGTGTGCTGGGTTTTCATTCATGTTTGGCAGAAGACAGTCATGAGATTCTTTTGAACAAAATCGTGTGAAATAATCAGTAAGGATAAATTTGAGTCAATTTAATGATATAACTGGGTTACAGTATAAGTTGTAGTACAGAGGTTATGCTGTGGATGTGGGCGGGGCTTAATGACTGGATAGAGAGGGGTTCGTGTGTGGATGGGGGGGAGGGGGGGGGGGAGGTAGAAGTTTCCTCATGGAAAAGGCCCAAATATAACTCAGGAGCCCCAGGAGCAGAAATGTTTTATTTTGCACTATGTTAAACTTTGAGGAGCGATCACTGTGAGAAGCGATCTGTATGTGCAACAGATCACCTCCAGTCTGTTACAACCCTAACACGTACTAAGATGTAAAAGGTTTGCCAGGGAGCAGTGTTCATTTTTTCTTTTTTTGTTTATCCAGCACACATATTTGATGCAGTTTTTCCTAAATTTAAACCATCTATTCTTCATTCTAGCATAGTGAAGACTTCAATTTAGTCTTTTACAAATTTTCTTTTTACTTAAATTTAAAATAAACGTTAATAAATATAGATAGATAGATAGATAGATAGATAGATATAGATAGATATATAAACTCGAAGTTTAATTATCCTTTAATGAAAGTTCTGTTGTGTGTTTTTTATTATTATTTTTATTATTAGAATGAAGTGGGATTTTTATAATTTTGATAAAATTGTGCTACTGTTCTGCTTGTACACTAACATCTGTCTGTGTGTGTGCTCTCTCCTCAGCTGAAGGAAGCGTTATCTAAAGTCCCTCCTCGTCATGTGGGTGGGCCTCTGATGAGTAAACCCCTCGGCCCCCTCCACTGGGTGAGTTTAACACCCCGATGCCCCGGGGGTTCTATTTGCATTTGCGTGGGTTTCATGAACCGTTATTTTCTTTCTCCTTTCCAGGAGAAAATCGAAGTTATTAACCAGTCCCTTGTGAACGAGTATGAGGTGAGGAGGAAGATGTTACTGAAGCGTCTGGACGTCACAGTGCAGTCCTTCGGCTGGTCGGACCGAGCCAAGGTGGGCTTCCTGTCTGATTCCAAACACACACTTTATTCCCTGTAACTCCTCAGGGAGAAAATTCTCATGATGCACTTTTTCCACTCAAATTTTAATTAAGGCGAGTAATAATAGATTATAATAAGCCTATATCTTTATTATTTATTTAGAATGTTTTGTATGATGTATATTTTTTTTAGTTTATTGTTAATGTGTGTGTGTATATATATATTTATTTATTTATTTATTTATTTATAAATTTTTAACCTCCCTAGTGAGACTTACTTTTGCTTTATACACGCGCACACACGTGTGTTATAATAAACAGTACACGCGCACTGTACACACACACACATACAAACACAGATCAGTTGTGACCACATGACGCCCGACATTAAAACAAGAAGCGCATACGAGATACATGATACTCGGTACTCGTAAACCAAGACTTGTTCGTTTTTCAAGTCAAAATTTATAAAAAATCTTTGCTCGTCTTGCGGAATGCTCACAAACCGCGTTACTTGCAATCCGATGTTCCATTGTATATCAATGTTTTATATTCTCATGCAGTGTCACAATACCAAAGCTTTGATTCTATCTGGTACAATCTGGAATTTCTATGTTTTTTGTTACTTTTTCTCTGAGCCTGAAGCACTAAACTTCTGTAGCTGAAACAAAATGGTTAGAAAAGTTCTTTTATTCTCTTGACCACCACTCATGGAAAGCCTCGCATCCAGTCAGATTGCTGACTGTTGTATAATGATTTTCTTTTAGAGCCAGACTGAGAAGTTGGCCAAAGTGTATCAGCCCCTGCGAACAGCTCTCGCCTTTAAGAGCAAGGTGTGTGTCGCTCACCTTCTCGCCGCCAGAGAGGATTTGTCCAAAATCCTGCGCACAAGCAGCGGCCAGACCCGAGAAAAAACCTCCTGCGCGATCAACAAGGTAAACGTTTATCTTTATATCTCTGCATAAATAAAATCCCAGTATTCACACTTCTTCTGTTTCTCAGTCATATGACAAGCTGTGAGTTATTTTTTCTATATATCTTTATTTATCTCTTTATATAAATATAAATTAAAAAAAGACGAGGTTGTGCTCTAGCTGTGACTCAAGGGTCCACGTCATCCTCCTTCACATCCCGTGTGTCAAACTCTTCTCAGCAGCAACCCCCAGGCTTTTTCTTTTATTAAGTTTAATCAGTTGTTTTCTCTTTCTTCTATAGTCATCTATGTAGGGCTGCAACAACTAATCGATAAAATTGATAATTATTGATAATGAAATTCGTTGTCAACGAATGCCGTTATCGATTAGTTGGACTGCTCACGTTACTGAGGAGCGCGACCACAAGATGCACAGATACACACAGATGCACAGCCGCTCACGCAATGGAGGTTACAGAAGCGTCTGCAGGAAAAAGTGCGCGCCTATGGCGTTATAACCCTGCCACAATTCTGAATGCGCGGTTTGCATTTTGAGAGCAGACAAAGCACTCTATGCGCGTGCAGTGTCTCCACTGCGCGCTCAACAGCTCGATTCTGCGCATGCAATGTCTCCCCTGCTCACTCAACATGTTCTCTGCGCACGCGCGACTTCTCGATTCTGTGCGCGCTCGACTCTGCCTGTACGCTTGCTCAACTTTGTCCATGGTTACAAAACCGCCACAAAACCAGCAAATCGCAGACTTCCACATACTACTTCTGATTGGCTGTTCCTTCTCCATCAGTTGGCAATATCTGCAATTATTGTTAAAATGCTGTACTTTGCATACTCAAATGCTGTTATTTATGTATTTAGCACTATTCGGACGGGACTAGTTTTACAGGGGGACGTTTGAGTTTGAATTTTTTTCTGCCGATGTCTGTCATTTCATGTATGGATTCGGACGGGACTAACATCTCCGTGTTTATTACGGAGGTGGGCGTGTCTGTCTTTTACATGTGGCGATCGCACAAGACCACGTGTTGAGGATGAGGATTTCTACTGGAGCGTAGAAAGCAGAAACTCGAATACTCGCACGCTAGAGATTGTACGGTAGTTCATGCTGACCAAAAAACACAGGAAAACGCGTTTCTGAATTTTTTTTTTCGGCAAACACAGACATTCGCATTCGGATGGGATTAGATTTCTCAGAGGACCGCCGAGTTTGCTGAAAAACAGTAGGTCATTTGCTCTGGAATTTTCACAGAGGTCGTGTGAGAAAAAGACAGACATGGCAGATTCGGACAGGATTAAAATCACAAAATACCTCTGTGAAACAGAAATTTCTCTAACGTCCCCCAGTAAATCTAGTCCCGTCCGAATACTGCTTTTGTTTTGTTTTGTTTTTTAGAAAGAGACAAGTCAGCATGAGTGAGTTCATTCAAAAAAGAAATCCCCCATGCACTCCACAACAAGCAGCCACTATAACAGATGCCATCCAATATAATAAGAGTACAACAATTGTTTTGCTATTTTATTTATTTATTTATATTTTGGATATTTAGAGGAGTTTTACTATTCAAAAACAAACTTTGTCTTTAATAAAGATGCATTAAGCTCTATATGTGGCTTTTGCATTTTTTAAAGTAATAATAAACTAAACTAATAACTAAACTAACATTAACTAATACCCTAATTTATGGTTTTATATAGTTATAAGCAAAACATCAAATTAAAGAAGCGTTTAATTTTCATCCGATTAATTGGAAAAATAATCGCCCAACTAATCGATTATCAAAATAATCGTTAGTTGCAGCCCTACATCTATGTAGTCTTTGCCTGTGTCACTAGTCAAGTGATCACCATGGCAACCATTTGCATTTAGGCATTTGGCAGAAGCTCTTATCCGGAGCGACTTAGAAAAAGTGCTTTGAAGTTTCCGTCATTAGATAGATACTTACACTGGTTTACTAGGTTACTCACTGAGTGCCATCAGTCAAACACAATTGGTAAGGGGATTTTTTCATTAAATGGGGGGTGTAGTCCAAGTAGTGAAGGAACCTGTAAAAGTGTTTAGGAAATCGAAAGCAAAAGATTCACCATTGAAGACATCAACTATGTGTGACTGTGTGTTTCCCTAAAGTCTGATTTGAGATATTTGGATTCAAACCATCTCCGCTCTTATTCCCACAGGTGCTGATGGGACGTGTTCCAGATCGTGGCGGAAGACCAAACGAAATCGAGCCGCCTCCTCCGGAGATGCCAACCTGGCAGAAACGCCAAGACGGACCAACAGGGGGCGGAGGAGGGCGAGGTGGAGGCAGGGGTGGCTACGATCAGCACCAAGGGGGAAGAGGTGGCGGAGGGAGAGGAGATAGAGGGGGGAAAGTTCAAGGAGGTTGGTCAGATGGTGGGAGTCAGGGTCATTATCAAGATGGAGGAAGAGGAGGGTACCATGGGGGGTATCATGGTGGGCAACAAGGGCAAGGAGGGCCTGGATACCCTGCAGGGGGGCATCATGGGCAAGGGTACCAAGGTGCAGGGGGGCATCATGGGCAAGGGTACCAAGGTAGAGGGGGTCACCAAGGTCAAGGATACCAAAGTGGAGGGTACCAAGGAGGGCATCAAGGGCAGGGATACCAAGGTGGGGGGTATCAAGGGGGTAACCAAGGTCAAGGATATTCTGGAGGAGGTTATCAAGGGGGGCAAGAAGGTGGTAATAAAGGTCACCACCAAGATGGAGGGCGACAAGAGCGAGGAGGGGGTAGAGGGGGTCGTGGGGGAAGGGGACGAGGAGGACGAGGTGGGCAAAGCGGCGGCTGGGGTGGAAGAGGAGGGCAGAATTTTAACCAAGGAGGGCAGTTTGAGCAGTTCTTCCAACATGGCGGGCATCAGTATAACCAGGCAGGGTTCGGGCAGGGCTTTTACTCCAGCTGAGTTATCATTAGGAAAAGAAACTTGGAACAATATACATTTCAAGATCTACTGTATGAAAGGTGGATGGCTTTGAGGGTGAGATCGGTTACAAAGAAACAGCAGGTGGTTTACTTTATCGCCTGCTAACAGATAAGCTAATTGTGTACCTTGGCTCAATCCGTTACTTTACAAGACCTTCAGGACGTTGAAGACTTGGATGTTATATCGGTTATTTGTTATGTTTGGAAAAGCCTTAACTTGGTGTGTTGACCACGGGAATCAGTGGTGTTCATGACATTATTTATTGCCAGCACTTGACTCGTTGATTTTGTTTCACCCCTTTAAGCACATTATAACTCACTAGCACTCAATATTATTATTGCACCAACTTGATTATTAAATTGATTGCATCGTAGGTTTTTTTTTCCATTTCTGCTTTCAGCATTTGTTTACAAAAATTGGATGATGAAAGCAGAGGCGTTTCATCATCCTCCAGTGCATGAGTGCTACTTTGGGTTTGAGTGGAATAAACTGGGTTTCCGTTAAGGATTTCACAACAGTTTTTTTTTTTTTGACAAAGTGTTTGAATGTGTTTGAAGACTGACTGCAATAAAGAAGAGTGTGTTATGTCTGTGTCTGAGTATTTAATTTCAGGCTATCACACAATTAGAGCTTCAGTTTCCTGATCTGTTTAGTACTGAATTATTGATAGCATTGTTAGTGTATAATAACTGTTAATCCAAAATATTAGTCCAGGGATATAGAGTGAATTTGGCTTAATGTTAGCAGTGCTCCTTCTGTGAATTTTGACCAGTTTACCAGTTAGCTGCTGTTAAGAAGCAACCATGGGACTCTGAAACTACTACCACCATGCTTCAGCAGGGGGATGGAATAGGTATTAGCAGTTCTGGGCTTTTTCTTAATGTAGTGCTTGGAGATCAGAATACTGTCTGTATGTCTGTCTATCTTAATTTTTGTGTACAGTCTCTGACTTACTAACTACTACGTGCCAAGTATGATCATATGTGATTACACGTTATTACTCCATATGTATTCATTTTATATGTCAAACAAGGACGTGTCTCTGTACACTTGTAGGTGGACAGATGGAATAGACCAGGTGAATTTTATTAAAATCTATCCAAGTCTTCACCTACCCATAACAGCCCCAGATTCCTGGTCCTGACTGTCAGGAGAGGAACCTGATGTAGTTATTAGTGTATCCACCACAAGCTTTGATGTTTTAAGCATCTTGAGATGCTTTTTTTTTGTTGTTCACCATGGTTACTACAATTATTACAGATTCCTGGCAGTCTAGTCATTCTCTCCTGAGTACACCCCTCACATTTCAGCAACAGCTTTATTATATGTTCTCAAGGGACAATACTATAGAAATGAAAATTGGATATACTTTAGAGTTGTCAATGTGCAGCTTTGTTAGTACAGATTTACTGTCCTCTAACAATAACTCATTATTCAGACTTGATTGTCTAAATATCTGGCTCAAAAATAAGTGAGCATGTCAAAACTGTGTCAATATTTTGTGTGAGCTCCATTGTTATCTAGCATGGCCTTAATCCTCCTGGGCATGGAATTCATCAGAGCTGCACATGTTGTTGCTGGAATCCTCTTCCACTCCTCCATAATGATGTCACAGAGCTGCTGGATGTTAGACACATGGCGCTACGCCACCATACTATACTTTATCATACTGTACCTGCCACTATATTAATATATATATAAACACTACATTATAGGACTATATAGTATATGAAGTATAGTATAGATTAGTACAGTGCCGTGCAGTATAGCTTATTATAGTACAATGAAGTACAGTGGAACCTTGGATTACGAGCATAATTCGTTCCGGAAGTGGGCTCGTGTTCCAAAACACTTGTAAACCAAATCATCATTTTCCCATAAGAAATAATGAAAACTCAAATTGTTCGTTCCACAGCGCCAAAAATGAAATACATAAAAATAATTAATACAAACTATAAAATGAAAATAAAACAAATTAATCTGCACTTTACCTATAAAAAAAAGTACAAATAAATCCCGACAGATAAGTGTTTCCGTTGGTGCGCGCAGGCGCCGTGTGTGTGTGTGTGTGTGTGCCCCTTCCCTTGCCTCTTTTTAAACAGTAACACTCCTCTTCCCTCTCCCCACCTCGCTTTTTAAGTTTCACAACAAACACACACACACACACACACACACACAATGGAAACACCGTTTTATCAGGACAAAAAGAAATCTCTCTGACACCAGCATGAGCGCAAACTAACGGAATCACTTTTTAAGTTTCACAAATAACGCAAAAACACAGCGGAAACACAGTTTTAACGGAAAAAAAAGAAATCTCCCTGACAGTGGCGTGTGCGCATACTAACGGAATCACTTTTTAAGTTTTACAACAAACGGACACACACATAAACACAGCGATAACACCGTTTTAACAGGGAAAAAAGAAATCTCTCTGAGACTGCCGTGAGCGCATACTAAGGGAATCACTTTTTAAGTGCCACAACAAAGACACACACAACGGAAACACCGTTTTAACAGAAAAAAAAAGAAATGTATCTGACACTGGCGTGAGCATACTAAGGGAATCACTGCGGTAAAGTAAAAAAAACAAAAACAAAACAAATGAACCAGAACCTTACCTTTGAAAAGAATCGCGACAGAGCAGAGTTTCTGTGTGTTTGTGAAGCCGGGGAGGGGGTGAAAAGGCGAGAGAGCGTCTGTGCGTGTGTCAGGGTGTTTGCATGTGTGTGTCGGTGTCAAATTACGCGCCCGCACACACATAAGAGAGGCTGAAAGAATTCTGCAGCGCAAGAGTGACGCTCGGTGTCAAAATAAGAGTCACATGCGTGATACATGATACTCGGCGCTCGTAACCTAATACTTGCTCGGTTTCCGATTAAAAATTTATTAAAAATCTTTGCTCGGTTTGCGGAACACTCGTAAACCACGTTACTCGCAATCCGAGGTTCCACTGTATAGTATGGTAGAGTATAGCAAATAAAGGTAAGTATGATACAAATTATGATAACATTACATCATCTTAAATTACACTTTGTCTCCTTAGTAATTAGTTTTAAGTCGTTCTAAAATGCCTCCTAACACAAGGCTGAATCCAAAATCCCCCTCTAACTCTTTGCAGGAGCACTACATGGTGTGTGTGGAACAACGGCTTCAACATCCTACATAGTGCCCTAGCTTTGAAAGTTTGAAATATCAGCAATATTTAAAATAACCAACACATGTTTTTTTGAAGCGTAAAGCACAGCATATTCCATAGCATTGTCTCATTTGCAACAAAGTCCACCACGATACAGTATGCTGCATATGAAACTGTTGATTGCTAGGTTTTATCTATGTGACAAAGCATCAGGTAATCCAGTACGTCATCAGGTAATATTTATGTTATTCATTTATTTTTTTTAGCTCCAAATACACATGAAAAGTAATGTTCAAAAATATATAGTAGCCTAGTGTCAGTCAATGGTGGTGTGCGTGGGACTGACGTCATGGTAGTCACGTGCAAAAGATCAATAACATAGCAAGTGATATAGGACAAAACTAAGTGCACTTCTGTGTTAGTGTTACTGTTCTAACATATTGCGTGAATTTGGTGCGTATCAGAAAACATAACATTTTGTCCACAAAAAAAGCACAAAGGCTAGCCCCTTACCTTTTTGGGTGAAATAGGTGATATTCTCAGATCTTCACCAAATTCGTACTGTGCCTTAGGGAGAGCAAAACTAACACAGGCGTTCACAGTTTCACCCTAACATGTTCCAATGCTGAGTTATATACATCAAGCAAAGGAAACAATTTGAAATGACTGGAACTGCATAAAGAACCTTTCAACGCATTATAAAAACCTGGAAGAATAGTGCAGAATCATCAACTGTGTGGAAAAAATGCGGTAAAAAAAATCATGAATAATAATAATAATAATAATAATAATAATAATTTTTATTTATATAGCGCCTTTCCAGAGCTCAAGGACACTTTACAATGAATAGAAAAAGGGGGACAAACAGACATTAAAAAAAAAAAAAAAAAAACTAGGAGACAGACATACGAATGAAGTTGAATGGTAAAAAATCTATGATAAAAATGTTTAATAGTGAAAGTAAGAGTATTTTGATACCCACACAATGTGATGAGAACTCATAGGATTGGGACTAAACAGCTGTGCGTCCATTTGCTTGGTAGCGAGCATAAAGAGTAAACTTTGGAGCAATGTGTGAGCAACTTTGGAGCAAAAGTGTGTGACGTTTTTTGGCCAGGCGATGTATATTTTATACTGGAAATTCAAAGATTGAGCATGGTGGGATAAAACTATGTGCACCCTTGTGTTAGTATTGGCTGTCCTAACACGCAGTGGGAATTTGGTGGAAATCAGAAAACTTAAATTTTGTATTTTTTTTTTTTAAACCTTGCCATTTTTTCGGTTCAAAAATTTGAGGTTCTCAAATCTGCACCAAACTCACACTGTGTGTTAAGGAGGCCAGGTTAATACAAACATAGCATGTGTGTAGCACAGCAGAATTTTTTATCACAGTAGATAAGCTACAGAGTAAGGCACGGTAGAGTACATACAGTGTGTTACACTATCGTACGGTACGAAATAATGTAGCAAAGTGTGTTTTAGAAGGGTTAACATTACTAAATAAACTATATTTAATAAACTATAGGCTGAGTAGATAAATTAGCTGTAGTATACTGTAGCATAACATTTTGTCTGGAATTGATATATTTCTGTAGAGATGCTTTGTGATAACGTCTATTGATTAAAGTGTTGTACAAACAAAACTGAATAAAACGCACGCACACACACACACACACACACACACACACACACACACACACACACACACACACACACACACACGTTCTGAGTTGAAGTGTGCGTGTTGTAAGTCTACCTGAATATTCAGGTGATGTGCAGGCGGATGGACTTTGAAAGTCTCAGCGTTGCCATGACAACTGATTAACTCCATCATTCAGTGCTTAGCAACAGTGTCCAGAAAAACATCTGTCCTGAAACCATGAACATGATGAACAATGATAAAGAGCAGCTTCATTCTCTCTCTCTCTCTCACACACACACACACACACATACACACACACACATAAAGATAGGGGAAAAAACAAAGGAAGAATGATGCTTCACTCATAATGGATTATTTACTTGTTTATTTGAAACCGTTTTTTTCCTGATTTACTCCCTCACACGGTTTAACTCCACGTGTTCCATCAGAGCAAAGTGCCATGTCAAATTCGATCCAATTTCTTTTGCATGATTGCATTTATCCCCTGATTTAACATCCTGATGTTATCCGCATCGTCTATGCCAAGATGATCCCCCATCCCCTTTCCCCGTGCCCAAATTCAAAATGCACAAGATTCTAACTCATCTTGTTAATGTAGATCAAAATTATACAAACCATTAAAATAATCCACAGCCTGGTCCTAAATATGATGTGGAGGTCTAAACATCTTTCTAACATCCTGCTTCCTCTGGGCAACATAATTCGTAAGCATGGTATTAGTTTCCACTGTTATGCTGATGACACATAGGTCTATAGCATAGTCTAAGCAAAGACAGATGAGAGACATCAGCAGAAAAAAGGGCAGCAAATGGTGTGATGTTTGCTTACAGGATTTGTTGGTATTTAGTGGAATCCATTCTTCCCTCCACCCGTGCAATGTTTCCTGTGCCACTGGCTGCAACACAACCCCAAGGCATGATAGATCCAGCCCCATGCTTAATAGTTGGCAAGGTGTTCTGTTCATGAAATGCTGCTCCTTTTTTTCTACAAACATGCCTTTGCTGATCGTGGCCAAAGAGTTTTATTTTAACTTCATCAGTTCACAGCACTTGTTTCCAAAACGCTTCAGGCTTCTGTAAATGTTCTGTTGCATACTTTTGACGTTGGATTTTATGATGGGGAAGCAGTAAAGGTTTTCTTCTGCTGACTCGTCCATGAAGGTTTTGTCTGTAGCATCTCTGCACAGTGGAACAGTGCTCCACCACTCCTGAGTCTCCTAAATCTTCCTGCAGGTTTTTTTGCAGTCAAATGGTTGTTTTGATTTGTCTTTCTGACCAGCATACGAGCAGTTCTCTCAGAGTTTTCTTGCTCTTCCAGATCTCATCTTGATCTTCACAGTTCCCCTGAACTGCCATCTCTTAATTACATTTTTCACTGTGGAAACTGTAAGCTGACAACACTTTGCTATCTTCTTGCAGCCTTTCTCCTGCATTGTGGGCATCAACAGCTTTCATTTTCAGCGTCTTACACAGCTGCTTAGAGGAACCCATGGTTGTTGTGTGACTGCAAGTGTGCGCACACGGTTTGAGGAGTCAAAGTATTTGTAAAATTGGCATTTACTAATGACAGCTGTTGCCATGCATCAGATCCAATGAGCTGATTAAGGTCTGAAACCTTGTAAAAAGAATCTGAGACTCTGGAACTCTTAGAGTGCCCAAACTTTTACACAGTGCCATAATAATGTTTTTTTTTTTTTTTTTTTTTTTATGGCATAAGAAGTAACTATGCATTAATGCTTGCTGAAAATATTGTGCATTTTTTCCATTTCCAAGAGAGACTGTGTTAATATCTATTCAATTAAAACATCACAAAAATCTGTTCTTTATTAAGGGGTGCCCAAACTTTTGCAAAAGACTGTGTACACAGTATATAGGATACACACACACACACACACACACACACACACACGTTATAACATTTTTCAATTTTCTCCATTATGACTACTGAGACTTACAAAATGTTTATTTATTTACTTATTATTAATATACCATAACAAAAATACCATGCGCTTTTTTAAATAGATTACACAAGTCTATACATATTTTTAAATACCATATTTAAATAAATGAATCACTGAGCCATAAGTCATAATGAACTGTATTAACTTTAATAAAGAAACTACATTTATTGAAATGTCCATATCTCTTTAATTATCTGTAGATCTGTTCATCAGCTCCTCTGAATAATAGCATGTGGCGTACCTTCCTCTCGAGTCTGTAATGAGATCCTGCTCGAACATGGTTAGTGTTATCCTCTCCTTTACCTGCTAGGTGACGTCATAATCCTCATAAAACTCTCTCTCTCTCACAGGCCACTCTTCATCTCTCTCTCTCTCTCTCTCTCTCTCTCTCACACTGTCTAGCTCTCAAATAATTACAAAAATAATTAGATTACAATAACTATATTAATATATATACAGCATATCGTTACAACTTCCTGAACCCTGGCATGAACTAGCACGGACTTCAAAAATCTGTCAAACATTCAACTGACTTTCTCATTCACCAAATCCTCATGTAGTGTTTTCAGCCTCTGATTAAACCTACATCACTTCAGTAAGATCTACACGTGCACACACACACACACACGCACACACACGCACACACGCATGCATGCACGCACAGCAAAGGATTAAAAAAATAATAAAATCGGTTTACCAGATTAGCACATTGTTCCTTGCTAGCATCGTAGCTTCAGTGCAAAACTAAAGAAGCTAATTTTAGACAATAATAATAATAATAATAATAATAATAATAATAATAACAACAACAGGAGTGGACAAATCAGCAGTCCAGATACTCAGGACAAGCAGAGGGTGCATCTGGGGTTACATCTTTACAAAAACACTTTTTACGGTATATAAACGGAATAAAACACACCCCAGTGTAAACAGTGTGATGAGATGATGAGTTACTAATATCACTCTGACGCTGATTATTGTCCTCCTACAACACGTCCCCAAGTGGTTTACTCCACACAGCAACTAAAAACTAAGTATGATTATTCTTACTCTGAATGTAATTAAACTCAATTAAACTAAATTAAAATTAATCAATTAAACTGTAGATCCGCTCAATAATCAGTGAAGCGTCTAACTGTCTTTATTCTCTCTTTAAGTTAATACACACACACACACAAAAAAACTTGTCACTGAGAAACTACAAAGAAGCGTCCTCAATATTCTGTCCTGAGGCTTCAGCAGTAGAGTATTACCTCTGACTTTTACAGAGAGATTTTCCATAGAAAGATTTGTTTTTCCTGGTTTTATTTTTCTAATTTATTTCTTATATTTAAATGTTTATGTCTGGTTGTTTAAAGCTTCTCTGGATTGTTTGTTTTAGTTTTTGTAATGATTAATATACTTTGTGTAATTTTTTCAGATTCGTCCATACAGCACTCTACATCTCAGAACTGCTGAGAATTAATCAATGCCTTCTGGCCAATCAGGATGCAGAATATATATATATATATATATATATGTATGTGTATTAACAGATGCTGTTTCCTTCATAACTACTCTTTCTCTTTCTCTCCCTCACTTGTTCCCTATAGCGCTTATCCTGTACAGGGAGGTCGCTGGAGGCCTGGAGCTTCATACTCAGGACAGGGTGCCGATCCAATCCCGGGCACACAAGCACAAACACGCTCACATATTACGGGCAATTTGGAAAGACGGATTAACCTAATCTGGATGTATTTGGACTGTTGGAGGAAACCGGAGCACCCGGAGGAAACCCACCAAGCACGGGGAGAACATGCGAACTCCACACACACAGACCCGAGACGGGAAACGAGACCTCGACTCTGGAGATGCAAGGCGACAGTGATAACCTCAGAACTAGTCGAGGTTTCTTATTTGGTTCATACCTTCCCCAGGACTAATTCATCACCTCATGACCCTGACCCTGTGACCCTGACTGTGACCCTTGCTACATGACGCTCTTCCTCTGACCACTGAATCTTATCAGCTTGCTTCACTCCGTCCTACTTCCTTTGCTTCTTGCGTCATTTTGTGCCTGGAACTACTCCTTCATTTTTCTTCGTGTGTATTAATGCATTTAATTATCCGATCAGTGAGTCATACTTACATTAACGTAAATGTATTTACACTCTGTAGACCTTTATGCTTTCCCTTGCCTGCCCCAAATGCTAACGAACATATGATTTGTCCACCACTGCATAAAAAAACACTTTTTCTGACAAAAAACATCAGTGACACGTATAGTGGTCCAAATTGAACCGTCCCCTGAACGCTCCTCCACGAGATCCGGATCTCTGCCTCCAATCGACTGTTCGAGCTTTACACATAAAGTAAATGATTAATGATGATGATGATGATGATGGTGATGCTAAAGTCCTCTTTAGAAAAATATCACTGGATTGTGAGATTTTATTTAATGTCCTCCACGCATCAGCACAGTCTTGTTTCAGACTACTGTCATGCAGCAGCTGTGGGGTCTCTTTCTTTAATCATCTCCTGCATTTCGGGGTCACTCGGGGGGCCTGAAGCACCCCAACACCTCCCCCAGAGAGGAGAGCATTCTGGGCCGCAGAGCTGAAGATCTCCCCCGCGTCCTGGTCTGGCTCTCTGAGCCGCCAAGTCAGCTGATCTGAAATGAAAGCGACGACAGAAAGAGAGAGCGCAATCCAGGTTTAGATCACATGATCAAAATCATCAAACGTGAAGTCTTGTGTCTTCGTTAACTTCGAGATTTAATAAATATATTGTAAAATAAGACAGAGTGCTGGATCAAGTGCTATTCTCTGTGCTGCCGAATAACGAGTCTGGAAGCTTCTGTTTCTAATTAAACCACTGATTACTGTCATTGATACACCAGCGCTGATCATGTGACGCAGTGACGCAGCAGACAGAGTACGGCCTTGTTAACCTCGTGATGAAGCCATCAGATGTTTAATTCGTCTGTTCCTGAAATAACTCGCGTTTAAGCCACAGCAGCTTGTGAGGGCTGTTCAATATTAACCGTCCCCGCAGTGGTTGCCCCTCGGCCCTGAGCGAGATAATCTCCCTGCCGGTGACGGAGAGACTGGAGCACGTAATACCCTCCGGTTTCTACGGCGATAGAAAAGGCGAGCGACCTTGAGTGCAGCAGCGCCAGAGATAAAAATCCAGACGGGGATTTAGTGAGAACCAGATCAGGCTGAGATCAAGCAAGAGTTTATTTTTACTTCTTACATACAAAATGCAGAACGAGCCATAATGTGAAAAACGAAATTTTGCCAGAGTGCAGGAAGTGAAGTGAGCAGGGTGTATTCAGGAGGAACGCACCGCAGCATTAACCAAAACTTCAAAAATTCACCAAAAAAAAATTCTATTAGGGAAAATGGACTTATTGGAAAATTCTTTTCAGACTAAATATATTTCGATTTATAATTTATATTTAAATGATATTGTGTGTGACCAGGTAAAACAGCACTTTAGCATGTAAATGCGAGCGCAGAATGTCTGCCGTGTTTGACGTCAGAGTTTGGTACTCTGATAACTTTGACGACTCTGATAAGAGGCGACGATTGGCCGACATGGCTTTACACTCAGAGTTATATCGCCACCTGCTGGTTTAGCATGCAGAGACGGCGTGTTTTTCTGAACAAACGATTTACTGATTTCTGATTGGACGAGGCAGGGGCGGTACAGGAATGCAGATATCCTGGCACAACCGCACATAATACTGGATAAACTTTAACCAGTGAATTATAAGACATCAACATTGCATCACGTTCAGCATGTACGAGGAGGACTATAGCGGTTTTGAAACGTTACGTGTGACAATTGCCGAGTCACATACGGGGGAAGTATGCGACTTAAGATACAATTTTGCCTTCATTCACATCTACTAGTTAATAAGCAAACAGACTCTCAGTCAACCTCGCTTATGGGTGAAGGAAGTGTTTGGAGCGATGATTGAAGAAAGAAAATTGGAATAGACGTACTACATTATCAGTAGTAGAAGTGTGTATAAAACCAAAATGAAAAAATGATCCCCGCACTTCAGCACTAATAATCTTGGCCATATTGTCTATTTCATAAGGACTTGTCTATATGGATATAAACACCAGGGAAATATAAGTGTAGCCGTTTAAGCTCAAAGCAGTTTAGCCATTATTTGTTTTGTGTTTTTTTTTTTTATAAACATACAGGGCTCAGGATTGTGCGGTATAAAGTGACGTCCATATACAGCACAAAATATGCAATATAATGAACTGAAATTTGAAACTGGGTCACAAAGGCAAAGAAATAGCACAGATACAGTACACACAGTCACATGTTTCTGTGGTTACTTTTGGTTGTTTCTATCACCAAAAAGAATAATAATATGCTCAATTTGTGAGTTCTACATTTTTGCAACTTCACTCCTATATTCTGGCAGCGGTCAAATTTACTTTTAGAAAAGTAACAATAACTTTTGTTCTACCTGGCATATCCGAAAACTCAAATACACAGTTTAAAAATCTTCCTTGTTAAAACACACCACCACACACACGCTTATATGAGCACAAATATATATACAGTGGAACCTCGGATTGCGAGTAACTCGGTTTACGAGTGTTCCGCAAGACGAGCAAAGATTTTTAATAAATTTTGACTTGAAAAACGAGCATGTCTTGGTTTACGAGTGCTGATTTTTTTGACACCGACACACACACATCGACACACACACACACTCTCTCGCCTTTACACCCCCCTTCCCCGGCTTCACACAGACACACACACTCTGCTCTACACAGAAACTCTGTTCTGTCACGATACTTTTCAAAGGTAAGATGCTGGTTCATTTGTTTTTTGTTTTTTTACTTTACAGCAGTGAAGTAGTATAGTCTGCGCTCATGTGAGTGTCATTAGAGAGATTTCTTTTTTTCCTGTTAAAAACGGTGTTTCCGTTGTGTGTGTTTTTTGTGAAACTTAAAAAGCGAGGTGGGGGGAGGGAGGAGGAGTTTTACTGTGTAAGATGAGGCGAGGGAAGGGGCTAATTACACACACACACGCACACATACACGCACAAATACACGGAGCCGGCGTGCACAAATGGAAACACTTATCTGTTGGGATTTATTTAAACTTTTTTTAAAGGTAAAGTGCAGGTTAATTTGTTTTATTTTTACTTTATATATTGTATTAATAATTTTTCTGTATTTCTTTTTTTGGGCTGTGGAACGAATTATTTGAGTATTCATTATTTCGTATGGGAAGATTTGATTTGGTTTACGAGTGTTTTGGAAAACCAGCCCGCTTGCGGAACGAATTATGCTCGTAATCCAAGGTTCCACTGTATATATTTTTTTTATTTGTCGTTGACCTTTGCTGAGTTGCCGCTTGGGTTTTCAATCCATTAGGGAAAAAAAGTTTTGTGCGATAAAGTTGATCATTTTGTGCTCCAGTTCCATTTGTGAGGTATGAAACCAAATCAAATCAGAAAACTGGTTGAGAACACAATTAATTTAACGTCATGACTTCCACTCTTATTATTAGAAAATAGCACTTGATCCAGCACAGCTTACCGTGTGATGTTTTAACGCAGCTGCTAAATGGAAGTGAAGTCGGAATGTAACGTATAGGACGCAAGTGATCGCAAGCACCTGAGATTTGAAAAATTATAAAGAATCTACAATGAAATTTCAATTTGAGCTTGTATGGAGTCTTTCAGGACGTTCTGTACAACAGATATTGATGGAGATATTTTTAGACTGTTCCGTATAGACCCATCAGCACCATCAGTAATATTTTAAGAACCTCCAGGAAAACAGGACCCTGTTCACCTTGGCATCCTGGGTGTAATGGTGATGCAACGGCGCGACTCCGTTCCTTTCCTCCTCCTCCAGTTGCTTGTGCGATTCCCTCCTCTCGTGCCCGCTCGTCTCGTTCTCCCAGCGAGCGAAGCCTTTGTTTTTAGAGTTCTTGCGATGTGGCCTGTACCTCATCTTGGGGAAGGTGTGCGATCCGGAGCCGGACTCGCTCCAGGCGTTCTCGGGCCACAGAGGATCGGTCTGAGTGGCCTGACTCGTCGTGGCTCTCTGGAAGCGAACGGAGATCCTCTGAGCAGAACCCGTCATCAGCGTGATGGACTTGGGTTCTAAATGAGAACCGGAAGGCGACACGGCGGGAAACTCAAACACCTCGTCTTCATCTGGAGAAGAAATTCGATTGAATCAGACGGCCGGTTAGGGTCAAGATAAGGTCATTTCTTTTTGTTTTGTTTATTATTTTTTGTATGTGTGTTTGTGTCTGTTGAATTGACCTGAAAAGGCACACGGTGTGTGGTAACGGTGTACCTTTAGAGGTGGGCAGCGTGGGGCTGCTGGGTAACGAGCTGTGCGCGCCGGGAGAGACGCTGCAGAGGGAGGTGGAGCGCGGAAGTCTCCGACACGCTAACACCAACAACTCACGACACTGTTTATGACAATTAACTCCACAATCTGCAAGAAAACAGAGCTCATTATTTTTCTCTTACAGCATGACCCTGAGTGTTTTGTTCATCTTACACCACAGCAGGTTCGTTCCTGATGTCACTTACATTATAGAAGCTATAAACACTCGTTCCCTCACCAGTCTCAAGTTAATAATAGAAAACATGTTCGTGAGAAACCACGAAGCAGCGTAAACTCCCCTGTGCTGAAACGTACAGAATAGTTACAGCTTTACGTGACACTGGACACACTGGAGACTCCTTCCTTACAAATGTTACACAAACAAGTCCCTGTGAATGAGCTGTTGCTATAGAAACGCTAAAGTATTATCCCAAGAGCAATAATATAAACCTGCGCTACTGTCAGAGTTATAGAAGATTAATCAACACCTTCTGACCGATCAGAGTGCAGGACTCAGCACTAGCGTTGCATGAGGATGCTCTCATGAGGGTGTTAACATATTCATAGCTGCAGGCAAAGGTATCAAATTTTCTATCTAATATTTATCTACTTTCATGTTTAAGATTATTCGGTTTGCTTGATTTTTTATTTTTTTAGTTGAAGTCTTTACATCTTCTATTTGCCCATAATGCCATTTTCTGCATTGTGCATGCAAACCGGGTTTAACACATTTACAGTAAGACATTTCAATCATATAAGTGAATTTATTTCAATAACAAATGACTGGAATAAAAAAAAAAAATGGAGCGTACCTTTGCACTTGTAGCCCTGTTTAATAATGCCCCAGAGCTGAGAAAACAAGACCACACACACACACATACACACACACACACACACACACACACAGAGAGAGAGAGAGAGAGAGAGATGCTTTCATTTTAAACATCATTCTGTCTTTAAACACTTCCCTTTGATTATGTACCTATTTTAAAGAAAAAGTCTGTTTATATTCTGTTTTAGAATAAAATCTGTGCCAGAAGCCGTCAGTGTGTAATAACGACTATGTCTGATATCTGGCTGCGGCTGGAATCGAATCGTCTGGTGGTTTATCATTATTCCATTCGTTAGTGTGTAGAGTTGTGTGTGTGTGCGTGTGTGTGTGTGTGTGTGTGTGTGTGAGTGGCCAGAAACATATCCAATGCTTCAAGCATAAAAACACTGTTATCATTCTATTTGTTAAATAAATTCCTCTGAAATTCTTGACAGTGAAAACGAGTGTAATGTAGAGTACATTCTAGAGTAGATCAAGTGCACGTGATGCTTACAAATCCAGCGCAGTGCTCACAGAAGGTGGGCCTCAGGTAGGTCATCTCCTGGAAGTTATGGATGAAACCCGGCCCCATTTTACACTGAAGGACAGGATTAGCACGCAGGAAATACGCCATCATCTCATCCTTACTGATCAACCCGTCTCTATAAACACACACACACACACACACACACACACACACACACACACACAAAGACAGACAGACAGACAGACAAGGGAAGAGAGAGAGACGGACAGAGAGAACAAGACAGAGAAGAAAAGAAAAGGTTAGACTCACAGACAGACAGATACACAGAGAAGTTTTCATTAGAACAGCTCCAGCTTTCACATTTTACTTTTTCAGTACTTGTCTCCGATCATTACAAAATATTGATAACAACAACGTAATGCACCCTGGTGTATTACACAACGCTAATAATAAATAAAAATCTGGACTAAAATAAAGCCTATAAAGTGAGACCACAGTGTTGTTGCTGCAGGTGTGTGTTGTGGGCATTGTGTGTGTGTTAAGCGTTCGGGACTCACTGATCTTTATCTAGCACACAGAAAGAATCCAGGAAGGGAAAATTAGCCGCTATGCTCTCGAAGTCCTCCTGTGAAATGTAGCCATCGTGATCGTGATCGTAGTTGCGGAACACAGACTGTACAGGAGAGAAACACCCGAGCTCACACGTCATCACTTTTCATTTGAGGAGGAAGCATCGCTAAATAATCAGCAATTAAAAAGAAGAAGAAATATAAGAGCCTCTTACATCCACCACTTTGCGGATGTGTTTGTTGATGACAGAAGGATCAGGTTTAGTCGTCACACCTGCAGCCCAGTCCAGAGGAGCGTGAGTTTTATTCGGCGTCGTTGGAGATGTAGGCTTTAGATAACCAACGTGATAGAACAAGTGTTTAGAGGAAAGTCTACACTCCTACAGCACCTAAACACATTTTAAACTCCAGCTGACGTTCCAACTTTCAAAACTACCCTAACCCTAAATTTCAAGGTCAAGTTCAAATTCAATATTCCAGTTTACAAAATAAATAGAAAAAAATGAACTAGAATTAGAATTTTAAAAACCAAATTTAAAACACAAATTACAATGCAAACTACACTTCACATTTTCAAAATCAATGTCATGCGCACTCCTAACACGACCGGCACTAGGACCTGGAAGTAGTACGGTCGTTATTCAGGAAGCATAAAAGGAGACAAGATGGCTCCACACATTGCTCAGTCATTGAGTTTGCCCATGCTATCGCCGACGCTCTGTCCGTCTAATCGTGAGTACTCACTTTCTTGGGTTTTGCTTTCGATTGAGTGTGTGTTATTAGAACGCGGGTTTATTTGTGTAAACTCTTGCTCTCGCGCCGGGAGAGTTCTTTTTTTTTTTTTTGGATTTTTCCCCGATTTTCTCCCTAATTTAGTCGTGTCCAATTCCTCCCCGTCACTAGGGGGCTCCCACATTAAGGCTACTACTACCACTCAGCCGGGAGGGCCGAAGACTATCACGTGTTTCCTCCGAACCACGTGACGCCAGCCAACCGCATCTTTTCGAAATGCTCACTCATGCACTGTTGGGGGCGGCGTCACACACTCGGAGGACAGCGCTATCCGCTCCTTCCGTTGCGCGAGCTCACAGACGCCCCTGATTGGCTGTAGAGCCGTGATTAATGTAGGAGCACTAAGTACCTCTCATCCCTCCCCTCTGAGAGAGCTCGGCCAATCAGTTCTCTCTAGACCTCCGGCTGCAAGAGGTTACAACACCACCCGGGATTCGAACTAGCGATCTCCGGATGATAGGGCGAGCGGCGCCGGGAGAGTTCTAAAAATAAACAGCGTGGTTATCCTGCCTGTTCGCGCTACTTCCGCGTTTGGGTTTACCATCCACGCTACAGGGCTAACTGCTAGTCTTCTGGTCCGTCTCCGTTTGTTTATGACAATCAATTCCAAACACCAATTTAAATTACAAACTACATTTTACATTGCAATTCCAATCACAATTGTAAATGCAATTTTAAATATCAAACTCCAGCTTACATTTCAAAGTACTCATTTAAATTCCAAATAATAAATAAAAATTCCAACGCACAAATTCAATTCTCGACTCCAGTTTAAATTTCAAGCTCTAAACTTTCTAAACTTCCAGTTCTTTTTGCACAGGTAAAGTCTGATTGTTTTTAAAAAAAATATATATATATATATATATATAATATTCCCAATTAGAAATAGAACTTAAAACAGGGCCAAAACTTTTAAGGTAGTAGACTTTGAGACTCTTTAGTAACTTCAAATTTAATGAAAACATTTGTACTGTTTGTAACTATTGTCTCATTATTTAACTCTACCCTTTTCCAATTTGATCCTGTGTGTGTGTGTGTGTGTGTGTGTGTGTGTGTGTGTGTGTGTGTGTGTGTGTGTGTGTGTGTGTGTGTGCTCACCACGGATTTGGTGTTTCGAGGCTCTCGTAGCAAAGACAGCTCATAGATTTCATCTTCAGTGTAGTAGAGATCTAGTGAAAGCTATAAATAAAGATAAAAAGGTCAAAGAGGCTTGAAATTCTATTAATAGTAATAATAGTTATATTTCAATAATTACTCTGGGTTTTTTGTTTTTTAATTTACACAGGGACTGACTGCACTCAGAGCAAGGCACCCTAGAGTAAGTGACCTACAGCCAGCAGGTAGATGAGGTCCATGTTGGGCTCGACGTGAGCCGCTGAGCTCTGCAACGCCATCAGCTCTTTAAAGGTGATGTAGAGATGCTGCATTTTCACCAGGTTCAGTTTGCTCTGGTCAATCCAGTCAGGAAAAATCACATGCACAGCGATCAGGTCCTTCAGATGCACACCCAGAATGGGGATCTTAAACCCCTCACACTCGCCGTAGGCTTTACGGTAGGCACTGTAGTTCCCCTTTGACGACACCAGATCCGTCATCTCGCTCCAGATCTGCTCCAGAGAGAAAGAAAAGCTGAAGCGAATAATACTAATAGGGTCTAAATGAACAAAAACATTAGAAGTCAATCTTTCCAAACTGCAGTGTAAATTTAAAACAGTCCCCAACCAAACCAAAACCCCAACAAGCTTTCCACTGTGATTCAAAATGACAAAATTTAAAGTGCTGATAAATGTCAAATTCCATTAAACAATTTAAACTATATTTTTTATGTAGAATTATATTGTCTCATTTCAATTCAAACACTTTCTACTAAATTCTAAAATCTGTGCTAAACAATAAAAAAGAGAGAGAGAAAATTTACCACTAATTCAAATCCAACTCCAATTTTAATTTACATTTTTGAAAGATAAATTTTTAGAAAATTCCATAAAATGTTAATTTTCACTATCCAATTTTAATTTCAACCCACCATTTGAAAGACGATTTCCTGAAATCTACTTAATAAAACAAATTCCAAATTTCAGTTTAGAATTAAAATAAAAGCCAAACTCCAGCTGAAATTCCAACTCCAACTCAATACCAACTCCAATCACCAAACTCCAAGCTAAATTCTAAACCACAAATAAAACCCCAACTCTAACTGAAATTCCAAATACTTAATTCCAATTTAAATGGTTAACATTTTTTTATTTTAACTATTTTTTTATTTAAACTCATTATATAATATATGTTCCCAATAAAAACCATAAAAAAAACATTTTGCATATTCAAATATTTAAAAATAAAATATATGCCTAACTCAAATGAAAAATCTAATCTGTAATTTTAATGACAAAAGTTCTTAACGACAATTTTTCAAATTCAAAACTTTTTAAAGCCCATTTGAAGTTTTTAACTCTAAACTCTAAACTGTTTATTAGCAGTAAGACGAAACTCTTTTTCACTGAGATTGACAAAGGTTATTTTGTTGTAGTTCATTCCAAAACAGACTTGTTTTTTTTTTTTTTTGGACAATCTTAATATTTATTTAGACATCTTTAGTAAAGACTTTAATCCTGAACATGGAGGTGGTGGATCCAGGGTATATCCTGGGAATACTGTGAGTGAGGTGCAAACAAAAATAATGAACAATATTCACTCTGGATGTCAGTATTTCACTGGCCACGACTAAAAAACTGATGATTAAGTTAAATTAATGTTAATAAGTAATAATTGTTATCACATAATATAGTTTTTATATTCCATAGCTGAATTTTCAGGAAGAATTACGATCAGCCAATCAGAACTGAGCAAACACATTTAATATTATTATTATTATTATTATTATTACCTTGGTGACATCAATGCTGAGGTGTGCATGAGTTTCTTTCAGGCGTGAGATGGAGCTGTGACTCAAACCCCCAACCACCGCCATAAGTGTGTTGAAGTTCTGCAAGTGGAGAAGTTTCTGTGTGTGTGTGCGTGAGAGAGAGAGAGAGAGAGAGTAAAAACTTGTCTAACTCACAAATGCCCTTCTGTCTCACTCAGACATGCCCATCGGTTTTACTCAGACACGCCTGTCTGTCTCACTTAGATACACCTGTCTGTCTCATTCTGACACGCCCATCTGTCTCAGTCAGACACACCTGTTTGTCCCACTCAGACATGACCCTCTGACTCACTCAGACATGCACGTCTGTCCCACTCAGACACACGTGTCTGTCTCATTTAGCTACACCCATCTATTTAACTTGAACACGCCCATCTGCCTCACTCAGACACACCCATATGTGTAACTCAGACACCTGGTCTGTTCGACCAACTGTTCTGTCTTCCATTAGTTCTTTTTCCTTTCTTCTATCTTTTCACATATCTTTTCTCTAGCTATTATTTTTCATTTTTCCTTCCTTCAATCATCTACCATAAAGGAACTTTCTTCCGTTCTTTCTTTCTTTTGTTCGCATAATTTTATCTTTCCTTCTTTTTTTCATCTTTAAAATCCAGATGTTTCCTCATGCCAGGAAGAGACACAGAGGAAGAAAGACAGAGACCAAGACGGAAAAGGAGCAGGAAGAAATACATGGAAAAAAACAGATTGAAATAAAGTGAGAAATACTGATACAGAATGGAAGAGAAGATGGACAAAAATTGGGAAATAAAAAGTTAAATGGAAAACAAGGAAAGATTTAGAGAGGAACAAAGCAAAGAAGGGACACCTCCACAGCCCCCATGTAAAACATTTCCCACAATGCACCAGGATGAGCCATTTAGTGCCCTCGAAACACAAAGAGAAGTCCTCCCTCGCTCGCCTTTGTTTTTGTGCCTGAAACATCAGTGTGGTGTTAATGCTAATGCTAATGCACTTCACGCTCTGTGCTGTAATTGCTCTGAGTGACTAACGCTGCTTTGTTCGATTAAAAAAAAAGCCCAGAGCCCTGAAGAGCCCGTCACTCGTCTGAACACGGACAGCTTTAATTGAGCAGGCCGCTGAATGTGAGCGCATTACATCCTCATCGCTCACCTACGCTCACCGTCCCGCTCTACTCCTCATCAGCACCATTAGCATATCAAACATTAGCATATCCATCATTAGAATATCAAAGAGGCAGCAAAATGTCAGTGTCCTCCATCTGAGTGCTTCACATCTCAGCAAACCCCCACAGATCTCCTCTTTTATTACTGATACACTGTTACACCATACTCTTCTGTTTCTTCTTCTTCCTCCTCCTTCTGTATTTTCCATACTAAGTGAAATGTTATCCTTTTAAAGGTGTGAGTTTTCAGAATAAAGTGTGACTCTCTCTCCTTGACAGATAATGATGTCATAACGACCAGCACGGCAAACAACGAAGTATTCTTCTAGCCTTTCTTTTGAGTCAGTTGGACAGACGTTTCTTTACGTCTGTCCTTTTATGTTCTTTTTACCATTACATCCAGTGATTTATTTATCTTCTCTTTTTCCATTGTTCTTTTTTTTTTTTTTTTCTTCAATCTTTTCCCCTTTCTTTTTATTACTTTGTGTCGTCCCTCCTTCTTGTTTTAACTTGTTTTTTCATGTGTTTTGTTCTTTGTCTGGCTTCCAACTGTGTTTGATTCAATCTTTCAAGCTGTTTGTTTGTATTTCTTTCTTTTATTTCATTCCTTTTTTACTCCTTACTGGTCTTTTGTTTTATGTGTTCATCACTTCTTTAGTAACACACCACAAAATACAACAATTTTATAACGACAAGCATTTTTAAATAGAAGATAAATGTGTGTGCGTGCGCGTGTGCGCATGAGTGTGTAAGTGAATATTTGTATGTGTATGCAAATATGTGCGTGCATGCGTGAATATACAGTATGTGTGTATGTGTGTATGTGTGTATGTGTGTATGTGTGTATATGTGTGTGTGTGTGTGTACCTGGGCCACATGAATGAACTTGCTGATGACGTCAGCTCTGTGCTGTGGTGTGAGTTTACTGAGGACCATCAGCTGAACCCACTGGGACACGCCATTAAACAGAGCGATAGAACGTTCCAGTGTGGGGTTCTCCATTACACAGCCATTCACCACATAGCTCTGATAGTCTGGGAACTGACACACACACACATACATACACACACATTTTCTTGGAAATCTTGTTATCTCTTGGTTTTCCAGTGTGCTGGGTAAAGTTGTGCTTGATCAGTGGAAAGTCTGTATCAGAGCTGATATAACTAACACCTGCAGTCACCATGAGTGGAAAATACAAATTCACTATTATTATTATTATTATTATTATTACACCTCACAACCGGATGCGTTTCATTTTGGGGTAATGGGTTAGGTTTGACCAATAGTAAATGTGCTACTATAAAACAATGACAATAAAACAAAACAATGACACACACACACACACACACACACAGGTGCACGTTTTCCCAGATGAAGTGAGTGTATTTATTTTTCCTGTCAGACTCACTGATATTCTGCGGATGGATTTGTACTCCAGGAAGGTGAGGTGCTCAGCCAGCTCCATGGGCTCCAGGTGATCGAACAGCAGCGACGCTTTGCCTTTCTTAACCTGCTTCTTCCTCTGTGTTAACTTCCTCATCCAGTCATATGATGGGCTGTGCGTGTGTGTGAGAAGATTAGTTAGTCTCATTTAAAATTGCATGATGGCGTTAGTTTTATGAACAACAGCAATAGCACTAAATCTACTGTATATTCCTTATATTAACAAAAGCTTCTTAACATCACATCTGCTTCCTTGGTTGAGGCCGAATGAAGGTCACTCTTACTCTTTCCCTGGCTAGCAGAATAAAGGCCTGAATGTACCTTACAGGACCAGAGCACTGAAAACGTAACTCACTGTATACTGTACCTACACTACTGTATAAAAGTATGTGCACCCGTTCAACACACCCTTATGGGACTATTCCAGAATCACGGGTATATGAGAAGTATGGAATCCTAAGGATATAGGTACTAGAAATATAGAACCCTGGCAATGTAAGGCACTGGAATTACATGACCCTGAAATTGCTTACTAGAAATTGCACTAGAACTATAGAACACGGGGAATGTGGCACATTGGAAATACAGAACACAGGGAATGTAGGGCACTGCAAATGTAGAACCACGGGAGTGTTGGGTCACTGGAAATATATATCCCTGGAAATGTATGGCACTGGAAATATAGAATCCCAGAAATGACTTTTATTGGAAATATAGAACCCTGGCAATATAGGGCACATTAAATATGGAATTCTGGAGGAATAGAGCTGTGAGAATATAGGGAACTAGAAATATGGATCCATGGAAATGTAGGGACCTGGAAATATGGAATTCTAGCTCCGGGAATGTAAAACACTGGAAGTATACAACCCTAGATGTATGGAAGCCTAAGTATATAGGGTTCCGGACATATTGAACACTGAGAATATAGGACCCTGGGAGTGGGGAAAGTGTCAACAATTCCTCTTAGAGATTCATAAAGTACTTTATTGATCTATTCTAAGAATATATGTACAGTATATTATGCTGGGATTACAGGACCAGAATGCAGGACGTCTTGCTACTGTAGGTCCCCATATTGCTAAATCCTCAGAACCATGTGTATAGAGGGCTATGAGAACGAAATAGCCTATAAACATATGACTTTGGGAACCAGGCAATATAGGGTCCTAGAAACAGCAAACCCTGCTTTATATACTGTAAGGCACTGAGAATTTCCCTGGGCATTTAACTACGTTTGAATGTAGCACTCTGGGACCATGGGAATCAGAGAACTCTTAAAATGTAGATCATTTAAAACAGTCAGTTCTCAGAACAGGTTCTTAGGTAATATGTTGACGTTATGAAGTAAAATGATTAGAGACCCAGGTGGTTAAGTGCTCTAGACATGATCACAGAACTCGTTTAGGAGAGTAGCAAGCACATCAGATGCTGCAATTGGAATCTACTACAGGGCAAAATCTGCATTAGTACGAAATTAAACTCAATCAGAGCAGCGTTAATCAACATCAGCGCCATCTCTTAATCTGTACAGGTCAACCATGACTAATTTATTACACTCAGATCTAACAGTGTGCTAATGGATACAGAGAGAGGCTGGGGAGTGTGTGTATACTCACATGGTGGAGATATCAAGCAGTCGGAGGTGTTGGTCACAGCCCAGCTGCGCCGCTACGTCTCTAAACTCCTCCGTCAGTCGGATCAGACCCAGATCCAGATCAAACTCAGCAGGGAACTCAACAATCCAGTACCTACACACACACACACACACACACACTGTTAATCCCTCAAACAGCATGCTTACATTTATTATAATATGTTAGTTATCTGATGTTAAGGAGCTAAACAAGCAAGCTATCGCTATGCTAGCAATGAAAAAAAAAACAATAACGCTTATCATTGAGTGTGTAATTGTTTGATAACATTGAAGTCATTTTTATGAGAATGTGTAAGAGTGTATATAATCAAATTTACCTCATTAAATAGCAGATCTTTAGCCTCGTTTGCTCGCTCTCATCTCCTGTACAGTGCCGATATGTACACCCACTTACTAAGGAATCTTACCACATACTTGAAAACTTAGCTATGTATGTTCATAATAATAAAAAAAATTAAATATACACTTCAGATACTTCTTGACTTACTAGGTCGATGTTTCAAACACAAACACACACACTTGTAAAGGATATATGATGAGGAGTTTTCCCGCCAGCTCTGTTGATGAAACGTACCATCGATGCATTAGCAGGAAAGTTCTGGGAAGGTGATTCCCATTTAGCCTTCCTTCATCGTCTACACACACACACACACACAGAAAATAGTGTTATAGACATGGTTTTATCCTAAGGATTAAACAAGATCATGTGACTTCTCATTAGTCCTTATCATTGTTTTAGCTTGATGTTAGCTAAGTTAGCATGCTTCAAACTAGCCATTAGTTTTCAGAGATATTTCCTACACATTTGCTACGCTTCACTAGCACCTGATATCATGGAGCTAGCGCAATATTCCAGGAAGGCCTATTTTATTGATGACGTAAAAAAAAAAAAAAACTAGCTAGCAGTGTAGTTTGTAAAACCACTAGCATTGTTAGCTTTACTACTAAGCATTCTTAGTTCTCAATTTATATTTTGTGATGAAGCAGAGTTGATTATGTCTACATAACAGTGTATTCATTTGTTTTATTCCTTCTATAACACTCCAACTTTTCCAAATAACTATTAATAATATTTAATACAGAATAATTGATTTATTAGCTGGATAGTAGCTAAGCTAGCATGCTTTATATATGTGCTTCGCAAAGATGTTTGCTGAACGTTTGCTAAGTGTCACTAGCAACTAACATTATGTACAGTAGCTAGCTCAATTTTCTAGGAAGGCTGTTAGCTAAGCTAAACAATATTATTGATAAAGTTTCAACAAAAAAAAAAAGTACACGAATAAATAAAAAAGCCTAAAAATAGCAGTGTTAATTTTACTACTGAGCAAGTGTGTAATTTATATTTTGTGATGAAGCAGAGTTGATTATTTCCAACGTATTCCATAGTGTTTTATTCCTTTTATATGATTTTAACTTATGAAATAACTATTAATAATATATTTATAGACAAACAACACAATAATTTATGAGTATAAGTATTTCTTTCATGCAGCTGTGTTTTTCTGCCACCCCATTGTGTTGTAAATTTTGATGTTTATAATCTGAATGTAAAAAAGGTGACAAAATTGAAGAAGAAGAAGAAAAAAAAAAGCTAGCATATATATCAATGGATTAAATTTGACTGGCCTCTGTTTCACTGTTGTGGAGCATTCCCAAACTTAATAAGTGATAATAATGCATTTCTTTGAAGTCACTGTAAATGAGCTGTTGCTAAGGAAACAATCATCTATCAGCATAAGGGCATTAAACCTGTGCTACTGTTAGAGCTGCTGTTATAGAAAATTAATCAACACCTTCCCTTCTGACCAATCAGGACACCGAGCTCAAATCTGAATCACTCACCGAATGCAGCAATGCAGGCATCTAACAGCAGCTCCAGCGGCGCTGCTTTCCCGAGTGTCATCGACCCCATGACCTTTAGGCCACTCTGAACTCACTGAGCTTTAATCAATCCCATCGGATCATCTTCTTCTTCCTCTTGTGCTGATGCAAGAGCCTCTCGAACCCTCACAGGTTGATTAGCACTGTGGAAGGAGGAAAAATGTCATCTGTGACATCCATCAGCAGATGTCATTTTTTAAAATCTTTTCAGTTGAGCAGAATTAGATTTTTATAAGTTTATGTTTTTTTAAAATCAGCTACAAAAGGATAAGAACACAGAAAAACAACGGCAGTGAATCTGTTTCTGGTCTTCATTTAGCTTCATAGTAAACAGGCTGTGAGTGTTTCTGTGTGTGCGTGTGTGTGTGTGTGTGTGTGTGTGTGTGACGATGTCACGCAGATGGTGTGTGATCACTCTGGCCCAATGAACTGAAAGAAATAACGATCACTTCTCCACCATGAGCAATGAGTAATAAACAGTTTACCAGTTAAATAGTGATACTCATGTTTATATTATAACTCCAACCCAAACTATTAAAATTACAAGATATATATATATATATATATATATATATATATATATATATATATATATAAATATAATTTTATATGGTTTAAAGTCACAGGAAATGTGTGGAGTCCAGAGCATAATCAACATCAAGGAAACAAAAACACGATGAACAGCTGAATTCATTGATCTTCTGTCTGATCCTGTGACTGTGCTGTCACTCCAGAAGAAAATCACAAGGTTTAGAGGGTGTAGGGGATTAGGGGGTAAAGGGTTTAGGGGATTAGGGGGTAAAGGGTTTATTGTTTGAAAGGGTTAGGGGTACAGTTAAACCTTGGATTGTGCAAGCATAATTCATTCCAGAAGCATGCTTATATATCAAAACACTCGTATATAAAAGTGAATTTCCCCATAGGAAATAATGGAAAATCTGATTATTTGTTCCCCAACCCAAAAATATTAATATAAAAACAATTTACCTTTAACTAATTAAACAATTTAACTAACCTGCACTTTACCTTTGAAAAGAACTGGTGTTAGACTAAAGATAAGAGGCAGGAGGAGGGGGGCTACTGTGTAGGACAGCTTTCACACACACACACACACACACACACACACACACACACACACTACCGGAATCACAGCTCTAAACAGATTTATCTCCCGCACTGCTACAGTCTTTTTAACTTTTTTTTCTTCATGGGGGCCATTGCTGTACAGCTACCAAAGAACGGTCACTACACTTGGTCACAAAATGTAAAAAATTTGCTTTGCACATACACCCATGTGGTCACAATTATATAATAAACAGTACACATGCTCACTGTGTTGTACTATACGAATGACGCACGCACACTGAGACTGAGCATGTCCCACAATCCCACAGCGCAAAAGAGAGAGAGATCTATTGGCTCAGTTGTGATCATGTGACGCTCGGCAAACAAAGTGCATATGCACAACAATACTTGTCTATCAAGACCTCGCTCGTTTAACAAGTTTAAAATTTTAAAGTTTTAAAAATTTTATTTGTCTTGTAAAATGCCCACAGATCAAGTTACTCAAGCTTCCACTGTATATAAATTAGTGGTGTGTGGAGTTTATGAATTTATGGTTGTAGGACGTTTAGGACTTTATGGGTAAATGTGTGAAGTATATAGAAGTATAGAGGGTATGACAGGTTTTAGAAGTATATAGTTTAGGGAACATGAAGCAGGGAGCAGGCGTGGGGCGGTAGAAGGGACAGGACCAAAAGAGGTGGAGAAGCAGGAGCAGGAGGAAGGAGCAGGAGCATGGGGAAAGATCAGGAGCAAAAACAAAAGCCGAAGCAGGAATAAAAAGGAGCGGGCCTCCGAGTGGCGCAGTGGTTAAAGCGCTTGCTCTATCATCCGGAGATCGCCAGTTCGAATCCCAGGTGGTGCTGTAACCTCTCACAGCCGGAGGTCTAGAGAGAGCTGATTGGCCGAGCTCTCTCAGAGGGGAGGGAGGAGAGGTACATAGTGAAGGGTGAAGGAGCAGGGGGCAGGAGCAGGGGCAGTAGTCACTCACAGAGAGAGAATCAGATGGAAATTGGTGAAGTGATAACTCTTTGAAGTCTGATGATGTCACTTTGATCTCATGGATTCAACTTCACACAGGCTCTGTCTGTGAGACACACTGAGACCCGCAACGCTGGAGAACCCTAACAAACTGTGTGAACAAAAGAGCTGAGGAGAGCACTTTCTGCTAAATTCGTCTTTATCAGCTTTAAGTGTATTGCTAACCACACACACACACACAAGTGAAAAACCTGAATTCATTAACCACACTTTATCTATTATTAAACTCCTAGGTTTCAAATCGAAACCCTTAACTAAAAGCCTCACTAAACTCATTGACATACACACACACACACACACCTGGCTTTATCGAAAACACACACACACAAACATACACACACCTTGGTTTACTGAGAACATGCGCACCCACAAACACACACACATACACACAGTTTAGCGTCTTGACTCACACCAGATGACCAAAAACATAACATGCCCAGATCCTCAAACTGAGCCACAGAGAGCAGATGACACAAAGCGGGAAGAGGAAATGAGAGACAGAGAGAGAGAGAGAGCAAGAGAGAGAGAGGTGGATAGATGGAGTCTAGGATGGACAGAAATTCTGTGTGTATGTTAGTAAAGAAGTGTACAAAAAGACTGTGAGCTGACAGTAAGATGCAAAGGCAACAGAAGTGATGACTGCATTCTACCTCGGGGTAGGCTGTGTATGTGTGTGTGTGTGTTCCACTCTCAATTCCTCCTGTAGTAAAGATGTGTGCGAAAGTGGTTAATTTGTTTATGATGTCACAAGGATGTGCTGTGATTACTCACATTAAAATAAGTCATTAATGTTTCTCCATTTCCTTCTTTTTTCCCTTTAAAGTGTGTGTGATATATTTTTTATATTTTCATTTTAGTTTTAATCGCTTCTCCTGAGTGGTTTCACTCAGATCAGCAGGAGGAGCAAGTGACAACAGACGAGACATACAGGGGCGTTTAGTTGTTCTGATGCGATGCGATGCTCAAGAACGTTTCCTTGCTCTGATGCCCTCGCTGCTCAGGAGTGTTTAACTGCTCTAATGCCCCACTCAGGGATGTTTAGTTGTTCTCTGTTGCGATGCTCAGGGATGTTTAGTTGTTCTGATGCCCCGCTCAGGGCTGTTTAACTGCTCTGATGGCCCAGTCAGGGATGTCTATGTGCTCTGATGCCCCAGGGTTCACTATACGTGAAGTAATTCACAGGTTTAGCAAAAGACAAGGTAACAGAGTGCAGCATCTGCTCAGTTCAGCACACCATAAAACCACATGCATCTTTCCTGCTCAAGTCACACGACTCCTCTGTGACCCCCACCCAACAATCACGTGACTGTGACTGAGTCATGTGACCCTACCCATGAGCAGACAGACCCTGAAATTAAACATTTTACAAAACTTTAGACCCTCCTCTAGACTCCAATGCCACACCCACATAGTCAAAGGTGGAGTAGTGAAAAAGCAAGTGATGGGGATTATCATAAAGTTTATTTGGAGGATTATAAATTTTAACAATGTACTGTAGTTTACAGTAATTATATAAAGATTAAAGATACTTTTTTCTGTTTCTCTCTCTCTCTCTCTCTCTCTCTCTCTCTCTCTCTCGCTTTCTCTCTTTCTGTCTCCCTCTCTCTCAATTCCCTTTACTTGTCTGTGTCTCTCACCCACTGTTGGTTAATTTGAGGATGTGATGACACTGTTATCAGTAACGAGGTTTACACTCAGAACACACACATACACTCATATTATGAAAATAATAAACATATTTTAATAAACATATATTTCTTTATATTTTCCAATAATCTAAGCTCTATAGAGTTTTCAGCATGCATTTAAATATTTTCTGCTTTGAATTACATAGAAAATAAAAAGCAGAAGAGAAAGCAGAGCTTTGTGCTTCACTGAAGTTTTTATCCAGGGTTCAGAAATGTGTGACTTTAACAGTTAATCAGAATCAACTAGAATTAGTAGAATAGGATAAGTAGAATTATGAAGTTTCAGTAATATGAAGTTCAGTTCGACACCAAGCAGCGGATGCTCAGACCAACATAAAAAAAACTTTTTAAATAAATAAATAAATGAAATAATTTACATTAAGGTCAAAAGGAAATCATGAAATAAAACTTTTTAAAAAAGTGAAGTCACACGATTATTTCTGAGTATATATTAAAGCACATGTTTAACATTTTAATGTTTAATTTAGCTACAAATAGCAGTTGTTCTTAAGTTATAGTGATATATATATATACTAAAAATAGGGGCGTTACTGCAGTAATATTTTGAAGTTTTTGGGAAACTTCACGCCTGTGCGCAGAGAGTATGGCGTACACTTTAATTTTCATGCGAATAAAAATATGTATTTCCTGCACACTTCTCTCAGAACCTTAAACAGTACTGAAAGTGAAACTCTGTGTGTGTGTGTGTGTGTGTGTGTGTATGTGTGTGTGACAGAGAGAGAGAATTAAACTGAAAAAAAAGCTTGATTACTTAGAAAGGAAATTATAAAATAAAATGGTTGTTAGTACAGAACAAGCTATATGAGTTGAGAAACAACAACAGCAATATGAGGAGCAGCAACAACATAAACAGCAACAATAACAGAGACAAAAGGAACTCCAACAACAACAGAAACAACACCAGCAGCAGCAACAGCAACAGAAACAACAGCAACAATATGAGCAGCAACAACTACAAAAACAGAAACAACAATGGCAACAACAACAACAGGAATTACGGCAACAACAACAGGAATTACAGCAACAACGAGAATAACAAAAACAACAAAAAGCAAAAGCAATAATTCAACATTCTTTTTTGGTGATTACATTCTTGTTGTATTTTTTATGCTGTAACCTCTCGCAGCCGGAGGTCTCGAGAGAGCTGATTGGCCGAGCTCTCTCAGAGGGGAGGGATGAGAGGTACTTAGTGCTCCCACATTAATCACTCCAGCCAATCAGGGGCGTCTGTGAGCTCACGCAAGCGGAAGGAGCGGATAGCGCTGTCCTCCGAGTGTGTGACGCCGCCCCCAACAGTGCGTGAGTGAGCAGTTCGAAAAGATGCGGTCGGCTGGCGTCACGTGGTTCGGAGGAAACACGTGATAGTCTTCGGCCCTCCCGACTGAGTGGTAGTAGTAGCCTTAATGTGGGCCCTAGTGACGGGGAGGAATTGGACACGACTAAATTAGGGAGAAAATCAGGGATATATATATATATATATATATATATATATATATATATATATATATATATATATATATATATATCCAGGAAGAGCCAAATACGACAGCGGTAACTGAAGACTCTTCAGACAGAATCTCTCTCTCAAAGCCATATTCTCTATTTTTCCCATCTCTTTCATTCATTCACTCCTCCCTCTCTTTCTCTATCCATCTCACATGCTTTCTCTCTGTTTCTCTCCATCTATCAATCTATTTTTCACTTTATTTCAGTTTGGCTTTCTCTATTTCTTTTTCTTTCCAACTCTCTTCCTTTGTTTCTATATCTGACCACAGAGAAACACAAAAGAGAGACAGTGTCTCTCTTTTCCTTTATTCTTTTCTCTTTCTCTGTTTTTCTTTCTCTTTTCTTTATTTCCGTCTATTTTATTCTTACTTTATCTTTCCAACTTTGAACTTAGATTATTTCTCCTTTTGTCTCTCAAGTCTTTCTTTCCTACTTTCTTGCATTCTGCATGCATGTAGTGCAGAATCGTGTGTGTGTGTGTGTGTGTGTGTGTGTGTGTGTGTGTGTGTGTGTAAACAGTGGCGGGTCTTCCTGCTATTCTTTTCCCAGTGTGTGTTTCCTGCCTGTGTGGCACTAAAAATACCACACCACAGCTAAAGGTAAAGTGGAACACAACACAGGAGATGTGTCACACACTGTGTGTATGTGTGTGTGTGTTGGTGTGTGCGTTTAATTAGCAGCATGCTTGAGAAAATTTGGTACTTTTTTGTCCATGTGACAGTGAAGTGTCTGTGTGAGACAGAGAGAACTAATTCCCTGTAATGAGTAATGATAAAAGCACTGTTTTTTCGCGTTTTTAGCAGCAGCCCATCAACAGGATGTGTGTTTTAAAAAAATCACAACTTCCTGCTCTGCTCTAAAGCAAGAAAGTGACGTTAGCGTCTCCTACGCCTTTAGCCTCACCTTCAAATGACCTCTAAAAAAAGAACACAGTAACAATGGCACATAAATCAAGCTTCTGAGGAGACAATAGAACGAGCCGCTAATGTCCCGCTAACAACAGCACCAACGCCACGTCACGCTATAGAGTTAGCAGTGTGTTTGTTTTTTCAGCCACGCTGCAGACAAAACACTCCATCACAACTTCATCACCAAAGAATTTCACACTCCATCTCTCGCTCTCTCAGTGAATTCTCCCTCAGTGAATAAACTTCCCCCAGTTAACATGAAAAGAAAACAACTAGCTGGCTAGCTAGGCAACTGATCACAAAGCTATGAGCTGCTAGAGCGATAGTATCAGCATTAGCATAAACATTAATTGTGCTAGCAAGTTAGCAATCTGTTCCAGCATTAGATGCTGTAAAATGTATTTATTTACAATCTTGTCTATCTGCCTATATATTTAGCTACAGTGGTATTTATTTATTTACTTATTTATTGATTTACTTACTTACTTACCTCTATGTATTGTCTACAGACCATCTACAAATTGTCTACAGGTTGTCTCCAGATCATCTACAGTTTGTCGTCAGGTGGTTTACAGGTGGTATACAGATCTAGATGTGGTCTACAGATTGTTTACAGGTAGTCTATAGGTGGCCTACAGATTATCTTTAGATTACATAGAGTTGGCATACAGGTCCTCTATAGATCATCGACAGTGGGTCTACAGGTAATCTACAGGTGTTCTACAGATCGTCTACAGACGGCCTACAGTGGCTTACAGAATGTCTACAGGTAATCTACGGATGTTCTACAGATCGTCTACAGACGGCCTACAGTGTCTTACAGAATGTCTACAGGTAATCTACAGGTGTTCTACAGATCGTCTACAGACGGCCTACAGTGGCTTACAGAATGTCTACAGGTAATCTACGGGTGTTCATCTACAGACGGCCTACAGACGGCCTACAGTGTCTTACAGAATGTCTACAGGTAATCTACGGGTGTTCATCTACAGACGGCCTACAGTGGCTTACAGAATGTCTACAGGTAATCTACGGGTGTTCTACAGATCGTCTACAGACGGCCTACAGTGGCTTACAGAATGTCTACAGGTAATCTACGGGTGTTCATCTACAGACGGCCTACAGTGGCTTACAGAATGTCTACAGGTAATCTACGGGTGTTCTACAGATCGTCTACAGACGGCCTACAGTGGCTTACAGAATGTCTACAGGTAATCTACGGGTGTTCTACAGATCGTCTACAGACGGCCTACAGTGGTTTACAGAATGTCTACAGGGAATCTACGGGTGTTCTACAGATCGTCTACAGACGGCCTACAGTGGCTTACAGAATGTCTACAGGTAATCTACGGGTGTTCTAAAGATCGTCTACAGACGGCCTACAGTGGCTTACAGAATGTCTACAGGTAATCTACGGGTGTTCTACAGATCGTCTACAGACGGCCTACAGTGGCTTACAGAATGTCTACAGGTAATCTACGGGTGTTTGTCTACAGACGGCCTACAGTGGCTTACAGAATGTCTACAGATAATCTACGGGTGTTCTACAGATCGCCTACAGACGGCCTACAGTGGATTACAGAATGTCTACAGGTAATCTACAGGTGTTCGTCTACAGACGGCCTACAGTGGATTACAGAATGTCTACAGGTAATCTACAGGTGTTCATCTACAGACGGCCTACAGTGGCTTACAGAATGTCTACAGGTAATCTTATTTTAGTTAGTGCAAATAATCAGTTCAATGAGGTCAAAAGTAATGGCACCACAACAGGAGAAGAGGTAGTGTGTGTCTTTGTTAGCCTACTGTACCTCCTACACTGACTGAGCTGCATTACTGAAAGATTTCTGCTGTTCTGTGATTTCAGTGTTTATCTTTCACTGTAGTGGAAAAGAACCAGGAGCCATTCATGCAAGCTCATCAAGAGCTTCATGTTCTCTGTCAGAGCAAACAAAACACACACTTTAATGAATGCATCCGTATTGTTTTTTTCCCCACTTTGGGCAGTGAATGTCATAAGGTGTGTCATGAGCTACTGATCACATCATCAGCACTTACAGTGACCTAACAGTACAGTGCACTATAGCCACAGCATTAGCATGTCTTTAGTGCCATGATTAGGAGATGCTCTTTGTCACTGTTTACTCGCTGATCGTTTACACATAAATGAGGACTAATTGCAGTTGGAAATCTGAACAACCACACGGCTGCTACACATATCAGTACCATTCCGTTTCATACTACATGTTTCAATCATATCGCTGATGTCATACCAGCGCAACATATTTTCACACTTCTATATTCTTTAACTTTTATACCTAATTTATTATTTATTTCTATTTGTCTGCAAATCCCGCATAATGTACTGTATATCCTTCTATTTTAATGTTATTTTATTTTGGTAACTTTTGTAAATATTGTACATTTTCAGCCTAAATTTATATAATTTTACAAAATATTCATTACAATTTGAATATATTAATAAAAATATTAATTGTAAATAATAATATTTACAAAATCTTATATTATCTTTATTGAAAAAGAAAATATTTTTTTATTTCATTGTACTCTCTAATGCAATTTATTTCATCATAGTGAAATCTTTCTTTTTAGATCATGGATAGTTGTATTTTTATTATAAAAATATGGCACAAAATCCTATTAATCTTTTATTGCTATCTTTGAAAATCTGAAGTAATTACGCAGACTGATTGATCTATCACGAACTGTAATGTCTGATTGGATGGATGGCTGATGACATCATCGATGTAGCACACGGGTTACAAGCCTGCGCATGATGGGAAAGTGCAGCAGTGTATTGTGTGGTAAGTTTGGTAAGAAGGAAGGAAGTATTTTTTCTTTTTTTTTCTTAAGCTGAGTGCAGGCGGCGGCTTTGTTTGCAAGCGCACACACGCACACACAAAACTAAATTTAGAGCAGGAAAAATATGTTCGGTTAACTGATTAGTTTTCTATAACAGCAGCTCTGAAGTTTATATTAATGCATGCACTCGTCCTGGTGTGTTATGGTTTCTATAGTAACGGCTTATTCACAGCTGCTGTTGTGTGAGAGGAATGAAACACTAGGGGGCGTGCTATTAGAGAAAAATAATCAATGTTCGAGAAGCAGGTCTGATATTTCATTAGATTTTCATTTCTTCATTCATTAATTTTGTACACTGCTTTATCTTGTATAAATGGTCGCTAGGGGCCTGGAGCCTATCCCAGGAGACTTGGGGCATTTTGCGGGGTATATCCATTGCAGTACACACACACAATCATTACGGGCGATTTGTGACTGCCAGTTATCCTAATATGCATGTTTTTGGACTGTGGGAGGAAACTGGAGAACTCGTAGGAAACCCACCAAGCCTGGGGAGAACATGCACACAGACCCGAGCGGGAATCAAACCTGGACCCTGGAGATGCGAGGCCACTGTGCTTACCACTGTGTCATCCTGCCACCTTAATTAGATTTTCTTCAGGGAAAAACAAAACAAAAAAGCTATCACTCACTCATACACACACACACACACACACACACACACACACACACACACACACTTCAAAAGAAAAGTACGTCATCAGTGGCCTTGGCTGCTTTTCAGAAACCATTCCCAAAGGCTTTAACATGCCTCATGGCTAGCAACGTCAACCGCTCATGCTGCATCGCTTCCCTGAAGAACTTTGAATAACATTCCATCACTCTGATCTGAATGAATTGCTGCATTTTGTTCACTCTGGCCGTGAAGATGTGGTTAAGCGGTACTCGTCTCACACGTCAGACTTACACAATTCCTCATAAACAACCCTAACACCATCTCCCCTGAGGAGTGCTCGTTAGTCAACCTTAAAAACTAGCATGTGAATCCTGAATGTGGCTTTTATTACAGAAATGTCAGCAGCTTCCACTATATAACTGCATACGTCACTGTGAGAAAATGTGTCAGTGTGTATAACTGTGTATGGTATGGTGGATATTAAAACAAGAGTGTACTTATGCCTGTAAATAAACACACACACACGATCACGGTGACTGAATAACATAAGGGTGTCCGATGTGCTCTTGATATGTGTTTCAAGGTCTCTGGGAGATCAAAAACAATCAAAAGCTTACAGAGTAGGTCTAATTGTTGCGCGCATGAACATGAACCTAACTTTAACAGTATGATCTTTAACTTTTGCTGAACAACCTGATAACTTTCCTCCACCTGCACATCCCATCACTCTTTATTCTCTCTCTTCAAGTTAATGAGAGAAAAAGATGCAGGAAAACCTCCTGTTACACAGCGTCAACACTGGAGACTCCTTCCATTTATCTTACAGAAATTATTCTTCCGGTTGCGATCAGACCAGCCTACTCTCGGCGTACACAACCCTGTGAATGAGCGGTTGCCATGGCAACGATACCGGATCAGAGAGCGAGCATCAATATAAAGCTGCACTGCTGTCAGAGCTGCTGTTATAAAGAATAAAACAACACCTGTTGCAAACCAAACTGACCTGCTCGTAACACACTTACACACAACCTTAGATTTGCACAGTGAGCTACGGTGGTTAGTTTGCAATGTAATAGCATTAAAAGCACATACTTTTTAAACATTGTGGCTAGACATTTTGTGACACGAAGCAAAATGAACAGGAGGAGAAAGAGAGCAGTGTCACAGACCAAGTGAACCAAATGCTCTCATATCAGGAGCCAGGCACCCCGCTACCTCTCTCTCTCTCTCTCTCCCTCTTTCACACACACATACACATTCTATAAATAGCTAGTTTACTGAAAACAGGAGCCTCAACACAATCAGGGAGAGAGGGGGAGGGTTTGTTGTGTGTGTGTGTGTGTGTGTGTGTGTGTGTGTGTGTGTGTGTGTGTGTGTGTGTGTGTGTGTGTGTGCAGGTTTTCTGAAGGTCCCGATTATGATAGAAATGTGTCTGGTCCTGATAGTGTGTGTGTGTGTGTGCGTGCATGTGAAAATACCCCACTGATTAACAATGAGGTAATTAGAGCAAGAGTAAGGACATTAATGACTGTGTGTGTGTGTGTGTGTGTGTGTGTGTGTGTGTGTGTGTGTGTGTTTGTGTGTGTGTGTGTGTGTGTGTGTGTGTGTGTGTGTGTGTGTGTGTGTGTGAACAAAGACAGTGTTGTGATCTGAAGGTTAATTATTGAAGAGACGTGCAAATCCACATGTGGATTTTCCCTGCAATTTGGAAAAAAACAAGCGAGCAACGCTATAAGTCTTCCTGTGCACGAATACAAACACACACACACACACACACACACACACACAACTTCCTCACCTGTAGCGTAGCAACTTTTTGAAGTGGGGAAGTCATGTTATAGCAGCGATCAAACATCCTGTGGTGCACTCACATGCAAACACACCCACACACACACACACACACATACACACACAGATTTTTTTCTTTTTTTTTGCATTTGCAGTACACAGCTGATGCACGATACTGCAGGGCAGGTGAGGGTGCAGAAACTTTCTAAGCATTTAAGTTGAGCTGAGAGAAGGTCGAGGATTTTACAGTTACAGGAATCATCTTTACTAGTTCGCTTTTTTTTATATATATAAATAAATAAATAAATAAATAATAGATAAATAAATACAACCGGCAGTGGCATATCAATAACTGCATGTTTTTTTTTTTCCCCTAAATAGAAATAACAGGAGGTTATTTGGAAATCATCTCCAGGAACTGCCTAGCTACTGTGAGCTAAAGTGAGCTTTTGGTCATTTTTGTCTTACATTGAAGAAAATTGTTAAAAAAAATTTTTTTTTGTTCTTTTTGACAGTAAAAAACACCAAACAGAAATAATTTCATTCAAATTTTTGAGAAGCGTCATTGGTAGATCATCTGCGCTGGTTAAAGTAGTAAATGATTGACTGCTCGACTTTTAGTGCAGCTTGTGACACATCGCACCGGGTTAAAAATGCCTGTATTTCTTACACGACACAACGTTTATCATTTGTGATCTGGTGTTTTGTGGATGTGGTGGTGTACAACACTACACAAACATTTTCAGGCGAGGCATGTGCTACGGCATCTTTCACCTGACGAGGTTTGAGGTTTAAATCTCTACTTGAATGACTGATACCAGTTCACCTAACCTGGTTAATTCTGAGTAAACAAGGATTGTTTCTCAGGCTGTCTCTCATCAGTTCACTGCTTTCATCATGCATTTTTGATCTGCTGCTTTTCTGTTCAAATCTGACAACTACACTTTGGACCGAATACTATAGAATGCTGAAAAAATACTGTTTTCTTCCATAACCTTTTGATTGTAACCTGTTGCTAAACAAGTTTACTTAAAAAATTTTTTAACTTGTGATAAAGTCAGTACTGAGAATTTCATTGCATTCATTTAACCTATTATGCAATTTTATATTTAGAAGCATGATTTTCTTTTTAACATTCAATTCAATTCAATTCGATGTAAATGGCACTTTTAACAATGGTCATTGAATCAAAACAATTTGTGGAAATAAGGTTGAAAAATCTGAGGAACTATGTATGACTGATAATGATCAGCGTGTCTCTACTGAGCAAGCCACGAAAATTATTAACCATAAAAAACTGATTAGTAATAATGATTAATGAATTCAATCTGATTTATTCCAGTGCTGGTGCTGGTTAAAGTAGTAAAAGCCCTGAGACTAAGCTCTGTTTGTAGATACATTTCTGCTCTGGTTGGACTAAGGTGAACTAGTTTACTTAATTTTTTGGACACTGAAATACTACTGCATGCTTTCATAATGTTCAAATGTTTATCCTGATCAATAAACTTTCCATTGTTTAATAGTAATTCACTCAGACTTTTATATATACATTTGTTACTGAACATACATAGGCTCCATATTGTCTATCATAAACTCTTTGTTTTGATCAAATCAATTTGTTCTAATTATTTCTGTAAAGTATTTTAAGGTAAATAAATCTATGGTAAAAATAAATAAATGGAATAAAAAGTATATTTTATAATACGTAAATAAAAAAAAAAGGAAAATATATCTACTCCTTCATCTTTCTTATCTTGCCTCACAATCATAAAATCTGCAAGAAAATGCTAAATTAATATAATATGAACATATTCGCTCGCATGACTGAATAACTGAAGATATTTAGCATAAAATATTATTAATTATTGCAGGGTAACATACAAGCGAATGTCAGAACATGCTGAGTAAAAAAGTGAAATGCTATGCTAGGAATGTATGTGCTGTTGTCGTGTGAGTGTGATGTGGTCTTTCCTTTAACAAGGGAAAATTACACGGTTCATGCATACACACACACACACACACACACACACACACATTAAACACACCCACCAGTAGGATGGAAATGAACTTATGAGTCACTTCTACACATTATCTTTAAAAATCCCGCCTAGAACTGGAAATTATTCAATAGCTGTGGAATGTGATCGGAATATAGCAGCGAAAGTCTATTTCATTTTAATATTCAAATATGAATGTACGACACACATATACACACGAACAGTGTTTAGCAATTTTACAAATGCTCACGTGAAACTATTTTCAAAATATATTTTATTATTACAATTATTGACTAACTTTATTTTAGTAGATGCACAATGCACACTCCATTAGAGATATAATACATTTATGGGTATATTTATAATGTGTCAAAAATGTATTTAGTTAGCTATGAAGCTTGGAAAAGTTATTATAATTAAATAATTGTTATTTAATACAAGAAAGCTTTATAATTTTATGATGCGATGCCAAAATTAATACATAAACACTTGAAAACATCAAATGTGACTGCCTTCTAATAGAATGCAGAACATTGTTTAAAATGTGTGGGACACCATTCAAATACTACAATAAAGATAAAGCATCAGTATGTACTGTACAATGCATTAGTTTAACATCAACATGAGATGTTGAACTTTAGCATGAGGTAACATGTACAATCTACACCATTTAACACTTGGTGTTTTTAACAATAAATTTGATCAGCTGAATAATCAACTCCGGCAACCCCACAATGACCGAGATAAACTCCCAGCCTTGGGTTTTTCATCAACAGATTTAATCAGTCATCCATCTCCCCCAACCCCCATCCAGTCCAGTCCGCTCCGCCTATTGCCCCACCTCCACCCCAATACCATACAGCCCACATGTCTGAAGGACAAGAGTGAACCACCATCTCACAACATGAACTCTGGGTTGCAAAGAACTTTGCAAAGAACATTTTGAAGAATGACTTCTAGTCATCACACAAAACTGAGTTGACTTCCTAACTTTTCACCATCTTCACTTAAAGTACAAACTTTTTTTTAGCTCCACATCTGAGCTCTGTAGAGGATGTCACGATCCTTTTCCAGATTTGCAACACAAGTTGATTCACAGAGGACATCGCTTCCTCTTATACAGTATCTTTATGGAGAACATCTCCCCCCCTTCTACCTTCACAGAGGAACTTGTTATCCCTTTCCAGCTTTCTTCAGGATTTTGCTTCTGCTTGTAACTTCATGGAGGATGTCACTGTCACTTCTATCTTTGTCGAGCAAGTGGCCTCCTTTGTTGGTTTGTGGAGGACATTGGTCCATTTTGTTGCTTTGTTTGAGACATCTCTCCACTTTGTAGCTTTACAGAGGACATTGCTCCACCTTGTATGGAGGTCATCGTTACATTTTGTATCTTTACAGAACACCTTGTAGCTTCACAAAGGACATCATGACACTCTGTAGCTTTGTGTAGGACATCGCTCCATTTCCTAGCTTTCTGGACAACATTGCTCCATTTCGTAGCTTTGTTGAGTACATCACTCCATTTTGTAGCTTTGTGGAGGACTTTGCTGCATTTTGTGGCTTTGTGTAGGACATCGATCCATTCTGTAGCTTAGTGGAGGAAATGGCTTCATTTTGTAGCTTCAAAGAGGACACGGCTCCATTGTGTAGCTGTGTGGAGGACACTGCTGCAATTTTGTAGCTTTGTTGACACTCCGCATGGTAGCTTTATGGAAGACATTCCTCCACCTTGTAGCTTTATGGAGGACGTTGCTCCACCTTGTAGCTTTATGGAAGACATTCCTCCACCTTGTAGCTTTATGGAGGACATTGCTCCACCTTGTTGATTTATGGAGGACATTGCTCCACCTTGTTGATTTATGGAGGACATTGCTGCACCTTGTTGATTTATGGACAACATTGCTCCATTTCGTAGCTTTGTTGAGTACATCACTCCATTTTGTAGCTTTGTGGAGGACTTTGCTGCATTTTGTGGCTTTGTGTAGGACATCGATCCATTCTGTAGCTTAGTGGAGGAAATGGCTTCATTTTGTAGCTTCAAAGAGGACACGGCTCCATTGTGTAGCTATGTGGAGGACACTGCTGCAATTTTGTAGCTTTGTTGACACTCCGCATGGTAGCTTTATGGAAGACATTCCTCCACCTTGTAGCTTTATGGAGGACGTTGCTCCACCTTGTAGCTTTATGGAAGACATTCCTCCACCTTGTAGCTTTATGGAGGACATTGCTCCACCTTGTTGATTTATGGAGGACATTGCTCCACCTTGTTGATTTATGGAAGACATTCCTCCACCTTGTAGCTTTATGGAGGACATTGCTCCACCTTGTTGATTTATGGAGGACATTGCTCCACCTTGTAGCTTTGTGGATGCACACTGCTCCATTTTGTAGACATGTGAAGATATTGCTCTCCGTTCTAGCTTCGAAAAAGCAAGATGCTCTCATTAGTAACTTCACAGAGGATGTCACTTTTCCTTCTAGCTTCACAATAAACATTGATTCCCCCCCCATATCTTTGCTGGGGGACATCACTGTTCCTTCTATCTTTGCAAAGAACATTTTGTAGAACGACTTCTAGCTTTGCAAAGAACATTCCATAAAGGACTTAATTGTCCCTTCTGGTGCCACAGAGAGTGACACTTTACCATGTTTTCTTGAAGTCAATGTTACTGTCACTTCTAGCTTCACAAAGAACAAGGTTGTCCTATTTAGTTCTGCGGAAGACCGTATGCCATCCTCTGCCATTCTAGCTTTGCAAAAACATTTACAGCTTCTTGCAGTACCACAGAGGATGGCCTCTTGTAACTTCTTAAAGGCACTGCTCTACTGTGTACCTGCACAGAGAACATTGCACCTTATCTATGAAGAAAATTGCTTTCCCTTTGAGGTTCTCCAGAACGTCACTGGCCCTTCTAGCTTTGCTGAGGTTCAGGTTCAGGTTTCTTTATTAATACCTTTAGGTAATTTTTATTTTATTTTTTTGCAGAATGAAAACTGACAAAAGAAAGAGGTATCCAATCGTACACACAAAAAAATAGGATGTTGATCCTTATCATAGCTTTATAGAGCTACAGTGCCTTTACTTTCATAGAGGATGTTACTGTACCTTGTAGCTTCACAATCCCTGCAATGCAATGAAACTGCAATGCCCACAGAGATAAGCATCAGGCAAGAGCACTATCATGTTCACCACCATTTCATAATTATTCTCAGATACTTTCGTAACTAATGTTCCACAAAGTAATAGAATAGAAACTAATAATACTGCCGGAACCAGAACTTTTGACCGGCTTCTACGAGCCATGTGTCTGCCACATAGCCTGAGACCATTTTCATCACGTGCATTTACAAGGACGGAAATCTGATAGGAAAGTGTGTGTCATGGTGAGAGTGCTTATTAAAAGAACGAGCCCGAGAGTTACATAGTCTGTAAGCGACCTCGGGCTAATCCTGTCCCTGTGGCTTCAAGAAATGAAAAGAGAGAAAAAAATGAAGAAATGAATACTGTAGTTGTTGGAAAAGAATCAACAGTGAAACGACAGCTTTATGAAAGTAAACGGAATTTCACTCGCTGCTACTGATTGGCCGGCTGCCGCAAAGCCCATGATAACATCATCATCATCATCATCATCAATGTTTCATTAGCGTGTTTCAGTGGTTTCACACTTTAGTCTTAAACACTGTAGAGTTAAATAATAATAATAATAACTTACAAATTATCTACAAAACCACATGGGAAGAGCTTACGAATTTGATATAAGATAGGATTCAATTATTTGTCACATGTACCTCAGAGCCCAGGGAAATGATTATTTCGCATATCCCACTTAGGAAGCTGGGGTAAGAGAGGATACAGCACCTCAGGGGCTCAACAGTCGTATCTTATCAGTGCTGGGGCTTGAACCCCCAAACTTATCACTTGCCTAGTAACCCACAGCCTCAAATGTTTTAGACCCCACTGCCCCAGCATGATGTGAAATGTAAATAGACATGATACAAATCTGTTTTTGTACTGATTGATTTTGTCAACAAAAAAAAAAGAAAAAGAAAAAAAAGGCCATTATAGCTCTATCCACCTGACTGTGATGATTGATGTATACACAGAGGGCCCCAAAAATGTATACACACTTCAACGGTTATCTTTTTTTTTTTTGAAAACTCAAATTCAATTATGGCAGCAGTGTGTAGTCTTATGTTTTCTCTAAAGATGTCATTGATGCTATCATGTGACCATCAGAAGAGAGCCATATTTTTTTTTTGCCTTTCTATGTATATGCGTGCGTGTGTGTGCGGACAATGTGGCATAAAAAATGGATGATTATTTTCATATATAAATTAGTGTGTATTACTGTCGTAGATGAACCTTCAGCACACAGTACTACATGCAGTGTGTGTGTGTGTGTGTGTTAATGTAATGTGGAATACATTTAAATATAGGAATAATAACTTTATTCATAAATATACAAATATACGTAATATACGTAAATCTTTACTCAGACTACTGTTGTACTATATATATCAACAGCTAAAAAGGGTGTGGGAGTGTTCTAATGTACTAAAATTAGTACAATCATTTTATTAATGATTATAACAAGCTGGGTGTGTGTATGTGTTTATGGTGCAAATTGATCTTTCAAACCTTTTATTCAAAACATTTTTTTATATTGTATACCATGTCTAGGTGTGTAGGAACGTGTGTCAGTGTGTGTGTGTGTGTGTGTGTGTATACATTGTAGTAAATTGACTTAAGTGTACAGTATAAGTTAATGATTATTACTCATATATGCAAGTGTATTTATAAAATAGAGCTGTGTGTGTGTGTGTTGGCACATTAATCAATCAGAGACAAAAGCATGTACAGCAATGACATCAACAGTCACACACAGTGTGTGCCAACACACAGATACACACACACAACAACAACAACAACAACAACAACAATAATAATAATAAACATACACTTTAGTTTTTAAGATATGTATATAAATTGCATTATTTAAAAGTCATGCACACACACACACACACTCAATATTTTGCCACATGACCTTGACCTGATTTGGTGTGTTGTGTGTTAAAGTTTAAAACATAAAATAAAAGTCCAAGAGCACAGGTAAGTTTAAGGCAAAAAATCTGGTTAGTGTCACACACTCACACACACAATGTCTTCAACAATAAGAGATGAGTATAATACTGTGTGTGTGTGTGTGTGTGTGTGTGTGTGTGTGTGTGTGTGGTGTTCAGTAGTAAAATATCAGTTTTCTTACCTCACTGCTGAATCTCTTAAATCCACAAGTTCTGTTTTAGTCCAACTGGGTGCTCACACACAGACACAGGCTCACACTCTCTCTCTCTCACACACACACACAGGCACACACACTCACACATATACACACCCACACAAACACACACACACACTCACACATGTACACACCCACACCTAAACACACACACACCTAAACACACACACACACACACACACACACTTGCTCTTTATAGAGATGAGATCAGAGCTGATGAGCTGCGTGCTGTGCGAGAGGAGAGCATGTGATTCTGTCCTTCTGTGTCTCTCGCTCACGCTCTCTCTCTCCACACACACACACTCTCTCTCTCTCTCTGTGTTACGCCCCTCTCTCACACTCGTCTCCTCCTCTTTTCCTTCCTCTCATTGTCTATCCCTCGTCACTCCATCAATGGCTCTTTCCTTTTTCTGATACTATCTGCTCACACACACACACACACACACACACACACACACACACACACACACACACACACACACAAATTCATCAATATATTCCTGACAAAGTATTACACAATAATAAACCAACAAATAAATAAATAATAAAATAAAATTTAAAACAAAAACACAATCTGTACAGTGTGTGCTTATGTGTGTTGTTGTTTTTTGTTTATCTTGCTGAGTCCTTCTTAATTTTTGCTTTCATACTTTTACACTATGGACACACAAACACACATTTAACAGAGTGACATGGTCAAAGAGGGTGGGGCTTATGTTCCATTTGAGCAGCCAAACACAAACTTGACCATATGACATCATCACACTGACTTAGTTAATTCCTTATTCCTGCTAAGGTAACTAGCTAGTATGTTAGTGTTGCTATTGGAAGCAATAGTTTACGCTAAACAAAGTAAAAAAGCAAGTCTTGTGATGATGTCACACAATCACATGATCAGTTTTATCTTGTGCGTGTAGATAATACATGACAGATAAACAATAAATAATAAAGTAACAATTAAAGCATGTGTAAATATTACCATTGGCAATTTATTACAATTTATTAATATACATTCGTATATAGAGAAATTACAAGAGCTAATTTATTCATAAACAAATTACAAATACATCAAAGTGTTTATCAAAACTCTTCTGTTTAAATGTACAAAAAAAGGGGAAAAAAAGGGGGGGAAAAAAAGTAAAACAAACAAAATCCCACGGCTGTTTAATAGCAGCTTTGCGACCTGGCAAGACTTCTCCTGGGAAATAAAACAATTTGGGTAAAAAATAAAAAAAAGTTATATAAGTGTTATATAAGGCACTTCATCGTTTTCACATAAAGAGTCGCGTTGTTACAGTAAGTACTGTAGTTAAAAAAAACTCTAAAGGCTAAAAGCTGCGTTCCATATTTACCTCAGTTCCTCATCTAACCTGACGTTCACGCTAGCGATGCTTGAATGGCTATGTTGCTAACGTGCTAATAGTTTTGTAGTAGAAAACATTCAAAACTGTTTTAGCTTTAGTTCTATTGCCACAAAGATGCCATTTTTACTAGCGAACTAAACACTTTGCTATTTCTCACTTATTCATTGTCTTTATCGCTTTATCCTGTATAGAGGGTCGCGGGGGGCCTGGAGCCTCTCCCAGGAAACTTAGGGCAAAGAGGCAGGGGTACACCCCAGACAGCGTGCCAATCCATAACAGGGCACAATTACCAAATAACCTAATATGCATGTCTGTGGACTATGGGAGGAAACTGGAGTACCTGGAGGAAACCCACCAAGCACAGGGAGAACATGCAAACTATAAATGCCCACAGACCCAGTGTGGGAGATTGAACACAGACCAAACTGGAAGAGGCAAGGCGGAGATGCAAGGCGTCACCGTGCTACCTTTTACTATTTCTATAGTTACTCATTTAATAGCGCTCAGCTAGTGCTGCGCTAGATATTTACACTATGTCCTATAGCTAGCTAATTTAGTAAAACAATATGGGGCTAGCTGACTCATTAGGACAAAGTAATTAGGGATATGTAGTTACTAACTAATTTACTAACATTCTAGACTACTATAGTTTCTATATGTCTGCTCTAACTACTTTTCTAACTGATGATACTAGAGTTAGCTAACAGTATACCTCAAATACAATATTGTTCTAGTTAGCTAATTGTAGAAACCACAGGGGGTTTTTGTTTCAGTGGATGTAAGTTTACTAGTACTAAGTTCCCACTATATATAACATTAATGCTAATTTCATTTCTAATTTAAGAGGCTAGTTAACCTACTAGTACTAGTTTGCCATGTTTCAGTTCTCTTGCAGCTAATTTACTAATATACCAGGCTACTCTAGCTGGTTAATGTAGATGTTAATATAACTAGCTAACTTGTTAGTATTAGGTAAGTATAGTACTGTGCTAATTAATTTATGTATTCATTAGATTGCTGCAGCTAGCTACAAGTGAAACATTTAGAATCTTAGCTAATATACACTAATCAATTTACAAACAAGCATTACATACATACATTTTCAGATACATTTTAAATTTGCTGTTTAATTGTATTTGACAGCCATTAAAATTTAGAGACTGAAATTGGCGGAATTTCCCCTTTTTCTAGATCGCTACCTGAAAGTTAAAATTGCACTTAATGTTTGGTTAGTTTTTTTTTTATTTTAGGCATTATAACATTTTCAAACATTAGCTAAACACCATGTTAGCATATTCGCTCATCCTCTATGGCAGTTAATTTTAATCTCGGTTCTGGTGGCAACATTCATCTCCCGTACTACACTCGAAAATTAAAATGATACTAGAAGTTATTTAGCCCTGTCTTTGCATGAGCCGCTAGCCAGCTAGCTGTATTCAATCTTACCGTGCACTGCTATTAGCTAGCTGTCTGTTGTATTACTGTAATGTTCTGACTTTTTCCTGTCTAACCTGAACATGAGGTTAAATTGTTGATCTAGAATCAGTTTTATAATTTGATTTCAGATCAGATTTAAAAAAGATAAACATGGAACGACACAAGAACAGGAATTTTAAACAGAAATATTTTGTTGTTCAATGTTCCAGACACAGAGAACGTTTTTTCAATCCTTAATACAAAAAGTCTTTTTTATTGTCACTGTGATAAAAAAAGTTATATTCTCAATGTGATACAAGTTAATCACGAGTTAACATTCTTTCTAGAACTTTTCGTTTATTTATTATTAAAAAAAACAATCCAAATCTATAAAATATTTTTTAAAAGTTCTCCCTAATCTTAATTCCTTTACAACAAAGTTTATCACCCACAATGCACCATGCATTAGCATCTCACTGACTTTGAGCTTTACTTTCAGTGTCGTCTCACATGCTACGTAGTTATTAATTATCTATTTGCAGGCATGGCTATTAGCCTGAAGGTTTTAATAGTGAAAAGTAACAATGTAGCTATAAAATTGACTTTTATCTTAATTTAACACAGTTACAACATGGCTGCCTTAAAAGATTATTAGCAGCTACTTAGAGTCTTAGCTAGAACTTTAAAGGGTTCCTCTTTCCTTTCTCTGGAGGAACCTTGAAGGATTCTAAGTGGGACTCTGCAAGTGAGTGTTAATCAGAAAATAGCTCCAAGTGGAACCCATTTTGAAGAACTAAAATATAATCAAACAACAGAGAACTCTACAGCAGGTTCTTTATCAGAGAATGTTGCAAAGAGGAACCTTTAGAAAGCTAAGGACCATTATTTATTTCAAACCATCCTTGAGGAACCCAGAACCCAGTATCTGAGTGTAGGGGTCCAGCTAGAATACTTTTAGGAGGATTACTGAATCTGAAACTGGAACCCTTACAGAAAGCAAAAAAAAACAATATAAAATAACTGTTAAGGGCTGAAGAACCCAAAAGTAGTGTCTTTATTAGGAAGGGTTCCTGCACTTAAATGGCACAGAGAATCCTTACAAAAGAACACCATGTTCTTTGCGATATGTACATGCTCTTGACCTTCTAAAATGCTTCTACGCCATTCCTATTTCCTTCTGTTATAGAAAAGCAATTAGAGTTTTATGTAATTTAAAGGTTCTTTGGATAATTAATGTTGTTCAATAAATACTAAATACTCAACTGTAAGGCTGTATATTCCTCAGACTCTTCATTCTTTCCTAAACATATAACTTTGAAATTTCTCTGATATGAAAACAGCTAGAGGGTTCTAACTGGTATTTAGTGCTATTATAAATGATTAAGCATACAGTACTTAAAAGGGTTCTTCTTTGTAACAACTAAGTCATGTTATCTTTCTGAACTGGTTCTACTTGGAACTTCCTTTAACAGAGAAACGATTATTCTACATATCATTTGGCTTCTTTACCCTTCTCAAAGAATTCTATATTGAGAACTTTACTAAAAGCATTTCTGATATTAGTGTTTAAGTTCTTTAAGAGTTCCTTGTAACATGTAAATGTTTATACATGGAAGGGAAACATGGAAGCTGCTCTAACGAGGAAAAAAATCTAAAGGGTTCTATGTTATATAATGTTTTTTGGATGATTAAGGGTTCTTCTCTTTCAAAAATGGGTTCTCCTTGGGAAGTGTTGAGGGTTCTCCAAAAGGGACAGCTGAAGAGCACTTAAAAATATGTAATTAAGTTTAAAAAATGGAAGTAGGCAGAGTTTCAGGGGTCATAAACAACATTCCACAAACATAGAAAAAAAAAAAAAAGAAACTAGATTTTACATGGATTTTACTCAGGAGATGAGACGGATTTAAAAAGTTCCCAAAAAGAACCGATACGATACAGAAAGAACCTCGTAAACGGTTCATTTTAGGATATATGTTCATAACTTTAACCATTAGTGTGTATAAGATAAACCCAAGATGCAAGGAGAAAAGCAAAGGATTGTGGATAAAGAGAGGAAAGGATGGCTGAAAGAGGAAAACAAATGCTGGAATATAAAGTTATAGAATAAACCATCAGTCTCTTGCCGGGTAAAGAACGCTGATTTATCCCCCAGTGTTCAGTTCATAGGGTTTGTCCCATTAGAAAAAACAAACAAACAAACAAACAAACAAAAAATACACTAAAGACTCCTTCTAATATAATAGCTGAAAAACAAAGACAATAAACAATTTTATACAGTTCTGTTTTCTCTCAATAAGATTAGAAAGAATGAGAAACATTTATCTTCACCTCAAGTAGAAATCTGTTGTCGTTTTTTCCCCTCTGTGTGTGTGTTTTATAATACAGTGCAGATTATATGGGCTTTGATTAAATAAGAGCGTGTGTGTGAGTGTGTGTTGTGCTGGTGGCGTCCCCTGGTGGTCACTCAGGGCCGGTGCTAGCGCTCGGCATGATAGGAACACAGTAGTTAGGTTTCTCTGATGGTGTGTATCCCGGCAAACACTGGCATTTATACGAACCCTGTGTGTTGATGCATTTCCCATTTCTGCACAGAGACATGCGCTTGTTGAGCTCGGTGCATTCATTTACATCTGGAACAAAACAACAAAAACAACACAACAGTAATTATTATTAAAATGTACTTAATATTTAAAGAGCATGAGAGTCTACATTTAAAGAGCATGAGAGTCTTTTTAATATGCAAATTATTTCAGTAATGTTTCAGCACCAAGTCACATGACTAGGGCTCATTAAAATACTTAAGTACTTGGTCAGGTAACTAGGATTAATTCGGCCAGCATTGGTGCTTTTGTTAGTTTTTTATTTGTTATACATACGGTACAGAAAATCTAATGTTTATGCAACGTGGAAGTTACCAATCTTGCTAACTTCAGCCATTTTCGAGAGAGATGTTTTTTTTTGTGCCTAAAAATGGCAATATGTCAGCGTTACACTGTCTCACTTCAAACAGTAATAATAAAAAATGCTAATTATTTATACTTCTTTGTGTTGATACTTGGTATAAGCTTCTAGTAGCATATGACCTGTAAAAAATATTGCATGAATTGTTTTTTCAAAATTACTAACAGTGGTTTTGTTTATATGCTCCAAATTAGACACACATTTTATGTTATGCAGACATAAAACATAGAAAACTAAAGTTTATTTAGTTTAAATTACTTTTTGTAATCTCACAAATAATTATTGTTAATGCATTTACCATTAAAATTCCAGTGCTACCTTTGCATGAGAGATATAAGCAAAAAAAAAGCAAAAAATCTGTCAAATCCTGTCAAATTTATGTTGCAATATCTATCTAATTTAGCATTTTAGATTATGCTTCTTTTTCAAGTTTATGGCTTTTATGTGAAAAATCTAAATCTAAAGTTTCATCTGAATGACAATTAAGACCACTGAAAGATTTGAATTAAAAAAAAGTTATGGACACTACATAAAAGGGCATGAAATTGCATTCATGTGTTTCTTTTTATCTGACAAAAATATAAATGTGTATGCATATTTACAAAAAGACAAAGCTTGAAAAAGCGTGTTACAATATATGATCCTATCTGAAAATTCACCATTACCGTATTTAGATTACATTTTAGGACTGAGTCACTCATTATAATCTTTAAGTGCTTGGTCACATGACTAAGGCTCATTAAAATATTTAAGTACCGATTCATATGACTAGGACCCATTATTTTATTTAAATAATTGGTCATGTGACTAGGGCTCATTATAATGTGTGTGTGTCTCTTTGTGCATGTGCATACCAACACAAGCCATTCGGGACATGTCGAGTGTGTATCCATCGAAACAGTCACATGTGTAGCCTTTCTGCACCCTCACACACCGTCCGTTCTCACAGCCGTTTAACACCCCGCACTCCTCCGCCCGCAGTCCCTCAAACGCCTCGTATCTTCCCGCTGAACCAACAACACACACACATCATTCACTGCATTACCATAAACACTAAGCAGTATTGATACTAACACAGAGTTTTACAGGAGGCGGCCCATACGCGGAGAAACGTCTCACAGACTTCAGCAGCTTTACACTTTGCTCCTTCTTATTATTCTTAAGATCTATTGATAAAGTGCTTTAAAAAATAATCCTGAATTTTTAATCCCTTACTAAAAATTTTTTTCTTTTCTTTATTTGCTCTGGGTTAAAAAGACAAATAAACTGGAGAATCTAAAGATTTCTATAACATTAATATTTAAAATAACATTTGTTCCCTTCAGGGACATTTTACTGAAACAAACACTACAGATTTAATAACTCTTACATCAATTAATAGTGTTTTTATTTTTATCACCTGCTAAATTTCCGTTCTTATTTACTGCATGCGCTAGCACTTACACTTAAGAGATAAACATCCCAGCTAAGTCAAAAACCATGAGAGAATCATTTAACTGTTTCTAAAAAGCTTTTAGAAAAAGCTTACACGATCAACCTGTTTGCTTCATTAATAAAAAAAACTAAACAAAAACGAAAAGAAAAAAAAAAGAAGAAAAAAGTACTACGCCAAAACTCTAAATTAAGAAATAAATATCTGGCAACAAACACAAAAAGTTAGAAAATACTTTAGACTGTCTAGCTAGCTCATTCTTGTTAGTTGTTAACTAGCCAACTGTAATTCATCTTAATTATTTATTTATTCTTTGCAATATGCTTTTGTTGGTTTGTTTATTTTGTAGTAGTATTACTTTTCTATATTAGGTACACAACCAAAATGCACAAGATAACATTTAAACACACATAAAAATAAGTAATAAAAAGATAATAATTTACACAAACGTAGTGGAAAGAAGCACTATGGATGTTTAAGGTTTGGAAATAATTTATCATTTAAAAAGAAGAAAAGATGACAGGGAGTTGAAGGAGTGGTAGGTAAAACTGTGCACAAGGTGAATTTTGCCCACATGGTGGCACAAGAGAGCTGTGCAGAAACCTGAGCAGGACATGGTCCGGCTGACGGAGTCTTACTCACTGTTTGAGTCGTCGTAGTCCTCGTAGAAGCTCGGGTTAGGGTGTAAGGCTTGCGGGTCGTACTCCGGGGGGGCTTCGTATTCGTGAACAGGTCCGGCCACCAGAGCGTCCTGACCGTACGGGCGTCTGACCGATCCCGACCCTCTGAGGTTACACATCACGGCGTAATCCTCTACAAGGAGAAAAGTAAAACCGGGTTGAACAAACTGCAGATTTAGACAATTGATTTAACAATCAAAAAGTCCAGACTAAGACTGGGTGCTGGATCAGGTGCTATTCTCTGTGCTGCTGAATAATGATTCCGGAATAACGTGTGTACCGGAGTGTTTCGGAGGACACAGCGCACACTGCATGCCCCAGGCCTCTCCGTACAGACAGCAGCACTCTGTGTAAGTGGTCACTCGGCTACTCAGCATGTTGGTGCAGGTCAGTGTCGGGGATACGGTCTGCCAACAGATCTCCTGATACACACCTTGCTGCTCTCTGGGCTCTGTTATACACACACACACACACACACACACACACACACACACACACACACACACACACACACACACACACACACACACACAGAGACACACATAGAGTGGGATTTGTGCTTGAGAATGTAGCAACTAGCAAGTGCTAAGTGTTTAGCAAAGGAAAAAAAATTAAAAACCCTCAAACTCCTGAACTTGGTCTCTTAGCTAATATGACCTACACTTAATCTACTGATTTAGAGCATTGTCTTCTTTATTTTTCATTTCAGTCAAATCTCATAGAGCAATCACACTGAACAAAATGTAATCACTGTCAGTGTTTTTACAGTATACGAAACAAAAATCCTTCTTAGGAAGTTATACAATTTTTATTTTTATTACATATTAACAATGTATTTACCATAAAATGTAAAAATCTGCATTCCCTGATTTCTTTCATACAGATTTAAATAGTTTTTTTCCTGCTTTTAGTTAATTAGCTAGAATGCTAACTTAACTAGGAATCAAAAGGCATGTGTGACGTTGTTAGCCAGTTTAGCTGAAAATGACACACTAATTCCTTAAAATATTACATTCATGGTCAGATTGGATGTATTTTTGCCTCTATTCTTAGTAATCGTGCCAGAGATATCATTTTTAAATGCTAATAATAGACTATATTATTATTTTTAAACTGCTGATAACCTAAATGTGGTTGCTGAGGCTAACTCCAGTGCTAGCAGTACACTGGCTACACTCAGCTAACTGAACCCGGGGCCTTTTATGAGGTATTCATTAAAAAGAGATATTATTGTTATTATGGTTTAATATCCGTTAGTGTTACAGTGGTGTGAGTTAAATGTAAACACCGGAGTGTTTTGAAGTGTTTAGTATGTGAGGTGAAGCGCGCAGTGTTTCACCTGCAGCTTCGTGCAAAACACAGCGCTTGTGTGTGGCATCGAGCACCAGGGGGGGCGTGCAGAAACACTGGTACGAGCCGTAATTATTTATACACTGACCATCCACACAGTTCAACTCGTCTAAACACTCGTCTGTGTCTGAAAGAGAGAGAGAGACATTTGGTTATGTGCATAAATAGGTGAAACCACAGACGCACACACGCACACACGCACGCACGCGCACACACACACACACACACACACACACACACACACACACACACACACACACACACACACACACACACACGCACACACACACTGAGGCCTCTGTTCCCACCGTGTATGTGTGTGTGGACAGCTGTGGTGTGCTATAGTACTGTGGTTTGTATCATTAAGGCACAATGTTCCTCAAATCTCCTCCACCCAAAGTTATACCATTTAAATAGCACACACACACACACACACACACACACAAAACCCCAACCACAAGCATGAGGTGATTTCTTTATATATGTAACTCTAAATAATGTCTGAGTATTTTTGGCATGGTATGCTTCTGCTATCTAAAACACACACACACATACACACACTGCTATGTGGATGACACTGAGGACACTCCCTCCCTCAGGCACTCATGTTTCTGCTCAGATCCCCACATTTCTGACAGACATCTCATCATGGATGGAGCTCATCTGCTGAACTTGACCCCAGCCGTCCAGCCGTCCTTCTCCTCTCACACGCGGCTGATCTGAGACCCTTATGTCTCTTCACACAGCCCACTCAGGTGCTCGTTTAGTCTCGAGACAAGTCCTGCACCTCGCTCCTGGCAGGTCTGCTCCTCTGAGCTCTGTTCCACCTCTGAACTGACCCAGAACTCAGATACACCACTTGTTTTCACTCTTCCTAAATTCTCCCCAGTACTGCTCTCCCTCCACTGGAGCTGCTGCAACAGATTTAAACTGCTGATGCTCGTCTACAAAGCCAAAATCAGACCAGCACTCTGTTACCGCAGAGCCCTGATCACCCCCTGCCTTGCACCTCGCTCCCTCTTACCCTCTGCACTGCTCCACTCCTCTCTCCATCTCTCAGGGTACAGAGAAGACCTGCAAAAAGACTCTGCTTTCTTCTAGAGACGAGGTGTTCACAACTAAGACTCAAGCAAGCACTAGAGACTGATGCACTAAAATCTGCACTTAAGAACTTAATCACAACTTAAGAAATCCAGCCAAATGTGCGCTTTTCTTAATATACATCACCTCCAAAACACTACTTTTATACATTTCTCTGAATAAGATTGACTAAAAAATGCAAGAAAGGTAAGTGGAAACGAGTGCATCACCTCATAATGCCCGATACATTGTTACGGCCTGATAAATTACCACAGCCACGATACGGCAGCTCACCTAAACACTGCAGTATGTTCTCGTCGTAGTAGAGTCCAGCTTTGCAGTAACACTCGAATGCTCCTTGTGTGTCCTGACAGAATCCATCCTTACAGATCTCATCCTTAAAGATTTCACATTCATCAGCATCTGGCACACACATTCACACACAAAGAAAGAGAGAGAGAGAGAGAGAGAGAGAGAGAGAGAATATTATATAAAGGGAACAATAAGACATCTGAAAGCTGAAAGTTTAAAGTACCAAAGAATTAGTAAATAAATGTTCAAATGAATGTACATTTTAAAATAATAAACATGTAAGTCTTCTTTTTTTATTATTTACTATTTTAACTTTTTTTCTTTAACAGTGCTTTCAGCTTCTTTCTCTTTCTTTTTTTCTCTTTTTCATCCCATCTGTTCCTCATCCAGTGCTTTTAGGTCTTTCTGTTTTCCCTTTTCTGTATGCTTTTTCTTTCTTTTTATTTTTAATTCTATTTTCTGTGATCTATTTCTTTATTTCCCCATTACTCTCCTTTCCCTTATTGATTTTGTATGCATAATTTAGCTGTTTATTTTACCTTATGTGTAACACACACACACACACACACACACACACACACACACACACACACACACACCTTTGTATGTAACAGGTGAGGCGTTGTCTTCCTTTGGAATGTTTCCTCGTCCAGCCGGACACATCTGAGTGAACTGATCTGTCGAGAAATAGAAGATGGTTTCCTTACACAAGAGAAAATGATGTCATCATGACAGAGCTAATATAGTATATATGATACAAGCTAAATACATTTTTGTAATAAAATACTTGATAAATAAAATAAAAAGTTTTATAAGAGAAAATTACAAGAGGGAAAAATAATTTAGTACGATAATAATTTAGAGAGATGCTTCAGATGATCAATCGAATCACAATGCAGCTCTGTAGTTCCCTTTCAAAAGCTACACTCGATGCTGCGTGAAAACGCTATGGGAACATCTCTTCGTTTCCGGTTGTGAAGCCTGTGTATGTCAAAACCGCCGAATACCTCGGCTTATAACCTCTGCCAGGCATGACGTCACCGAATAAGGTGCACCTGCAGGTTATAAATAGGAGTGAACTGGAAACATCCTCAGATCTTTTTGTCTTCAGGACCGCTTTGTGTTTGCGTGTGTGTGCAACGGAATCACGGTAGGAAAGAAAAAAACTTTACTTACCGATAATGGCAAGAGTTGGTTGAGAGATGCGTGCCTCCGTGTGATTTCTTTCGGAGGGCGATCTCCACGACTTTTTCTTGAGTGCTTGGGTTTCAAGGAAAGTGCAAGCATTGTGATCTCCCTATTAAGGCATTTCGCGCGCGGCTCGCTTTCTTTAAAGAGAAACCGCGAGCCGCGGCGCATTCCTGGGGCTCGCGTGTGTATGAGACGGTATTTCCCCCTTTCTCTCGCGCTCTCCCCGGATCAGGAAGTTTTTAGCGTCCGCTTCTCAAGCGCGCTCCGGCGCTTCTTGTGAGCAGACGAAGAGACTTCCTCACGTGCTTCCATGAAGATAGCGTGCCGATCGGGCAGACGCACATGAGCCGGAATTCCCCTTTCTCTCGCGCTCTTCCCGGATCAGGAAGTTTCTTCTCAAGCGCGTACCGGCGCTTTTTGTGAAGGGGCCGAATAGATTTCCTCTTCCGCCGCAAAATAAATAAATAAATAAATAAATAAAAGAGTACAAATAAATAAATAAATTAATAATAATAAAAAAACTAATCCCCAAGCGCTCAAAGTTGGACGACAGGTTTCTGTCGGGTGGCCAGGGGAGAGGCCTCAACGAGGGTTCCTCCCCTTTTTTTTGGCGACCTCCATGACGAGTTAACTCTTTCATGGAATAAGCCTTATTCATTCCCTGTTTTATGATGATACCCCAGATTGAAGAGACGCTTGCGAGCTATCTCTCTCCTGGGAGCTCATCCTCCCTGAAAAAGCCCACACCGCCCACCAAGCCGTGTAGACTAACATCATTCGTTGGTGGGGAAAGCTTTTCAGGCAGCGGGTCAGGCTGGTGCTGCCCTGCACACCATGGCGGTTTTGCAGGCATACCAAGCTCACCTGCTAAGAGTTCTGAGCACTGGCGGGTCTATTGATGGTGCCGAGCCACAGATTTATTTCTCTGTGTCACCAAGCAGACGGCCCGTGCTATCGGCCGTTCTATGGCTGCCGCGGTTGCCACGGAGAGACTTCTGTGATTAAACCTCACGGGCATCGAGGTCAGGGATTGCGTTTTCCTCCTTGATGCCCCCCCCTCTTGCCTTCCGGCTTCTTTGGCGACGCTGTAAACACCGCCGCCACTAGGTTTGGGAGGCGAAGCTCTACAAGCAGACCTATGTGAGGTTTCTCCCCTGCCGTGCTCAGGAGTCGGCCACCCAGTCCCGACCAAGTCTGGTCCCCATGAGGTGTGAGGCGCAGAAGGAGAGTGTGCCGAGCCAGCTACTCCCTCGTAGAGACAGGGGAGGGACTTGTCGCGCTTCGCAATCCGCCTCAAAGAAAAAAAAAAGCACCGGACCTGAGGAGCATTATCTCCGCCAAAAATTGGCGGGGGGGGGGGGGGGGGTTGCGTCCAATTTTACATCTTCTTGGGCTGAACATCAAAATGTTGACAGCCAAAATGATCGTTTCTCAAATGCAACCAGAGGTTTGGTTTGTGACGGTCAACCTGAATGACATATTTTCATATAGAAATATTGCCACAACACAGGAGGTTCCTGAGGTTTGCTTTCGAGGGCGAAGCTTACCAGTATCAGGCCTAGCCCTGTCACCCCGCACATATAAAATGCACGGATGCAGCTCTGGCTCTATGATTACAGAGCATCCGTATTCTGAATTGTATAGACGACTGGCTGATCCTAGCTCAGTCTTAATAGCTAGCGCTTCGACATCGGGATGTCGTCCTAGCTCATCTCCATTCTTTAGGATTGAGACTCAACGCTACGAAAGGCGTTCTCTTTCCTGTTCAGAAGACAACATATTTGGGTGTCACATGGGATTCGGTCACAAGGCGGGCACAGCTGTTTCCTACTTGTGTTGAACCCATCCTCCAACATCTTGAAGGAAATCAAGCTAGGCCAGAAAGTGACTCCATCACTTTCAAAGATCTTAGGTCATGGCAAATCGCAAGAATGGACTGTGCTCGCGCCGCTTGAACAAGCTAGCGCACCAGGTTCTGCTTTGGGCACAGGACAAGTTCCTGTACCTCAGAGCGATTTACATTCTGGGGCACATGAATGTAGGAGCGGACTTGCTATCCAGACAGGCTGTGACACATGGGGACTGGAAACTCCACCCCGAAGTAGTCAGTCAATCTGGGAAAGATTTTATATACACACGTGGACAAAATTGTTGGTACCCTTCGGTCAATGAAAGAAAAACTCACAATGGTCACAGAAATAACTTTAATATGACAAAAGTAATAATAAATAAGAATTCTATGAATGTTAACCAATGAAAGTCAGACATTGCTTTTCAACCATGCTTCAATGGAATTATAAAAAAAATGAACTCATGGAACAGGTCTGGACAAAAATGATGGTACCCCTAACTTAATAGTTTGTTGCACAACCTTTTGAGGCAATCACTGCAATCAAATGATTCCTGTAACTGTCAATGAGACTTATGCAACTGCAGGTATTTTGGCCCACTCCTCATGAGCAAGCTGCTCCAGTTGTTTCCGGTTTGAAGGATGCCTTTTCCAGACAGCATGTTTCAGCTCCTTCCAAAGATGCTCAATAGGATTGAGGTCAGGGCTCATAGAAGGCCACTTTAGAATAGTCCAATGTTTTCCTCTTAGCCATTCTTGGGTGTTTTTAGCCATGTTTTGGGTCATTGTCCTGTTGCAAGACCCATGACCTGCGACTGAGACCCAGCTTTCTGACACTGGCCAGCACATTTCTCTCTAGAATCCCTTGATAGTCTTGAGATTTCATTGTACCCTGCAGAGATTCAAGACACCCTGTGCCAGATGCAGCAAAGCAGCCCCAGAACATAACAGAGCCTCCTCCATGTTTCACAGTAGGGACAGTGTTCTTTTCTTCATATGCTTCATTTTTCCGTCTGTGAACATAGAGCTGATGTGCCTTGGCAAAAAGTTCCATTTTTGCCTCATCTGTCCATAGGACATTCTCCCAGAAGCTTTGTGGCTTGTCAACATGTAGTTTGGCATATTACAGTCTGGCTTTTTTATGATTTGTTTTCAACAATGGTGTCCTCCTTGGTCGTCTCCCATGTAGTCCACTTTGGCTCAAACAACGACGGATGGTGCGATCTGACACTGATGTTCCTTGAGCATGAAGTTCACCTTGGATCTCTTTGGAAGTCTTTCTGGGCTCTTTTGTTACCATTCGGATTATCCGTCTCTGTGATTTGTCATCAATTTTCCTCCTGCGGCCACGTCCAGGGAGGTTGGCTACAGTCCCATGGATCTTAAATTTCTGAATAATATGTGCAACTGTAGTCACAGGAACATCTAGCTGCTTGGAAATGGTCTTATAGCCTTTACCTTTAACATGCTTGTCTATAATTTTCTTTAGAATCTCCTGAGACAACTCTTTCCTTTGCTTCCTCTGGTCCATGTTGAGTGTGGTACATACCATGTCACCAAACAACACAGTGAGTACCTGGAGCCCTATATATAGGCCCACTGACTGATTACAAGATTGTAGACACGTGTGATGCTAATTAGTGGACACACCTTGAATTAACATGTCCCTCTGGTCACATTATTTTCAGTATTTTCTAGGGGTACCATCATTTTTGTCCAGGCCTGTTCCATAAGTTTATTTTTTAAAATAATTCTGTTGAAGCATGGTTGAAAATGTCTGACTTTCATTGGTTAACATTCATAGAATTTTTTTTAATTATTGCTTTTGTCAGATTAAAGTTATTTATGTGACCATTCTGAGTTTTTCTTTCATTGACCGAAGGGTACCAACAATTTTGTCCACGTGTGTAGCAGAGGTGGACCTCTTCGCGTCGCAAGAGGCAGCACAATCTTCCCTTTACTACTCTGACTCCTCCAGCTCCCCTGGGTCTGGACGCCATGGCCCACAAGTGGCCCAGATTACGCCTTTATGCGTTTCCTCTGATATTTCTGCTCTCAGGAGTCCTGGCGAGGGTCCGTCAACAGGGTTTGCACCTCTTATCGATAGTGCCCCAGTGGCCAACCAGAGTGTGGTTCTCAGATCTAATACATCTCCTCGAAGGCTCACCCTAGGTGATTCCAGTGAGGAGGGATCTTCTGTCTCAGGCGCAGGGGACAATATTTCATCCCCAGCCCGAGCTCTGGGACCTTCACGTTTGGCCCCTGAAGGGGACCAACTAAGACATGCTGGTCTTCCATCCAGCGTAATTGAAACCATTTTAAGTGCCAGGGCTCCCTGCACTAGAAGAACTTATGCCCTCAAATGGAGGGTATTTGAAAGTTGGTGCATGGTAAGACATGTAGACCCAGTCCACTGCCAGATTGTTTCAGTGCTGGAGTTTCTGCAAGAAAAGTTGTCCTCTGGCTTATGCCCTAGTACTCTCAGAACATACATAGCCGCTATTTCGGCATGCTCTGACCGATGGGGTTTCTGTGGAAAAGCACCATTTAGTTGCCCGTTTTATTCGTGGAGCTAAACGGTTGAGGCCGCCTACTAGAGCGACGGTCCCTTCATGGGACTTAGCTATTGTACTCGAAGGCCTGGCTGACACCCCTTTCGAACCACTAGAGTCAGCGCCTGTCAGGCTTCTGTCTCTTAAGATGGTTTTTCTTATGGCTATTACTTCTTTGAAGAGGATTGGGGATCTGCAGGCTCTGTCAGTCTCCCCATTCTGCCTAGACTTTGCCCCTGGGGCTAGTCAAAGCTATTCTGCATCCTCACCCGAACTATCTTCCCAAGGTTCCATTCTCAACCATGCACCCAGTCGTTCTCGAAGCCTTCTGTCCTCCGCCTTTCACAGCTCCGGAGCAGGAAAGACTTCACTTACTGTGTCCAGTATGTGCTCTTTGGAGGGGGGGCCCACTAGACAGACTCTGTCACACTGGGTGAGAGATGCTATTGCCCTAGACTATGAGGCGCGTGGTCACACTTCGCCTCTGGGAATCAGGGCTCATTCAACCAGGGGGATTGCCTCATCAATTGCTCTGGCAAGAGGCATCCCCCTGCAGCAGGTGTGTGATGCAGCAGGCTGGTCCTCTCCACACACGTTTGTTAGATTTTATAATCTGGATGCTACTCCGGACTCGTGGATCTTTGAGTCAGCATCCCAGAGCTAGGTCTGAGACCTCCTTGGCTATTGTGCGCACATGCTACACAACCTAGGGGTCCAGACACTTGCAGTGCGGCATTGGTATTCTTGTTCCCATAGCGTTTTCACGCAGCATCGAGTGTAGCTTTTGAAAGGGAACGTCTCGGGTTACTTAGCTGTAACCCTGTTCCCTGATAAAGCGGGAACGAGATGCTGCGTTTCAATGCCGCACTGCTGGCGTGCCTGGACGTCCTTCAGACAAAATTGACCTGAGGATGTTTCCGGTTCACTCCTATTTATAACCTGCAGGTGCACCTTATTCGGTGACGTCATGCCTGGCAGAGGTTATAAGCTGAGGTATTCGGCGGTTTTGACATACACAGGCTTCACAACCGGAAACGAAGAGATGTTCCCATAGCGTTTTCATGCAGCATCTCGTTCCCGCTTTATCAGGGAACAGGGTTACAGCTAAGTAACCCGAGACGATCAGTGGCCATGTTGGACCTGTGCTATCTTACCTGAGCCTTGGACGGGACAGGGGAAAACTTCGCAGTTGTCGCCCCATCCTGCTCCGAGCGTACAGCAGCACTCCTCGATGGTCACATTGCTCGCCAACACGTTATCACACAGGTTTTCATCGCTTAGGTTGTAGTAACACACTTTCCTCTCTGTGGACGAGGCTGCAGAGAAACAACGCTAGTTAACTAGCTATTTACAGAGAATGCAGTAATGCAGACTGTGTGCGCAATGTTTCTTTCCAGCAATGTTTTCTCTTCAAGTCACACATAATAAGGTATTATCTGTGATTCGTATTATTTTCATGAAGGTATTATTTGTGTTTCACTAGCGTCTAGGTTCCTCATGACGGGAGAGTTTATATTTACAGTATTTTATACTGCATTTTATTCTACATGTAAATCAGTGGAACCTTGGATTGCGAGTAATCTGGTTTGCAAAAATGTAATAAATTTAATGCATTTTGACTTAAAAAACGAGCGAGTCTTGATTGTACGAGTCCGATCATCAATTATCATGTTTCACACATACGCTTCTTGTTTTGACGCCTGGCGTCACGTGATCACTGAGCCAATGGTTCGAGCTGACTTCTCCCATCCAAGGTAATGTGCAGGTTAATTTGTTTTACAGCAGTGATTCCGTTAGTGTGTGCGCGCACTCGAGTGTCATTAGAGATGTTACTTGTTAAGTTTCCCGATAAAGCAGTGTTTCCATTCATGTGTGTGTGAAAGTCATCCCACACAGTAGCCCTTCCTTCTCTCAAATAAGAGATGAGAGGAGGGAGAGAGAAAATCATTCCTCCTCTCTTCTTACTTCAGCTTCACACACACACACACACATATATACATAGCATGTGTGTGCACAAACACACTAACAAACATTATCTGTAAGTATGTATTTTTTTTTTTTTTACATTTTTCAAAAGTTAAGTTAAGGTTACAGGTTAATTTGTTTTATTTTTACTTTATACATTACATTAAATATTTTTATGTACTTATTTTTTGGGGGTTATAGAACGAATAATCTTATTCGGAATCTTATTTCTTATTCGGAATTCGCTTTGATATACAGTACAAGTGTTTTGATATACAAGCAGAATGAATTATTCTTGCAATCCAAGGTTCCACAGTACACATTTTCTTAAACGTCACAATTATTTCTAACAAATTAACCCTTTAACACTTCTGCAATAAACACTTATTTATCTCTGATTTATTTTCAATTTAACTTACATTTTTACACACTTTTTTCATTCCCTCTGTCTTTTTTATCCCCTCTGTCAACAAATTACTGCAGTCACTCTGATTAAAAACTGAAAATCAAAGCTTGAAGAGACAAATGTAGACTCTTTTTTTTTTCTTTTCTTCTTTTCTTCTTTTTTCCTTTTTTATCATTTTATAATTCTTGACATCTCTTGATCTTGACATCGTTTCAACCTCACACTTTCAACTTCTCAGTTTTTCCCGGAACACATTTTTATCTACATTTCCTCCATCACAGTTCCACAGGTAAACTTTTCTTGTCTGTTCTGATTTTTATCACACTTACACACATGGGAAAAGTTAACATTCCTTTACACCAGACGCTTAAAGCATGTTAAAGGTTGCACACACTCGTCTATGCCGTGGCCGTCTTCCCACAAGATCCAATCTAGGACATGACAAAACATGACAAATTCCCCCAACAATAAATGTGTAAAATAGGAAGTCTTTTTATATGCAATATTTCTGAAAATTGGACTGAGTCATGTGACTGGAGCTCATTATAATATAAGAGTTAGTGACACGTATGACACACAGAGCTGAAGAGAAACAGACACCAATAAACATGAAGAAATTCTGCAATTAAAGAGGAGATGTAAAGTGGCACTGATGACTTTAATCAGAGTTGAGTTTATAGTCTCAACTCAACAGCAGGATGAACAATGGAGGTTAGGAACATGAATCACCAGGGATCACCCGATTTGATGTTATCGAGATACCTACAGTAGGTGCTGATTCAATTAGGATTGTAATTCTGTATATATCACAAATTTATAAATAACCCAATTTAATATATATTTTTCCTTATAATTGGTTAAAAAAAAAAAAAAGTCAGGTTGCGAAGCAGGCAAAGGGTCATTGAACCTGCAAGGAGGAGCGAGCACAGGGTCCTCAAAGCCGAGTGGCAGAGCAAACATGGGGTCCTCAAACCCGGGCATCGAAGTAACCAAGGTGTTCTAAAACCTGGGCGACGCAGGGCATGGCATGGGTAGCGCAGGGTTCTCAGAGCAGACTGGGCCCGTAACAGGGTTCTCAGAGCAGACTGGGCCCGTAACAGGGTTCTCAGAGCAGACTGGGCCCTCAGCAGGGTTCTCAGAGCAGACTGGGCCCGTAACAGGGTTCTCAGAGTAGACTGGGCCCTGAGTATTTTGCACAAACTAGTACTTCGATTTCCAAACATATACAGTGGAACCTCGGATTGCGAGTAACGTGGTTTACGAGTGTTCCGCAAACCGAGCAAAGATTTTAAATAATTTTTTATTCAGAAACCGAGCAAGTATTAGTTTACGAGCGCCGAGTATCATGCTTCACACATGCGACTCTTATTTTGACACCGAGTGTCACTCTCTCACCTTATTATTTTTCCTGTTAAAACGGTGTTTCCGTTGTGTGTGTGTGTGTGTGTTGTGAACTGTTGTGAAAAAGCGAGGTGGGGAGAGGGAGGAGGAATGTTACTGTGTAAAACGAGGCGAGGGAAGGGGCTAATTCCACACACACACACACACACACACACACACACACACACACACACACACACACGCATGGCGCGTGCGCGCACCAATGGAAACACTTATCTGATCGGATTTATTTGTACTTTTTTTAAAGGTAAAGTGCAGATTAATTTGTTTTATTTTCATTTTATAGATTGTATTAATTATTTTTATGTATTTATTTTTGGGGGCTGTGGAACGAATAATTTGAGTTTTCATTATTTTTTATGGGAAATGATGATTTGGTTTAAGAGTGTTTTGGAATACGAGCCCACTTCCGGAACGAATTATGCTCATAATCCAAGGTTCCACTGTATCTGCATTTCTTTGATTTTGTACATTTACAAAATGTTTCTTCTTTCATTTACACATCTAAATCTTAAAGGCTCAAAATTTTTTAATAAGAATAACCTGAAAACATCTATTAACTCATACAGCTACCTTTTAACGAACTTCACAAATAATCAAAAATCTAAAAAAAAAATACAAATAAAAAATCTAAAATTTGTTTGTGGAAATTATTTAATCTGAGTTGAAAACTGGTTCGAACTGGCTAGTGACATGTCGCGGTGCGGTATCTAGCAGCACTGCTAATTTAATTTGTTGAATTTTTTTTCCATTCCCAGTAAACAAATGTAAGGTATTCTTTAAACGTTTTCGTGTTTAAGGAGTTTTGTTACCTTTCGGTGCTGGTAAACACTTCGCCGTCATCTGGTTGAACTCGAAGCTCTTGTCAGGACACACACAGATGAAAGACCCTGGGACGTTTTCACACACCGCCTCACCGCAAACATCGCTCAGGAGATCACACTCGTTCATGTCTATGGAGGAAAGAAAGATCTGTTTACTCAGTAGGGTTTACTGAGTGCTAAATTCAGTGCTAAAATTTTTCAATTGTTACAATTTTTTGATGGATAACGTTTAAAGAGTGTGTGTTCTTACCCTCACAGCCCTGACCGCTGCGTTTGTCCTCATAGCCAGGGTCACACTGACACAAAAACGATCCCACAGTATTGTGACACACACCATGCCCACATACACTCCTGTTCAGAGCGCACTCATCCACGTCTACAAAGAGAGAAAGAGAATTTTTTTTTACGTATTTATTTTAGATTTGTAATTTTATTTCATTTTGGTTTTATTCTTATTACCTCGTTAACCATGTATTTTTTTATTTGTACCATGTAGTTATTGTTAATACTTTATTACATTTATAAGTTTAAATACTGTACTGTACATATATGGTCATGGTAATAAAGTTTGTTGAAGAGACAAAGAGAGAGAGAGTGAGAGAGAGTGGGCAGAAAGAAAAAGAGATCATGGGGAACAGACATGGAAATGGACAAAGGAAACAAACACAGGAAAAAAGCAAAAAATAGACAGTGAGACAGGTAGAGAGAGGCAGGTTGGGAGAGAACAGAGAGTTAAACAAAGACAGATGCAGACAGAGATAGAGACGAGAGAGACAGAGGGAGTGTTAACCCGTAGTCATGTGACACCGAGTTGAGAAGAGTCCAAGTGGCGACCTCCGCTCCTGAAAAACGATTACAATGCAGAAGTGCCAAAATGTGCAGTTCCCAAAATGACCACTAGGTGACCACCAGCTCCAAAAGTGAGTCAATCTCCATAGAGTCCCATGTTAGAATGTTGAACTTTACAACAGAAATTATCGTGTTTCCAGCCTGGTACAAACACTATATTAAGCCATTAAGGAGTGTATTATTAAGGAGTGTATTATTATTATTTAGGAGTGTATTAGGGGTGCATAGCAGGTGTCAATCAGCTCGCTGTCTGCTATGTATGACTTTAGCTAACCAACTTACTGCAAGAAATGCCAGGAGTTGACGTGGGGCGATGGGTAAGCTACGAATGACCGAGTTCAGTGAAATACAGTAGCATAGAAATTACCCTTAGCCACCATAGCATTTTACCAAACTATTGCTAATATCGCTAGCTTGTGGTAACTGAGGTAAGCAGGTGTGTTCTAAACAACATGCTGTTTGCTCCACCTATACACCGGATTTCACGGATTAACTAGGGTTCAGGCAGAGTCACAGACACACCTTACTTACTAATACATAACAAAGACTGTAAACCTATAGAGGGAGGGAGGAGGACAGACAGATGAGAGGATAACACACACACACACACACACACACACACACAAACACAGGAGAAGCTCTAATGTCTTTCACATTCATCCTGCTTTTATTTTTTGTCCTGCAGTAAAAGAGGAAACGTTTCAGCTGCCGTCTAGACACTCAGGAATACTTTACACTCAGCACTGATTCCCTCCAGAGCTCTGTGTGTGCGTGTCTGTGTGTGCGCGTGTGTGTGTGTGTGTGTGCGTGTGTGTATACTTACCCTCACACTTGGGTGGATCCTGTGTCCAGGCATATCCAGGCTCACAGATGAAGTAAAACGAGCCCTCTGTGTTCACACACTCCACACTGTGTGGCTTCAGAGGCTCCTCTACACACTCGTCTATGTCTGCACGCACACACACACACACACACACAAACACTTTATCAAAACAAACAAATGGCAGGAGAAAGAAGTGTTTCTGAAGTGTGTGCGTGTGCATACGTGTTACCTTGGCAGCGAGTGCCGTTGACCTGCCTGTACCCCGGGGGGCAGTTACAGGAGTACGAGCCGATGTTATTCACACACTGACCAACATTATCACACAGTCCTCTCTGCTCCTGACACTCATCCACATCTACACACACACACACACACACACACACACACACACACACACACACACACACACACACACACACACACACAAAGCTCAGGTTTTGGTATCACATAAACATTGCATATAACATACATAATTTTAGGATGTGCCCTTGCATATTTATGTCGCATACTATTACAGTGTGTGTGTGTGTGTGTGTGTGTGTGCGTGTGTACCGTCACACTGCTCTCCTGACTCAGACAGGGTAAATCCGCTCCCACAGTGACAGATGAACCCTCCCTCTGTGTTCGCACAGTGACCCCTCGTACACACACTCTCATCCTGGCACTCATCAATGTCTGTAACACACACACACACACACACACACGTACACACATTAAGAAGGAATAATTGATACATTGTAACAGAAAGGGTATTGAATACAAAAAAAAAAACATGGATTTACCTGTGCATTGTGGATAACGTGCCTGTGCATTTTGGGTGATTTACCTGTGCATTTTGAGTAAAGTGTCTGTACATTGTGGGTAAATTACCTGTGCATTGTGGGTAAGTTAACTTTTCATTGTGGGAAAGTTTCCTGTGCATTGTAGGTGATTGACCTGTGCATTGTGGGTAAGTTACTGTATATTGTGGGTAAGTTACCTGTGCATTGTGGGTAAGTTACCTGTGCATTGCGAATAAGTTACCTGTGCATTGTGGTAAGTCACATGTGCATCTTGAGTAGAATGCCTGTGCATTGTGGGTGATTTATTCGTGCTCTATGGCTAAATCACCTATGGTAAAGTGTCTGTGCATTGTGGGGGATTTACCTGTGCAGGCTTTGCGGTCTGGAGTGGGAGTGAAACCATCATCACATTTACAGATGAAGAAGCCTTCACGATTGGAGCACTGACCATGAACACACACGGAACTATTCACACACTCATCGATATCTGAAACACAGAGTGTGCACAGTGATATAAACACACACACACACACACACACACACACACACACACACACACACACAGACAAAGACGTTTCTTACCCACACACTTTCCATCTTTGCCCTGGAAGCCTTCAGGACACGGGCTGCACATGTACGAGCCGAGTGTGTTATAACACAGACCAGACGGACACACACTCCCATTCTGACACTCGTCTACGTCTGCAGAGAGAGAGAGAGAGAGAGAGAGATGAAGAAAGAGAGTTAGTTATTCATATCTGCTGAGCCAACACAAATACATGATTTTGAAAATCAATAATGTGTAAATTGTGATTGAAGGGAAGGTTGAGAAACAAAAAAGAAAGAAAGAGAAAATGCACAGAAGTAAATATACAATTATAACAGCAAAAGAAAAATAGAAAATCATGTAACTAAAAGACTGAAACTCTGCCCATTGATATGTAATAAGTAGCTGTGAGAGAAGCATCTGAGCGTAGGACACCACCTGCCTGTTGCTATAGCAACCAAGCAACCACTGGTCCACATGGTCAGTGCAGGTACAGACCTTTACTTTACTATTGCTTTACTGTGTGTATGTGTGTGTGTATGTGTGTGTGTGTGTTACCTTCACACTGTCCACTCTGACCCAGTGTGTATCCTTTGCTGCACTGACGACATGTGTATGAGCCGGGTGTGTTGACACACAAGCTGTTCTCAGGACACACGTATGGAGCTTCACACTCATTTATATCTGATAAAGAGCGAGAGGGAGAGAGAAATAGATATAAAGACAAAACACACAGAGAGTGGAGGGGAGTTAGAAAAGTCCTGCACTTGCTGAAAAACTTTAATATTTTGTGTAAATAATTTTTAATTATAAATACTTTATATAAATAGATTCCATGCTCACCCACACAGCTGGTTCCCTCCTCCTCCAGATTGAAGCCCGGCTTACACACACAAGTGAAACTGCCAGGTGTGTTCTTACAGCGACCGTTAACACACAGGTGAAGATCGTCCACACACTCGTCAACATCTGTCACACGTCACAACATAAATGTCACAACTAATTATTACTGACACACACACACACATGCCTCACCTTTACTGAACTCTAATAACACTGAAAAGAAAAAAGAATGGCAGAATGAAGGAAGCAAACAGATCAAGCAACACTTTTACGACAAATCAGGAGCGACATAAATATCGAGATGCTCTGTCTGGTGGAAAAAGTCTGCAACTTAATAGTTTCACCTGCTTTTGTTTTTGTGTTAGCTTTTATTAACAATTTTATACAGGTTATGTCTCATGTCAAAGGTGGTGATGGTGTTAATAAAATATGGCACAAAAACAAGGTAGATAAAAAAAAATAGTTTTTTTATTAATTCATTAATTCATCTACTTTATCGCCTGTCGCGGGGGGCCTGGAGCCTATTTCAGAAGACTTAGGGCACTAAGTAGGGTACACCCTGTGCAGGATGCCAATCCATCACAGGTTGTTTTTGTAATTTATTTTTTAAACAAACAAACAAAACATAAAATGAAAAAAAAAAAAAAAACTGTAAAAAAAAAAAAACTTTGTGTGAAGATATAACAGTTTTAAAGATTTAATACTTTAATAATCTGTAACAAAATCTATTAAATTGCTTATACAAAATGAATAACAAAACGTTGTATTATAAAAACTATAAATGACCTGAAATGATCTGTATAGAATTTTCAGTAAAAATGTTTTTAAATATAAACATATGTTATGATGTTGTGATGGTTTATAAAATTCTTTACAGTTTCACAGAATTCAGTACAAATCCTAATCATCATTCAAAATTGTATTGTGGCATCATTTATCATGCCATCACGCACACTATATTGCCCGACACTGCCCAATAATAATAATAAAAAGAAAGAAATAATACAGTAATAATAATGTGATTTAAAAATATGAAAAAAAAACTTAAAGAAAATATTATGAACCTATGATTACTAAAGACTTTTAAGAAATTAAAGAGCTGTGTTACCTTTTATTAAATATAATTCTGACTTGTGATTTTATATATATATATATATATATATAAAATAGAAGTATATATATATATATATATATATATATATATGTAGAAGTATATATATATATATATATATATATATATATATATATATATGTAGAAGTATATATATATATATATATATATATATATAGAAGTATATATATATATATATATATATATATATATATATATATATAATTTTGTTTTGTTTTGTTTGTTTGTTCATTTTCTGTCTCCGGTTGATTCCTCTATAGTATTTCCTCTGTAATTTCTCTCACCTACGCAGGTGGTCTCCTCATCGTTCAGCTTGTAGCCTTCATCACAGATGCAGTTGTAACTCTCGGCCGTATCGTAACAATACCCGTGACCACAGATATCATGACGCACCACACACTCGTCCACTTCTACAGAGATACAGATGAACAACAAATGAACAAAAAAAAGAAAGAAATAAAAATTGTGTATTTTAACTAACTAATATGACAGTTCAATGATGAGTTTATTTATATCTGGTGAAAATAAAAAATTGAACTTTGCTTCATGTATTTTCTATAGCAATGCTTTTCTTCTGCAATCTATATTAAAATATTTATATAACATTTGAAAGGACAACAACCACAACAACAACAATCACAACAATAATAATAATAGATAATTAAACATTAATAGTAGAATGTAAAACCAAGTTGCTATTTAACATTTTAACATAGGATTATAAAAGGAATATAAATAAAAATTACACAAATTACACAAAAGCATACGGAAAAGTAATGGCTTGTTTCCAGCGTTATCCAGGGTTTTCAAAGTATTAGTATAACAACGTATAATCATAATGTAATATAATTCAGAATAATAATTAAAGTTGCTCCCACTGCTGGATCATCTCCCACTCGCTGTCACGAGTTTTCATTTTATATCAAAATAGCACATGTAAACGTGAGGTTAACAGCACTCCTCATCTAAATAAAACCGAAGTCAGTGTTCTCGGGTAGTGTTGCCCGGATACGGCACGGCACCGGGAGCGCTGATACACACTTCGGAAGGAAAGAAACACAGCAACGGGGATCTAAAACAAGCCACGAATTGCAGTAATGCACGACACTGACACGTCTAAAATGGAAACTGTTTTTGTTAGCGCAGTTTGTTTAGAGCGCTGAGGTTCCACATTGCCAAGATGAGTGACGGCGGCTATTTTAAAGGACGTGTTACACAGGAACCTGTAGACGTGGTGGTTCATTATATTACAGTACACGAAGTGTAAATATAGGAGGAGGGCAAAGAACTCCTCCTATAGTTCTTTGGACTATAGGACTATTCGATCACTTAGAATAGTCTCAATGATGAATAATTTGTGTGTCCGTGTGTGTGTGTGTGTGTGTGTGTGTGTGTGTGTGTGTACCCGCAAACTGGGTTGGGTTAATGTCCTGACTAGCGCTGGATGGTAAAAGGACAACTGGAGCAACTGGTGAGGTCTTCTCTACCACCACTGAGAAAGAGAGAGAGAAATAAAAAAGGAGAAAAGAAAAAATATTTGCATTAGTGTACAAAAGAATATTAAGAGTTGGAACAGAAGCCCCTGTGCTGTTTATGAAAACATTACAGCAAAGTAACAGCAACAAAAACTTCCCATGATGACTCGGCAGTGGGGTTGGGGAAAAGTCCTCATAAAACACATAGCACATTTCTGGTCCCCATAACACAGGAGTGCTTCTGTTCATCTCTTTAATGGGACCATTTAAATACACACACACACACACACACACACACACACACACATATATACACAAATACATATACACACGCACATTACAATCTAATTTTTTTTTTTTTTACGTTTTAACTGTGTCTGGTCCCCAAAAGGTTGGTGTGTGTTTGTGTGTATATATATATATATATATATATATGTTACTTTAAATTACCCACAATTAATTTTTGTATACCTATATTTATTTCATACATGTTTTTTGACAGTTTATGGTGTGTTTATATGTATGACTCACCCCGGACAGGTAGGTGTCTCTCGGTGAAGCCGAAAGCCTCGACGGGTTGCTGGGGTGTGGGGACGGGCAGCGCCGAGATGGCAATGGTAGGCTTCGGGTGTGTGATCACAGGGCGGTGTCCATCGCCTCGCTCATGTACCTCCGGGTTCACAGGAGGAGGAGGAGGAGGTTTGGGTTTGTAGAAATACGGATTGGTAACTTGGTACCCCAAACCACCGGGGCAAATCTCCTTAAACGCAGCTGAGAGAGAAAGACACAGGGGGGGTATTTTTATTTGAAAAAAATATTTTGGTAATAAATAACTACATTTGATCTCAATGGAAAGATACAAACAGCTCTGAAGTCTCTCTATAATAATAATAATAATAATAATAATAATAATAATAATGCTCTTATGTCAAACCGGTTGTGGTTGTGTTTTTGTATAAACTGTCGACCATATAAATGTCAGGTGTCAGGTGTTAAAATCAAAAAGCAATATACTGTAAATAAGAATGTAAACACTAAAAAAAGGAGCTGCTGAAATTCAAGGTACAAATGACTCCAGGCTTAAACGGTTTGACTGTGAGTAAATAAAATACTTCATATTTATACTTTTGCTTAAAAAAATACTTTATTATTGGACTAATCCAAAAAATATTACATCATGACATTTAAACTCATCTGTACGCTACACCGGATGTGCTGGGAGACGCAATTTATCTAACAAACCGACAGCAAACATTAATCTAAGAATAAAAGAAAATTCACATAAATCCGCTGTAAGTAGTAAGGTATAAAAGTTAGTTTTTAAAAGTTCTAAAAAGATATCACAATACTGATGACATATATTTCAAATAACTATTTTACAAATAATTATCACAATATCTATATAATATTGCTCTATGCATCACTCAGGCCTATAAACTTGATTATTATCTTCATCTTCACAGGATCCTGGAACTTATACCTTATGCTCCAGGGGACACTGGAGAAGTTGGGGTACACCCTGGACACGGTGCCAATCCATCGCACGGCACAGACACGGGCAACTTGAGAACACAAATTAGCCTTATCTGCATGTCTTTGGACTGTGAGAGTTAACCGGAGTACTCAGAGTCCATGCACATAGACCCTGAGGTGGGAATTGAACCCTCGCCACCCTGGAGGTGCGAAAGGCCCAATGCTATCCGCTATGCCACAGTAAGGCCAAAGTTTTTAAAATAAAAAAATCACACTTTTCACTGCTAAAATGCAAAGCTTTGCATGGATTCGGAATTGAATTTTTTTCATGATATTTTAAAGAAACGAATTCATAAATAAAATAATTCAGCACTGTCATCTGTCACACTGTCAGTGATGTGTTATTCTGATTAAGATTATGATTTGAAAGAATGATTAATCTGTAATTAATCAATTGTTCTAAATAATATTAAAAGTTGATAATTAATTAAAATGCAGATTTAATTGCTACCTGAGTAATTCTACAGGTGTTGAGAAAATGAACTTTCCAAAACAAATGTTAATTATCATAAAATAAGAAACAAAAATTTACAGAAAACAAACAAAAAAAAATGTACAAGACTGACTCAAACAGAGCGTACTGTATAAATGAACAACATAAAGGAAGATGATACAAAAGGAGTGTGAATAAGCATCTATAAAGCACACACACACACGATAAGAAAAAAGACTAAACCAGTCCGATAAGAAATGAAACAAGAGTGATGGACCATGGTAAGGCAGTAGAGGTGAGTGTGTATGTGTTCTCACCTGTTCCGGGCAGTGGACAGCGCTCACACTTGCCCCCCCACGCCTTCCCCACACTGCAGCAGCACAGCTGTTTGCTCAGCTCGGTGGATACGGGGTGCAAACACTGACGCCCACCACCAAACACACGGAAACACGCCCCCCTCTCCTCCTCAATAACAGGGGGCGGGGCTTCAGCTGCTCCGCCCACAAACACCAAGCAAGGAAGAGTGCGTAACCATGGAGGAGAGAGAGAAAGAGAGAAAAAGAAAGAGAGAGAAGTTCCCTTCACCGAGTGCAGAGAAGCAGCAATATTTTTAAACTACAGTGATGTAAAATCCACACGAAGAACAACAAATAAGAAATCGTGACATGTGAGAGTGAAGATTAGCAAACAGAGCGAAGCAGCAAGACTGGGTCGCATTCAGACTGAGGTAGTTAATCAAGCAGCAAGGATTCAATCCTAATATGAAAATCAGTGTTCAGAACTCAGGCACTGCGCAAAACTGTTCAGAAGTCACGTGAGAGTTATGCAAACGAGGGGCGGGGTTTCCTAAAACAGAGGCGTGTCTCAGATACACAGGGCGGAGTTTATCTACAACAAAGACGTTCTCGGTCACATGGGGCGGAGTTTGTCCATAACAAAGGCGTGTCTCAGATACACACGAAGGAGTTTGTCAAAAATAAATCAGTCACATGGGGTGGAGTATCTCAGTTACATGAGGCGGAGTTTGTCTAAAACAGGCGTATCTCCGTGACATGAGCGGAGTTTGTCTAAAACAGGCGTATCTCAGTGACATGAGGCGGAGTCCACATTTTCTATCCTCATGTTGAGGTGTAAAGCTAAATGTGTGTTTAAAAGCAGTAATCTGGACATGTTTCGTGTAAAAACCATCAGGAGTCTCCTCAAGAAACACCTGGCAACCATGGAAGTCTGACCAACACACAAGTGATTTTTAATCATCTAAACATACAGCTGAAAGCAGCTGCGTAACCTGAGTCTGAACACCAGGAACCTTCTGCAGGTGAACGCTGCACCGTCACTGAATCTGAGTCCGACCCGCCGGAAGGAGGAAACGGGGGAGAGCAGAGAAAACCAGTAACTCGAGTACCACTAAGGAACACAGACTGTGAGAGGAGTATGATGTGCAACACACACTCATACACACACACACACACACACACACAGACAGCAAACTAGCAAAGCAAAACTGCACAAAACAGACACACACTCATTTACACACAATGCATACACACACATTCCTGAGGAGCAGCTCATGTTTTTAGATGAAATCTCTTAAAACCTTCCTGTTCAATCAGACATCGAGTCTCAGGAGAAAGACCCGAGAAGAACAACGTGGTGGAGGAGAAGATGAGTCTTGTTAGTGAGCAGATTTATACTGATGTAAAGCTTGACATGTGTTATGGTGTATTAGCATACACTGACACACCAGCATACCAAAACACCAGCTTTACGGGAGCAGTTTAATAGGGAGTGTTACATTAGAATTATTTCTAGACCAAATAACGAGTTTGTGAATTCAGTTTTCTACTTTCTGCTCAGTAGTAACACAAGACAACTGCATGGCACAGAAGCACACAGCTCCATTTGAAATGACGTTTTCTTTAGCGATAAAGACACTCGAACGCTCTGCTCCACTGTAGTAATGTTACTTAGGGTCTTCGGTTTCCATGGTTACTGTCACAGGAAATAGCTCTGGGTTCTTAGCAAGGACTCGACAGCCAGCCCTGTTAAAAATCTATAATGTATCTTTTCAGGACTTTCAACCGGTACGTGATTTGACATCTTCTGCTTTTTATTTCTATTTCAGTCTTCCAATTCCCACAGGAAACAGCGCTGTCTATCAAACTTCACCTGCTATACAGTATATATATATATATATATATATATTCTCTAATAAATTCTCTCTTTAAAGATAACAGGCTGTTATTCTGCTACAGTGCAGAATAACAGCCTGTCCTCTCCCTCATCACCGATCTGCACTAGGTCCTCAAAAGTGTAGAGTGCATGAGGATTTGTATCTTGTTATGCTACTCAAAGGTTATTTTAACAGCTGAGCATTGAAACTAACAATAACACTATTGCTACCTTTGACGTTATACTCAACTTTGACTGTAAATGAATTCTTTAATTTGTACTTAAATACAGTGGAACCTCGAATTGCGAGTAACCTTGGATTGCGGTTATAAGCGATTTCATCTAAAAACATGAGCCGCTACACTCAAAAGTGTTCCGCAAGACGAGCAACATTTTTTAATACATTTTGACTTGATAAACGAGCGAGTCTTGATACACGAGTACCAAATATCAATGAGTATCAGGTGGCATGCAAACGCTTCTTGTTTCGACATTGAGCGTCACATGATCAAAACTGAGCCTATGGTTCTCCTCTTGCGCACTGAAGAACTGTGGGTAATCATCTCCCATGCTCTGTCTCACTGCGTGTGCGTTTTTATTACTATAACATTGTGACCACGTGTGTGCAGCTTTTATTTTGTGTTTGTATGTGTGTGTAGGATGACCTTCACACACACACACACCAGTTTACTGAATAGAGACCCACCCGTGTGCTTGTGTTCTGCAAACTGGTGTGTGCGTGCGTGTGTGGGCACGCAGGTGTTAGACAGTTAGACAAAACAACGTTCATCTGAGATGATGATGCTACACACAGAACTTCACCACAGTACACATAACTCAAAAACATATTAAAGGACCCTAAAATACATAAAATGCACTAGTCATTACTTCATATTAAATGGAATTAAATAATGTATATATTGTGTGTAAAGATACAATTTAAAGCTGGTTGTTTATATAACAACCTCAGCAGCAACCTCATTTCCCCTCTCGTCTGTTCCAACCACTCTGCATTCAGCATCACCAGTGTACAAATCACCGGCCTGATCATCTGTCATCATTTGCACCTGTTTTTCACTGGTTTATGCCTTAAGTTCTACGGATTTTATGCTTAATTGATTCGTAGGTCACTGGGGGATTTAACAAACAAAAAGCATCTGAAACTGCTCAGGGACTGGACTGAAAATGAGAGACAGAAAAGTCCTGGAGAACTATACCTAAAGACTGCATTAAAAATACAAGCAAGCCAGGAGCTCTGGAAGCAACAAAAGAAAGCCTGGGGGGGACTTTTGCATAGTGCTGTAAGTGTAATGTTAGTCATGTGAGAGCTAATGATCAACTGATGCTTGGATAAAACTATATTTTGTAGAAAAAAACAATAATCTAGTAGCAGTTCTTTGTTACACTTAAAAAATATATAATAATAATAATAAACAGAAAAAGAGAACGATGGAACTGACGATGGAAGTGATGAATAGACAGATGAAGAGTGTGGCGAATAAGATGAGTGAAAAAAATGGGAAAACATATGATGGAAGGGACTGAAAAGAAGACAAGAAGTAGAACAACACGAATAAGAGGACAAAAAAAGGTAGAAAGAAAACAGAGGAAAGATAGGAGGACAGAAGAAAAGATAGGAGAGAGATGGACAAGGTGGAAGACAAGAAAAGGTAAAAATGGACAGGGGAAGAAGATAAGAGATGAGAGAATGGATGGAGAAAGTGGAAAAGAAGAGGAGAAATGAAGATGGGATGTACGAATGAGACGGGTGGAGGAACTGTAGAGGAGAAGAAGAATAGAGGAGATGATTGGATGCATGCATGGATGGAGGAAGGGAGAGAGAGAGAGAGGGAGGAACTGGACGAGAAAAAAAGAGAGGGTATTGGTGGAGAAGATGATGAATGGATGAATTGACAGATAAATGGATGAACTGAGGGACTGGAGGAGGACAGAGAGGTTAAACTCACGGAAGCAGCTGGTGAGGGTGGAGTCGGGGATGAATCCAGGCTGACATAAACACCTGTAGCTCCCGAGTGTGTTAATGCAGTTCCCGTTAGGACACACACCTGGTAACTGACACTCATTTACATCTGAACACACGCACACACACACACACACACACACACACACACACACACACACACAAAATCACAACGCTGATGAGTTTAAATAAGAGTAATGTCGCTCCCAATACCTCCCTCCCTACTAACACACCAATCTGTTTATGGTGTGTGTGTGTGTGTGTGTGTGTGTGTGTGTGTACACACATACAGTTTTCCACATACATCTGTGGCACAAAAATAAATACCCACACTCAAATCTGATAGAATAAATGCCTAAGGTCACAGAAGTGTGTGTGTGTGTGTGTGTGTGTGTGTTATTGCACTATAAAATGTCAGGACTTGTTCACAGAAATCACAGGGAAACACTTTTTTACACACAGACACACATACACACAGAGAGCGAGCGAGGCTGACTCACCGATGCAGCGCGTGCTGTTAAACCTCTTGTACCCGTGTGGACACTCGAGCAGAGGAATCGCTGCAGGAGATTTTGTTTAATGAGAAACAAATGGATTTATTTACACAACAACATCTAAACAACATCATGGCAGACATATACAATAACTAAAACTATAAATAACATCTGAGGAAGAAAAAGTACAAATAAATGCTGTACGGTACAGAGGTACCTGCAATAAAAAATATTTAATGGTTTCATCTTCTCCTTGGGAGAAAGCTAGAGGCTAAATAGATGGATAAATAGAAAAAGAGAGAGACACACAGGCAGACAGACAGAAATACGGATAAAAAAAAGAAAGACAGATATACTGGCAGAAAGACATATACGAGGCAGAAGAGCAGACAGAAGAAGATCTAGACAGACCGGCAGACAAATGGATTGGAGAGACAGACAAATAAACAGATAAGAGACAGATAGACAGACAGGCAGGCAGATAGACAGATAGACAGACAGTAAAACAGATTGGAGACAGGCAGGCAGACAGACGGACAGTTAGGCAGACATAAAGACAGAGGGAGACAGACAGAGAGCTAGACAGATGGAGAGGCAGACATACAGACAGAGAGGCAGGCAAACAAAAAACAGACAGAGAGACTGAAAGTTCAGCAACACCACCAGTTGATCATGGTTGACACTGGACTCTACACATCACCAGAACTTTGTATGTTTCAGGCCTCTTGTGATGTCATTGTTTCATATCCTCAGGTGTTTATGTTAGTTAGTTAAGTTATGATTTTATGAGCAAAAGTGGCTAGACAGACTTTTGCCTGACAATTCAAAGGAAGATAGGAGGAGTGTAATTTGAATGGGCAGAATAACAGTCAGGAGTCAACGAGCATAGCTGAGAGAGCAGCTTCTTACACAACACTGAAGACACTAAAAGAATTATGCACTTGTCCAGAGTGAGGAGACACTTACCACGTGACACTATCTACAGCAAGCATGGTGAATGCAATGACAACAACTGCACACAATTAGGCAGCGCAGCTTACCGCTCAGCTCACTGAAGAGGATAAACAGGAATTCAGTGATTGCTGAGATGCAGCAGCAAGTGCCGCTGCTTGCTGTACAACTGGCCCAGCAGCAGACAGAGGTCAACAGGGAGACCTCCCACACCTAGTCCCAGCCTAAGATGAGTACAAATCAGTGCTGAGTGAGAAAGGTTTTGCAGAGAGTTATGCCCTGCTGACCCAGACTTAGGGGCTGCTGAAAGAAAGTATTTTCCCTGTTGATCCAGAGTTACGCCCTGCTGACATGGTGGTAGGGCCTGTTGACCCAGTTTTATGCCCGGCTGACCTAGACTTATACTTTTCTGGGCAAGAGTTCTGCCCTGCTGACCCACAGTTACGCCCTGTTGACCCAGAGTTATGCCCTGCTCACACTGAGGTCCCAGAGTTTTGCCCTGCTGACCGAGAGTTGTGCCCTGTAAGCCAGAGTTATGCCCCGCTGACGTGGAGATAGGCCCTGTTGACCCAGAATCATACTATGCTTTAACTGAATGCTTTGCCTTATATGGTCATACTTTGCATCATCTCAGCCAGACCCTGCATAGGCCTGGCAAACCCCAGAGCCACCTCTGGTGCTGTGGAGGTTCTGCTGGCTCCAACAGCTGTCTATTTGAAAATGCTCTCATCTCTACATGAGCACTATCTCTTCAAGAACACTATGCCTGTAGCACACCCCAGCTTCACTGACATCTTGCTTGCTCCTAGGCTCAGCTTCAAAAACAGCAAACCCTAGCACACCCTAGCTTTGTTGATGACACCCTTGCTCTGCACTCTAGCTCCAAGAACATCATATGCACACTCTAACCTCGAGAATGCCACGCTCTCCCTGCAACTTGGATTGAATAATGTCATGCTTGCAGAGCTTTGAGGATAATGATATGGTGCCACTTCCTGTTTTAGGAGACTTTAGCAGACTCTCGTGCCAATTTCCAGGCTGGTTTTCAGGTATCTAAGACCGGCCAAGTACCCTAGCCATAGAGAGCTTGTGCTGGCCCAAAGTCCATACAAAGTTCAGTTCCCTAAGTCCTGGCCCAGTTTTTTAGGCCAAGCCCCAACCCAACACACATGCTCGGTCCTAACCCAGTCACTATGTCAAATAATCGATCCAGCTCCAGCTCCTACGCTGCCAGCTTAGTCACTAATTTAAGCTCCTTCAAAGACCCCAGAGAGAAAGAAAGAGAGAGTGTATAAGGGACAGATAGATTTTAGTGCAGCGTCTAACTCATCACACACTTCTCTAGAAAGTCAGTGACTGTCTCGGGATGAGTGAGCGATAAAAAATTCTTTTGAAATCACACACAGTCTCATACACACATACACACACACACACCAGAAATTCAGAAACATTGGAATGACTCAACAGAGTGTGTGTGCGTGAATAAGACCCATTACAGGACAGGAACTATGGCCAGATTTCAACACTGTGTGTGTGTGTGTGTGTGTGTGTGTGTGTGTGTGTGTGTGTGTGTGTGTGTGTGTAAAACCACTGCTTTTACAACTTTCCCTTGACAGATCAGAAACACATGCGAGCTGAGTCACTGCGTGTGTGTGTCCATGTATGGGTTAAACATTTCCTCCATGTTAACTCCATTAAAGAAAGATGTTCATACTGAGTCATCTCGCGCACACACACACACGAAAACTACAGCACTCGAATAATCAAAAGCAGATCCTGGACATGTGTAGGGTTTAAAAAACCTCATATCCTACTTTGGTGTGTGTGTGTGTGTGTGTGTGTAGACTTACACTGTTTCCTTGGACACTTTTGGCATTTGTGGAATCCCCAGGAAGTGCCGATCGTCCCACAGCAGTCCTCCTGCTTAGAGAGGCCCGGGAGGGCTTTACCACACTGGAACACACACACGCACACAAACACACACACACATATACAAGCCAATCAACATGTGAATTCCCCGCCTGGTCCTCTAACTCTTTTCTCAGTAAGAATTTCTCGTTTTTGGACTCTAGCCGTGTTCTCACTTTCTGTTCTGATCAAATGAGAATATTTAGTGATTGTTAACGTTAAGTCTACGTTTGTGCTACGGCAAACGTTATACATGTACATAGCTATCAGTAAGCCCCTCCCACTAAGACAGCACTTTCAAGGAAAGCGGCATTTTCCTGAACAAGGAGAGATGTAACATCATGTGAACTCATGACCTGTGCAAGGTGAACACTCCTCCTGCTACCGTCCCCGAAAAAAGTATTAAATAAAAGATCATTAAAAATTGACTCTACAGGTTCTACTTCCGAGCCACGTCTCTATCAGACTAAGAGTTTTCTAATTTTGATTCATACACATTCACAGTTCATGTAAACTTCAATAATTCTTTTGATTGTGTAAAGCTGCTTTGAGACAATGTAATTTGTTAAACGCGCTATACAAATAGAATTCTCACCCAGGCTTTTTTTGCACACGTCCATCAAGGAGACAAACTTAGGTTACCGGTGTCTACTGGTAAGTTCTTACTGCGTTCACACATTTTTTTTTGTGAGAGTGTCAGGGCAAGCCAAAAACATATTGAAATATTCAGTGAGAAAATAAAAAACACTGTAGAGCGCACTAACTCATATGGTACATATTCATTCACATCAATATTAAAGTTTATAATATATTTACAGTTTTCATGCTGTTAAACACACTTTCACATCACTGTTACAAATTATTCTTGATGATCTTTGAGTATTATAATCAGAAAGAATGGCCTTTTCCTTCTATTATATTTATATAGGAATTAATGGTAGCTCTTTACTTAAGTTTCTTTTTTACATGAAGTTTTTACATAGAGTGTGTGATTGTGAAAGAGACAGATAGAGAGAAAGAGAGAGAGAGAGAGAGAGAGAGAGAGAGAGAGTTATTCATCTTCTGTTCTAACAGCGTGTAATCCTGTTGAGTTAAAAAGCTATTAACGGCGAGAGCAGGAGCGTGCACTTCTCAACAAGAGACGAGAGAAACAATCAGTCGAGCGGACGAGATTCGATTCAGCCTTCAGACAAGACTTCAATCAACACTTCCATCAGACCAGACCAGACCAGACCAGACGTGTGCTGTCCGGGACTGACACTGAGGCTGAGTAGCGATTACACTAACAAGAAAATCTGATCAGGGGACAGAAATCAGAATCGTACACCACGAGACAGCTCTGTGCTAACAGCAGAAAGAATAAAACTTCTCTTTATATGTGAAACACTTTTCTTTATGAACTCATTGCTATGGCTGAACAAGCAATAATCAGTTAATCATTAAATATTAATGGTCTGCACACAAGATGCACATCTTGCATACTGAGATGATTTGATTAAGTTATTTATTTAAACAGCTCTAGCAGCACAAACATCCGTTCTGTGAGACCAATTAATCCAGCACAAATAGTTTAAACAAACTGTTTATTATTATTATTATTAATAATAATAATAATAATAAAATTATAATTAATAACAGTTTAAAACACTGTCGTCTCTCGTCTCTCTGTCCTCAATCATCATCGTGGCTGTGAAAAACACACTGTCCAATACGACGCTTCTTCTCAACCTAAACTGCGCCCTCTTGTGGAGTACAAATTAATAGATACAGTATGTGAGCTCTGGAGAGATATTGTGCAAAACAAATATTATATTTTAAAATAATAGTAATCGTTTAAAATGTTAATGACAATAAATAAGTTAATGATTGATCATCAACATCCCAAAAATGTGATTATAGCGCCATCATGCATAAGTATTCACCCTGGAACTTAACACCTATTAACTGGAAATGAACACCTTGTGTACTGAACTGAAATATACAGTCCTTTAAAATATTTAAAATAAGCTTGTAGTATATGTCAGTGATGTCACTAAGAGGTATTAGTTGCGCAATTAACCTGGGCAATTCAGTCACTACTAAGTTCTTATTCGTCTTGCTTCAAGCATGTTTAACATGTCCACAAGGTGTAGCAGTTCCATATCAAGGGAGGCAATGCTACATTCTTCCGCGTTTCTACTGTGTTCCTGACAAGTTGTACATGTTGTACAGTACATTCTTACTGCGTTCACACAATATTTCTGCGTATGTTATGGGAAAATGTTATGGGAGCACACACACACACACACACACACACACACCTGCATGCCAGTGGTTTCCTGGAAGCAGCGCCCGAGCTGGCTCTTTGAGGTGACGGGTTGGTAATGCAGGAAGCTCTGTTGGTTGGAATACGTGCTGTGCTGCTGAAATTTCTGAGGAATTTCAGTCAGTGAGTTAATAATTTAATTTACAAAAAGAAAAACTCATATTAAGATTAAATGCACATATGCAACCCCTGTTAAACCTGTCTCACATGCAATTACTTTCATTTATCAGTGAAGCATTAGTGGGATCATCAAGCCCCGTCCCAACTCCCACAGCCCCCACCCATCTAGGGCCGCCCCCCTTAGCCCTGCCGAACGTTACCTGTACAGTGCTGCTGCTGTCCACCTGAGACACCTGATGAATCTGAACTGATGCTTCAGGGGGATGATTTACATGAATATTCACCACACCTGAGAGAGAGAGAGAGAGAGAGAGAGAGAGAACAGACAAAGTGACAATGGGAGAGACATAGAAAAAGAAAGGAAAGGGAGAGAGACAAACAGCAAAATAAGGGCAGAGAGAAAGAATCATGTGACATCATGCTTCTTTTGACTTCTTTAGCTTATTGTTTAAGCACACATTAGTGAACTTTATAAACATCAGGTAACGACCCACACAAAAAAAAAAAACTAAAGTTGCATTAGGCTAATATTATTATGCAGCGTGGTCTTCTGCAGGAGTGAAATAACGCAATGGTGATGTCACATGACTGAGGCAGTGATTGGCAGAACCTGTTTAACTTAGATCATCCATGGATGAAAACCATATAGTATATTGTGTGTGTGTGTGTGTGTGTGTGTGTGTTACCCTGGCTGTGGCCATAGCTCAGTGGGAGTGTGTGCGTGGTGTGGACGTTGGTGCTCGCGCCGTTCTGTGTTGGCATCTGGCAGAACTTTCCGGTGAAGTTCGGTGGACATTGGCATTTATCTCTGGCGTTACACTTCCCTCCATTCATACAGGGCAGGTGACACACCACTGTAACACACAGACACACAATATTATATTTTAACTTTGCTGAAAATCTGAAAATTACATCAAAATTTTTCTTCTCGTAGTGAAATGTGCATGGCCACAAGGCGGGAAACTCCACAGTGAAATAAAGAATAAATAAATGTGTTTTGCCACATCTGAACGCAGCCGAACTTTCCTGCATTAAAACATCAATAAACTAACATTTACATAAATTTTAATACAAATACAGTGGAACCTCGGATTGCGAGTAACGTAGTTTACGAGTGTTCCGCAAACCGAGCAAAGATTTTGAACAAGTTTTTAATCGGAAACCGAGCAAGTATTAGTTTACGAGCGCTGGGTATCATGTATCACGCATGCAACTCTTATTTTCACACCGAGCGTCACTCTCTCACTTTTTCACCCCCCCCTCCCCACGGCTTCGCAAACACACAGAAACTCTGCTCGTCTCTTACTTGTATAATCAACATCTCCTTCTTTCTTTTAGTCTCTTATGCGTGTGTGCGCGTAATTTGACGACACCGACACACACACACACCCTGACACACGCACAGACGCGCTCTCGCCTTTTCACCCCCTCCCCGGATTCACAAACACACAGAAACTCTGCTCTGTCGCAATTCTTTTCAAAGGTAAGGTGCTGGTTCATTTGTTTTTTTTTGTGTTTTTTTTTTTACTTTACAGCAGTGATTCCCTTAGTATGCGCTCACGCCAGTGTCAGAGAGATTTTTTCCTGTTAAAACGGTGTTTCTGTTGTGTGTGTGTGTGTTTGTTGTGAAACTTAAAAAGCGAGGTGGGGAGAGGGAGGAGGAGTGTTACTGTGTAAAATGAGGCGAGTGCGCAAACACTTATCTGTCAGGATTTATTTGTACTTTTTTTTAAGGTAAAGTGCAGACTAATTAGGGCCCAAGCACTGAGTGCGCAGGGCCCTCTTGTTTTCGTTAGGATTATTATTTTTTTTTTTTTTTTTTTTTTTTTTATTATTTTTCTTTCAATCATCCGGGCACTTTCGGGCCTCTTAACATACTCAAAAACTCACCAAAATTTGCACACAGACTGGAATCTGCGGCCAACAGGTCCTCAGTGGGGCTCGGCCCGGGGCGTCGCACACGCCCCGCACAGCGCCCCCTACAGAGTCTTGCCTTATAGCTCAGACACACTTGCACGTATACTTATAAAACTCGGTGTACATTTAGATCTCATCAAACTGAACAAGTTTCGCGCTGCATGTCATCAGGTCTAATCAACAGGAAGTGAGTTATTTTGAGTTGTTTGCAAAACGCACCCAATGGAATGTAATAAACTCCTCCTAGGAAATTTTTACAATTCGCACCAAACCAGCTAAATATGATCTAAACAAGTTGCCGATGCAAAATTGCAGAGATCTTTTTGATACCTCGAACGGTTCGGCCGTGGCGACGCTTTAAAATCATGGCGAATAAAATGAAACAGGAAGTGGCTAATAACTTCTGTGTACATTAAGTTATGCACATGAAACTTTACAGGTATGTTAAGAGTAAGAAGCTGATCACATGATATGACAATCATGAGTCTATGTCATAGCGCCACCAAGTGGCAGCAGGAAGTGTGTCACTTTTGGAAATCAGTAATATTTTGTCCTTTACTTTCACCTGATTTGCTTCAAAATCAGTCAGAATAATGAAAAGACATGGGTCATTTGAAATCATGAAGGATTTTTTTCTAATTTGAATCGTGTTGCTATGGTGACGATTTAACTCAAGAAAAAATCGAAGAAAATTATTCTTCTCATATCTTACAAGTGGAAAGATCTATGGGTCCCAAATTTTATGGGTGTAGACTCTCACTGATTTTGAGGAAGCCCTGAGAGCCTGGAGCCCGGGCGTGGCACAGGGCCTGTACAGCGCCCCCTGGAACTTTGGAAAGTTTAAGCTGCATAACTCATATCCACTGTCACATATATGAATGAGACCCAGTATAAATTTAGATCTCATTGAGGTGAACAACTTGCATACCCCATGTCATGGAATCCGCTGAACAGGAAGTCGGTTATTTGGCGTTGTTTGAAAAACGCACCCATTGGAATGTGATCTACTACTCTTACAGGATTCATAGGTTTTTGACCAAACAGGGTTTAATATAATCTCAAGACATTGAGGATCTAATATTGTGAAGGGCTGGTTGATATCTTAAACGGGTCGGCCGTGGCGAGCCCTTAAACCTACGGCGAATAACAGGAAACAGGAAGTGGCTAATAACTTCTGTATAAATTGAGTGACATTCATCAAACCTCAGCAGTAGGTTAAGAGAAGAGTCCTGCTCACAGTGACATGGGTCCCGTGAGTCTCAGTCATAGCGCCACCAACTGGCAGCAGAAAGTGTCTACTTTCAGAAATTAAATTCTTTTGTGGTTAATTTTCAGCAAATTGGCTTCAAAATCAGGCACAATAATTGGAAGACACGGCTGATGTCACACTGTAAAGGACTTTTTGATACGTTGAATAGTGTTGCTATGGCAAGGTAAAATTTTAAGGAAAACTAGGATACTCATATCCAACAAGTGGAAAGTCCTAATGTCTCCAAACATTTTACATAGAAGGTACAACTGGTTCTGAGTAAATTTCTTGAGTTTCACGATTTTGTTATGCTCATACGCCTCCCAACAATATTTTGTTTATTAACTAATTGCTTTAAATTGCATAAACTAACTCCTGCAGTACTAAACTATGGCCACTAGATGGAGGTATCACACCACACATCCCACACTCACGAAGAGACACAGACACACGTGACCTCCCCCTCCCTCACAGATTTGAGTTTTGGTGAAGCGGACTGACACAAACGCTGCCGCTGAATAGTTGTTTATGGACTGTTTAATTGTTTACAAATCGCCCTTTGGATCAAGTTTTGTGCGTGAATTCAACAGTAAGTGTGAAGTCTTTAACTATATTAACAATGGACATTTTATCTGTTCCGGTAACAAGTTATTATGCCCGCGAGGTCGCGATATATATATATATATTTACATGTGTGTGTGTGTGTGTGTGTGTGTGTATTCTTAGTAAGTATGCCTAGAATCAATATGTTATTGTGACTGTCACTATTATCTTTTGCTGTTGTTATTTCGTGTTATAAACACACACACATTTGAAACACGGCCCGTAGCTTTAAGGGCCACGGCGAATAACAGGAAACAGGAAGTGGCTAATAACTTCTGTCTTAATTGAGTGACGTTCATCAAACCTCAGCAGTAGGTTAAGAGAAGAGTCCTGCTCACAGTGACATGGGTCCCGTGAGTCTCAGTCATAGCGCCACCAACTGGCAGCAGAAAGTGTCTACTTTCAGAAATTAAATTCTTTTGTGGCTAATTTTCAGCAAATTGGCTTCAAAATCAGGCACAATAATTGGAAGACACGGCTGATGTCACACTGTAAAGGACTTTTTGATACGTTGAATAGTGTTGCTATGGCAACATATCATTTGGAGCAAACATAAGATACTTATATCCACCAAGTGGAAAGTCCTAATGTGCCCAAACATTTTATGTAGAAAGAACAACTGCTTCTGAGTAGATTCCTTGAGTTTCATGTTTTTGTGACGCTCATACAGCTCCCAACAATTTTTTTACAGTATATTTATCATCCTTGTCCTGAACTTTCTGTACTGACTCCTGCAGTAATAAAATATGTCCAGTAGATGGCAGTAGTAGGCAGGTATTCTGCAGTCAGGTCTTTCCCCTTCTCCTTTACTATGGCTTCATGTTTACAATTTAAATATATGCAGAAATCATAAAAAATAAACAATACAAACATTTAAATTGCCAACTGTACAACATTGAGTCTGGTGGACAAGCGCGGCGATATACACACCAGACCACACATTCTAAACACACACACACACTCTACACATCGGTCATGTACACATCCCGACAAATACACAATATGAACACACTAACTATCCTACATGCACACACACACACACACACACACATCACAAGCACACGTCACTAATGTGACCTGACTAAATAAAAATCAATATATCATGAAAAAGGAAAAAGATCCTCAGGAAAACAAGAGGCTCCTGCGCATCTATAGCACACATCTCTCACGACAGACACACACTCACACTCATAATATTCAGTGACACGGACAGTGAAATCACATTCAGGAACATCCTTAAACTTACACCGAAACATTATTAATAACACACATCACTAATGTTAACACAGACTCACACACCATACACACAAACAACCACACACACACACACACACACACACACACACACACACACACACTCCATATACACAAACACAAGCACATTTACTCGTCACACACAGACTGACACATCTACATCTCACACACCTCTCTCCCTCACTCTCACACACACTAAACCTCCCACACACTAAACCTCCCACACACACATGCACACACACACACGCACACACACACACACACACACACAAATCACATCACATCACATCACTGTCACACACCTCTCTCCCTCACTCTCACACACACATCACACATGTTGATATCTCAAACGGGTCAGCCGTGATAATGTCTTAAACTTACACCCAACAATTATTAATCACACACAAATCACTAATATTTGAACACACCATACACACAAACATACACAAGCACACATCACTAATGTTAACACACTAAATAAACACACACACACACACACACACACACACACACACACACAAACACATCTCACACACACGCACACACATGCATGCACACACAAACAAATACACTCGTACATCACACAAATGAGCACCTACATACTCACACATTATAACATCACAAATTATAACACTCACACACTCACATCTCTGTCTCACGCAGAAACACACACATCCACTAACAAGTCACATGTCTTGGACATACTAACACACACATCACTAATGTTAACACACAGATTCACACACCACACACACACAAACACACAAAAACACATTTACTCATCAGAGACAGACTGACACATTAACTAGTCACACACACACACACACACACACACACACACACACACACACACACACACACACACACACACAAATATTTAGGGCCCAAACTGATATTAGCCCAGTATGATGTGTGACGTTCTGTGTGCAAGTTCTGCGGTGCAACCGGGTGCCAATGACTTTTTTGAGGTTTTGACACACTCGAATAACACGCAGGTTGTGCGGTGCGCCCGGGGTGGGGACCGCGCCCGTTGCTTGGGCCCGTCATCGTTGCTTGCAACTTTAATTTGTTTTATTTTCATCTTCTAGATTGTATTAATTATTTTTATGTATTTATTTTTTGGGGCTGTGGAACGAATAATTTGAGTTTTCATTATTATTATGGGAAATGATGATTTGGTTTACGAGTGTTTTGGAACACGAGCCCACTTCCGGAACGAATTATGCCCGTAATCCAAGGTTCCACTGTATACAAATATTTCAATGCCCAATCAGCGTCTTTTTACTTTTAATGTTTAATCGATTTCTTTTCATTTTAAGGTGTAATCAACGTATGTTTTTATTCTAATTTTCTAATTCTAATTTTATTTGTCACATACACAGTCACACACAGTACAATATGCAGTGAAATGCTTTAAAAAACTGTTGTCATTTTTACTGTTAATGTCTAATCAACTTCCTTTGCTTTCAATGTCTAATCAAATTTCTTTACTTTAAATGTCTAGTCAAATTCTTTTATTTTTAATATCTAATCAACTTGTTTTTACTTTTAATGTCTTATCAACTTCTTTTAATTTTAATGTCTAACCAGACTTTTACTTTTAATGTTAAATCAACTTCTGTTAATTTTAATGTCCAATCAATTTCTTTTTACTTTTAATTTCTAATAAAATTATTTTTGACTTTTAATGTCTAATTAGTTCCTTCATATTTTTAATATCTAGATAAAAAGCAGATACATTTCAAATTTGCTACTATATCTGTTTTGTTTTTAACTACAATGCAATTTTTTTATGTTTAATTGGGTTCTTTTTACTTTCTAATGTCCAAATGGCGGTGTTGGGTGATAATGGACACATGCTGAAAGAACACACTGGTTCCTCCATAGATTAAGGTCTAGAGTAATAATTCATTTACATTTCTAATATTACAATATTATATTTTTAACTCATATGAATTAGAATTCATTAAAAAGTCCCTCTTTGCCATGAAAATGAACTTAACCCCAAAACAAAAACATTTCCACTGCATTTTAGCCCTGCTACAAAAGGCCCAGCTGACATCATGTCAGTGATTATACTGTTAACACAGGTGAGAGTGTTGCCGAGTGTTGACAAAGCTGATTGAGTTAGAATAACGATAAGCTTTAAAAGGAGAATGGTGCTTGAAATTATTGTTCTTCCTCGGTGAACCATGGTTAACAGTAAAGAAACATGTGCAGTCATCATTGCTTTGCACAAAAAAAGATTCACAGGCAATAATATTGCTGCTACTAAAATTGTACCTAAATCAACCAGGTATTGGATCATCGAGAACTTCAAGAAGAGAGTTTGAATTGTTATTAAGGAGGCTTCGGGCACCCAAGAAAGCCCAGCAAGCGCCAGGCCAGTCTCCTAAAGTTGATTCAGCTGTGGGATCAGGGTATCACCAGTGCAGAGCTTGCTCAGGAATGGCAGCAGGCAGGTGTGAGTGAAAGACTTTTGGAGAACGGACTGGTGTCAGAAAGGGCAGCAGAGAAGCCACTTCTCTTCAGAAAAAACATCAAGGTCAGACTGATATTCTGCAAACGCTACAGGGATTGGACTGCTGAGGACAGGGGGTAATTACCGCTGATGAATGCCCTTTCCGATTGTTTGGGGCAAAAAAAAAGGGAAAAAAAGCTTGTCAGAAGAAGAAAAGGTGAGTGCTACCATCAGACCAGTGTCATGCCAAGCATCCTGGGACTATTCATGTCTGGGGTTGCTCCTCATCTAAAGGGAGTGGGCTCACTCACAATTTTGCCCAAGGATGGTATAAAAACATCCTCCAAGTGCCACTTTTCCCAACAATCCAAGTACAATTTGGTGATGAAAAATGCCTTTTCCAGCTTGATGGAGCACCTTGTCATAAGGCAAAAGTGATAACCAAGTGGCGCAGGGAACAAAACCTCAAAATTTTGGATCCATAGCCAGGAAACTCCCCAGGCCTTAATTTCATTGAGAAACATGTAGTCAATCCTCAAGAGGCGAGTGGACAAAAAAAAAAAAAAACACAAATTCTGACAAACTCCAACCATTGATTATGCAAGAATGGGTTGCCATCAGTCAGGATGTGGCCCAGAAGTTGATTGACAGCATGCCAGGGAGAACTGAAAACTGAGGTCTTGAAAAAGAATGGTCATTGCTGAAAATAGTGACTCTGCGTAAATGAAATGTAATTGTCAATAAAAGCCTTGTTCAATTATCAAATGCTTGCAATTATACTTCAGTATATCAGAGTAACAAAAAGATCTAAAAACACTGAAGCAGCAGACTTTGTGAAAATTTATATTTGTGCCATTCTGAAAACTTTTTGGCCACAGCTGTTCTGTTGTGAATTCACAGAATGCAGGAATAGCATTATTTAAATTATTTGGTTCACTTTTTAAAAATGAGTTCATTTTTTACTTTTTTTTCTGTTTGTTTTTGTTTTCTTTTTAACATTTCATTAAAAACTTCTTTTGAGACTTTTGTCAACTTTAAACCCTCTGACTTCTTTATTTCATAGTTTGCCAATTCTGTCTGGGAATCTACCAAAACACACACACACACACACACACACACACACATTACTCAATCTGAACAGTGAGTCCATTGTCCATTGTTACATAATAGCATAACAATGGATATACAAAAATCATCTCTCAAACACACACACACACATGCAGAGAAATCTAAATGCAATTATTCAATTATAAAAGACAGCTGTGGGTCAGCCAAGGACAAGGAGCAATTTAGTGTATGTGTGTGTGTGTGTGTGTGTGTGTGTGTAATGACAGCACTGGATGATGTCTTTACTTCAAACATGTTATTACTATGATGGCAGCTGTATTTCTCTCTCTCTGGATCTAAAAGGCTAAAAAAAGAAGGGGCATGGCCTGATAATTGAAGGCGTGGCTTTGTGGTACATCAGAAGCTAGTTTGATAGTTTGGTTTCCATTTAAATAATTTATAAAAAAATTTTTTTTTGGTTTTTGGCAAATTTGTTTGTTTTTATTGTTGTGTGTCAAATAGTTGCACCAAAAATATGGCGTCTTGTTCACAGATCTTCTGTGTTTGATATACATGGTGGATGTTTACTTCTTTCTGTTCTGTCCCACTCTGATTGGCTTAAGGAACCAATCAGAGTGATTTTCTGTAATTTATGCTTTAATTTAAAACTAAATACTTATTATAGCATTTGATAGGTGTGAAAGACAGATAAAACATGTCTTATATAGTGAGATCATTATTGCACAAGCCCATATGATTTTTAAGCACATTATTTATTTCTGACAGATACTGAAGTGTTAATTTCATTCAAGTTTTTAATTTGTGAGTGCAACATCAAGTCGAAACTACTGTGAATTTTATTACATTATTTATTTATTTTATTGTCTGCATTATTTTTCTTAGTAAAATAATTTAAGTTTGATGGATGAGTGCCTTAATGAGGGTGGGAATTGCCTATGAATTCCCACCCATTATTAGGGCACACATCCATTAAAACTACCAACCAGGGGGACGAAGACTGTCCTATTTTTCACGTTACTGCGTCTTTTTGAACTGCTCACTCATGCACCGTTGGTAGCAAAGTGCTATCTGTTCCTTCTTCTCGTGTGAGTTCACAGACACCCATGATTGGCTAGAGCTGTGATTGATGTGAGAGCGTCAAGTGCCTCCCATTCCTCGCCTCTGAGAAAGCTCGGTCAATCATTTATGTTTTCTCGAGGCTCTCAGCTGCGGGAGGCTACAGCATACAGAATCGTCCTCGCGATCTCCGAGGGATAGGTCGAGCTTGTTACTGCTACGCCACTCAGAGAGCTTCAGGGGCCTAATGACATCATTTTGTTACTAAAGGTCGCATATTCCCTCTACATCAGCTCAGTCCATGTTGTTTCATATCAGAAAGAAAAAAACAGTGTATGTGTGTTTGTGTGCTGAGTGTGTGTGTCTGCATGTATGCGCCTGTTTGTGCGTGTGCGTGAGTGTGAATGGATATGTGCATGCATACTTTATAAGCAGGTGTATGTACATGTGCGTGTGTGTGTTGAGTGTTCATGTGCAGTGCAGCTCCTGTCCTAAGTGAGATTCGGAGCTCATTACTGATGTGACTCAGAGCGGCACTCTGATTACACAGCACTCCTGGAAAAGAGTGAGAGAGAGTGATGAAAGAATGTTCTTCCTGCAGGTTTCCAGGTGTGCGTGTGTGCGTGTGCGTGTGTGTGTGTGTGTAGGTCCTGGCAGGTACAGGCTGTCAAGCATAGTGTTCCCATTTCATTTACTGAAAAATGCATGTAAGCGTCTCATATGGACCTCTCTCTCTCTCTCTCTCTTGATTTTCTCTTTCTCTGTATCACCCTCACTCTTTTGGAATCTCTCTCTCTCTCTCTGCATATCTCTCTTTCTCTGTAGATAACTGTATTTTTCCTCTGTATCTCTCTCATTATATCTCTTTCCTTTCTGTTTCTCTTTTTTCCTCTATTCCCTTTGCCTTCGTCTCTCTCTCTCTCTGCTCCTTTCGACAGACATCTTTGTTAAGTGACAATACAATATCTTCTACATGAGACTTTGTCCTGCTGCATTCAGACAGATTTTTTTTTGCATAACTGCATCAGACATTTCATCCAGCGGTAATCAGACTTCACCCAGACACTCTAAGATATCAGCCATCCAGCTGCTGCTACAGATCTTTCTTTACCCAGAAACAACTGGGTACTATCTGATACTTCATCCAGCTGCTATCACCTCTGTCCAGAAATTATACTCTATCAAGCATGTCTGTCCAGAGGATAGCACCCTGTCTGGAAAATATTAGCCCAGAGGTGAGCAGGAGCTTTGTCCAGGAAACGTCAGACATTTCATCTTTAAGATCGGATAAAATGCAGATCCAAAAACAGAATCTCAGACTTACAGAGTGTGGAGGACTAAACAAGCCCACGTCTGCTTGGACGTCCTCCAAATCTCAACAAAGACGAGCTCTCTCTCTCGCTCTCTCTCTTCTCTTTCTCATACACACACACACACACACACACGAACACACTACAATTTTATATCTGATATTAACTGTGTAAATAATACAGATATACAATTTTTAGGTCAAAACGGCTGAAGAGCTGAAAGTCGATGTAGTGCGAGTCGACAGATCTCTCTGTCAGGTTCTGTGCCAGCAAAAGAGCGCTGTGTTCCTTATAAGGCAATGTCAAGATTAACTACATTACACACACACAAACACACACAGAGAATTTCTAATTTTCAGACAAAAAGGTCAGACGGAGCAGGGACGCTGCACGCTTCCACATTCCAATTATCTTGCTCCCCTAACGACTAACACCTGACCTAACTCTGCTTAACGTTTGCATGATCTTCGGGAATTCTTCCAGGAACTGATCTGGACTTGTAGTAAAAAACATCAGCGGCTCGTTTGGAAAACGTGACTAATGAAATAAAGACGGTTCTCGGTAGTGTACTCACTCCTCGTGTTCCTCATCAAAGACGCACTGCTGAGTCATGTCTCTGAACCTCTCAGCAGGCTCCTGCTCAGGAGAACCGGCCCTTAAAGCGTCACCCTCTGATCATCTGGACGCTCCACTGTACACGCTACTGCACTCAACTAACAGACATTTCCCCAGGAGATCAGACATATTCTTCAAATGTTATTAGACACTGCTCCCAAAATATATCAAAAATAATGCAAAAAATAATCTGACACATTATCTGACACATTATCCAAAAGATATCAGATACTTTGACAAATTGTCTAATCTTTTGGACAAATTAGACAATTTGTCCAAAAGATATCAGACACATTGTGAAAAAGATATCAGACACTCATTCCAGAAAATATCAGACACATTGTCCAAACGATATCAGACACTCAGTCCAGGAAATATTAGATATGTTGATCCAAAAGATACCAGACACTTTGTCCAAAAGATATTAGACACTCAGTCCATGAAATATAAGACGCTCTGTCCAAAAGACATGTTGTTAAAGATTTCAGACACTCAGTCCAAAATATATCAGACATGTTCAGATACTAAGTCCAGGAAATATTACATACTTTGTCCAAAATATATCAATCACTCAGTCCAGGAAATACTAGACAATTTGTCCAAAAGATATCAGACACATTGACCAACATACATCAAACACCTTATCTAGAAGCTATAAGACTTGTTTAAAACATTTTAGAAACTTTGTGCAGATGATCTCACACAGGAATCATCACACAGCTCATCTTAATTTTAGACAGAAGATATCAGACAGGTCAACCAGAAGATCAGGTATTTTATTCAGGAGTTATCAGACATCTTTCATCCAAAGTCTAGTAGAAACTTCATTCCAAGAACTACAGAATCTGAGACCTCACCCAAACCCTAAAGAGATCTCACAAAACATTAGATCATTTGTCTGGAGGTTTCCACACATTCAGACATTTCATCCAGCAGTAATCAGACCCTAATCTCCTATGGTTCGTCCAGGCACTAGACGGTGGTTAGACACTTTTTCAGGAAGTTATTAGACATGTTTGATGCTCAGATATAAAACACTGTCTGAGAGCTGCTTTCCTGAGCGCAATTAGGACGGAAATTCAGATTACAGTGGGGCAAAATAAGACAGTCTGGTTGAATGTCTGCCAAATTCCAACACACACAGTGAATAATTGCCTATATATCACATATAAACAGCGTAAACCAGAGAAATCTGATGCAGTGTGTGTGTGCGTGTGCATGTGTGTGTGCGCGTGCGCATGTGTGTGCTTATGTGTGTGTGTAGAGGCAATTCATCACCACAAACCCTCAGGAAATTCTGACCCAAAAGCCAAGTAAGTCTGGTAAATAACCACACAGCAAAGGTCCAGACGCTTTACCCTCCCTCTGTTTTTACACACACGTACACCCACATACACACACACACACCAGTATCCTGAGACGTGAATCAGCAAACCAAACATAAAGTCATGACAGAATTTTAGAGTCACTAGCTTAACAATCAGCTCTCTATACCATAGCAGTTCAAACCAGTAGCTAGCTAGCGAATGAAAACCCTAGCTAACATTACATAACCTAGAATTAATTAAAGATTCTTACTATAAGCCATCAAATCTTATTTTCCCTAACAGCGGTTTTCACAACAAAAAAAAATCTTAGCTTCGTCACTTAAGTTGGCTGGTTAGCTTATCTATCGATAGCTAGCAAAAAATCAGGTGATATTAGTAATCTAACTTAGGATACCTTAGCCAATTAGAATTTGTCATAACATTCACAGTTTTAGGTGTCATTCATGTCAACAACATTAATTATCATAAAATTATAGCTAGCTAAAGCAAATGTTGCAGCTAGCTCCACAAAAATGCATTTTTTTAATAAAATAAGCTAAAATGCTGTAAATTTTAAAGTAATTCTATGATTAAATTATATAATTTCACTAAACTTACACATGAGATTAATCTTAGTTACAACACACACACTTAAACAGACTGATTAACTTAGCTAACAATAGCTAGCCAAAAACATGAACATTAACATAACTAACATGACAAAACCTGAAAGTGATTATGGAACAAAACTGATTCTTGCTATAAGACATCAAACCTTATCTTCTCTAACAAACCTTTCCACAAAAAGTTAGCTACATCATTAAAGCTGGCTGTGTAACTTAGCTAAAAATCAGTTAGCATTAGTTAGCTGTCCAAGGCTAGCTTAACCAATGAGAATGTTCGCAATTTTTGGAAAAATGTGTAATTTATGTTGTTAATTCTTTTTTTTTACGTTATCACAAAAAAGCTATATAGCTATAGGTATATAACTCTTTCATAGCTAGCTAAAGCAAGGGTTACAGCTAGCAAAACAAAAAGCAATAAACTAAAATTAGGTAACGATGTGATGAGAGAATACTTAGTATGAAACATCGCAATTTAATTTCACTTAGAAAATTACACAAGGTTAATCTTAGTTACGCCACACGCACATAAGCCGGATGTTTAACTTAGCTATATATAGCTATCTAAAAAATAAAGTGTCAATAAATGTTATTAGCAAAATAGCCATACACAAGGCAATGAGTAATTGCCAGCCAAGAAAAATGTTTAATATTATTTTAAAACTTTATTTTGGCGACAAAATGTAACGTAAATTATTATAAAATCATAAAAGCAAGTTTATGAGCTGCAGGTGTAGAAGAAAGGTTATATCATTTCTTAATGTTACAGGTAGCTCAACAAATTAAAGCCAATCTGAGCTATGTCGCTTACACACCTATGCTGGCTAGTTAACGTAGCTCTCAATAGCTACATAAAGATCAGTGTGCCAATTGATGGCTAGTTAGCTAGCCAATGATAGATAAAGCAACTATTATTTTTATATGATTAAAGTGACTAAGACCTTTTTTGCATGAAAGCTAACTCCTCGCAGTATCCCACAATGCACCAGGAGACTCACCGACTCTGAAGTTAGGGGCGGTGAGCGTGTCAGTGGCACGTCCGTTCTCGCTGATGATGGTGGTGGTGTTTCCCTTCTCGCAGGTGTTGTGGCAGCGACCCCCACTACACGTCAGCTTGCAGATGGTCGGCGTGAAGACCAGTTTGATCCGACCCGTGTGGTTGGCCACTGTGGAGCGACAGAGCAGGGAAAAGAGGAGAGACAGACGGAGGGAGAGAGACAGGCAGAGGAGAGAACGGGTCAAACATCTGGACCGCATGACTTTTTAATAATGCCGTCTCTGAGTTTACACGGAGAGCAGACACACTGCGAGTGTGTGACGCAACAATGCCGAGAACGAGACGGAGACCGAGAGGGAGGAGGAGAAATAGTTTGTCGTCTGATCGTTTCTTGTTCTTTCTCTCTTTCGCTTCTCCTTCTTCCCCTTCTGTCTGTCTTCCGGTGTCTATTAAGTTTTTCATGCAGAAATTGGTGTGTGTGTGTGTGTGTGTGTGTGTGAGAGAGAGAGAGAGAGAGAAGCAGAGAGAGAGGTGGGGAATGCCATGCTTTCCACTTTCTGCCCACACAGGCAAAGGCAGGACATGCCCGTCGCTCTCTCTCTTTCTCACACACACACACACATATTTTCACACCTAGGTCTGAAAGTAAAGGTGTGTGTGTCTGTGTGTCTGATGATGTCACTACTGCCATACAAGTTACAGGAAAAATCGACCCACTTCTCCTCTCTCGCTCTCTCTTTCGCTCTGTTTCTGACTTTTCCTTTCTCGCTCCCTCTTATTCCATATCTCTGTATTTCTCCCTCTCTCCCCCATCTATTTATCATTCTCTTTTTTTGCATCTGTCTCTCTCTTTGTTTTTTCTCCTTCATCACTCTCTCTTAGCATTTCTCTTTTCCTGTCTCTTTCTCAGACACATTCAAACTCTAAATCTATTTCTCTCTTTTTCTGTTGTTGCTCAGCCTCTGTCCACCTATTAATCTCCCAGTCTTCACCAGTCTCTCTTTTTTTATTTCTACTTTATTTCTGCCATGTCTTTTAACCAGCTGCAGCTCCGGGGGGTCCATCTTATAGGCTGGTTACTTCTACAACGGGGATAAATACCCACTATGTCTAAACACACACACACAAGTAGTCTCATTTATCAAAGGGATTAGTGTCTTTTTTTCTCTGCAACATATCTTTTCTCTTACTCCCATTACATCACATTACATCTCTCTCTCTCTCTCTCTCTCTCTCTCTCTCTTTTCTGTGGTCATAATTCTGTCCATATGGAGAGGGAACAGTAGAGACCTCAGCAGACAAAACACAGACATCAATCAGCTTTTACATACACACACACACACGCACGCACACGCACACACACACACACACACACACACACAGGTGCAGCTGCTGTAAAATTGTGGGACTGTATGGTGTGTGTGTGTGTGTGTGTGTGTGTGTCTGGTTAAGCCATTTGTCTGTCATTTCTTCATGCAGCCTGGAAGTTGCAGCTCTCACTCAACACACATTTTCACTCAGACAACCCCCCACCCAACACATACAGCCTATTTTGTTTTCTTTTCCCTTAGTTCTCTTTATTTAGCTCCTGCACACAGCCAGTTCTGCGTGGGAATACAGTGTTGTTGTTGCGTCTCGGAATGAAAAGAACAGGGGAAGAATCGGGGGGCGTTGTTGTCACACAACAGGAGCGTAGGTAGTGACGGCGGAGACGAGATCTGTGTGAGAGGGTAACCCCCATGGGATGTCTGACATTTTACTTCTCTAAAACAACAGTAAACAGTTAGCAGCTGACACAGTAGTATATTATATAGAGTAGTTTAGACCACAAGTACCTTATAAGGAGTAGATCAGATCACTGATATCACATATAGAGTAGATCAGACCACTGATATCATATATAGAGTAGATCAGACCACTGATATTTTATATAGAGTAGATCAGACCACCGGTATCATATATAGAGTAGATCAGACCACCGGTATCATATATGGAGTAGATCAGACCACCGATATTTTATATAGAGTAGATCAGACCACCAGTATCATATATAAAGTAGATCAGACCACTGATATCATGTATAGAGTAGATCAGACCACTGACATTTTATAACACAGTAGATCAGACCACTGATGTCTTATATAGAGGAAGATCAGACCACTGATATCATATATAAAGTAGATCAGACCACTGATATCATGTATAGAGTAGATCAGACCACTGATATCTTATATAGAGTAGATCAGACCACCGGTATCATATATAGAGTAGATCAGATCACTGATGTCTTATATAGAGTAGATCAGACCACCAATATTTTATATAGAGTAGATCAGACCACCGGTATCATATATAGAGTAGATCAGACCACCGGTATCATATATAGAGTAGATCAGACCACTGATGTCTTATATAGAGTAGATCAGACCACCGGTATCATATATAGAGTAGATCAGATCACTGATGTCTTATATAGAGTAGATCAGACCACCGATATTTTATATAGAGTAGATCAGACCACCGATATCATATATAGAGTAGATCAGACCACCTGTAGTCTTATATAGAGTAGATCAGACAACTGATATCTTATATAGAGTAGATCAGACCACCTGTATCATATATAGAGTAGATCAGACAACTGATATCTTATATAGAGTATATCAGACCACTGACATTTTATAACACAGTAGATCAGACCACTGATGTCTTATATAGAGGAGATCAGACCACTGATATCATATATAAAGTAGATCAGACCACTGATATCATGTATAGAGTAGATCAGACCACTGATATCTGTAGATCAGACCACTGATACTATATGTAGAGTTGATCAGACCACTGATGTCTTATAACACAGTAGATCAGACCACTGATGTCTTATATAGAGGAGATCAGACCACTGATATCATATATAAAGTAGATCAGACCACTGATATCATGTATAGAGTAGATCAGACCACTGATATCTGTAGATCAGACCACTGATACTATATGTAGAGTTGATCAGACCACTGATGTCTTATAACACAGTAGATCAGACCACTGATGTCTTATATAGAGGAGATCAGACCACTGATATCATATATAAAGTAGATCAGACCACTGATATCATGTATAGAGTAGATCAGACCACTGATATCTGTAGATCAGACCACTGATACTATATGTAGAGTTGATCAGACCACTGATGTCTTATAACACAGTAGATCAGACTACAGATATAATATATAGAGTAGATCAGACTGCAGACCACTGATCTTATATACAGTAAGTCCCCGACTTGTGAATGCGGTCTGTTCCGGGAGCATGTTCATAAGTCGAATTCCTTTGTAAGTCTGTAAGTTTGTCTTATACATGTTTGACACAAATATACATATAATAAATGTAAACCATAAAACAACCAAAAACACAGGTATGGTGTTTTGGTTCCGCATTATACTCTCGCGACACTGAGCCTCCAAATTGCGAGGGCAAACCCGGTGATGCAGTGACGCAGCTCACCTCATTTAAGTGGTCATTTAGGTGGAGTACTAACCGTGTACTGGGTTATGGTGTAGCACTGACCACATAATGAGTGGAGTAAAAGAGTATTTATGGGCTTCCATAATTCTTTTGAGTGTGTAAATCTGCTTTGCGACAATGACAATTGTTAAAAGAGCTATTCAAATAAAATTGAATTGAATTGAATTAAAGATTGATAAATAAAAATATCCTTCTGACAGTGTAGTGGGTTAAGGTGGATTGAAGGTGGAGTACTGACCGTGTAGCGGGTGGTGTCCGGCGCTCAGAGGGATGCTGCGCTCAGGCGGGTATCCTGCTCCATGCATCTGCGTGTGTGTGGTGTGCGAGGGATAAAAATTCGGCTTGATCACAAACTTCTGGTTTTTTGTCTGTTGCATGTTTATGGAGACAGGGCGCTGTATACTGTGGGGGAGAAACACACAAACACACAAACACACACACACACACACACACACACTCAAATGTTAATCATTTAGATTTGTCCATCTGTGTGCTTTCACTGTCACTTCCTGTCCCGGGGCTTTATCTGAAACTCACAGGTGAGAACACATTTTAGTGTTTGGTAGAGGAAATGAATCCTGACACACCCACATATACTGTACATATATGCATACATAAGTAAAAACACATGCACACACGAGCACAGACACACACACACACACACACACACAGACAGTGTGTTTAGTATTCACTAATGTTTTGAGTTCCATGTTTGTGATGAGAAGTAATTATCACACATGCAATCTAAAACAGCTGCAGGAAAAGACAGGTAGATGGAGAAAGATTAGACAGATAGACAGCTATACAGTCTAAACAAAAGAAAGAAAGAAAGAAAGAAAGAAAGAAAGAAAGAAAGAAAGAAAGAAAGAAAGAAAGAAAGAAAGAAAGAAAGAAAGAAAGAAAGAAAGAAAGAAAGAAAGAAAGAAAGAAAGAAAGAAAGAAAGAAAGAAAGAAAGAAAGAAACTCATTATATATGAAATGCAGTAACAAACCAAGTTCTCACACACTATTCTGAATTTAGTTTTCAGTAAGGTAAGGTAAGGTAAAGGTGTCATGAAGGTGGATTAGGATGGAGAGTGCTGACCGTAATGCAGGATTTCATTGGAAAAACATGAGCCAGGTACAAAATGAAACAGTTAGAAAAAAGCGATTTCCATGAAGTGAAAACTAAATATTTTTAGGGTGCTTTCACATCCCGGTACCCTTGACCCCCGTTCAGTATGTTTGCGTGATGTACACTACTGCTCATCACTTTCTAACTCCATGGTCGTTCCTGATTTTAATTTATTTCTTCTATAGGCCTTCATAACGCCTCTAATCCAAGGTGCTGTAAATGTTGAACCTGGTAACTCTAAATCAACTGCTGCAGCAGACGTACGTTTTGGTCTTCCCTTCCTGAGAGAGTGTACATGAGAGCCAGTTTCATCATGGTGCTTGGTGCTTGATGGGTTTTGCAAATGCACTTGACAACATTGTTCTTGCAAGAACTATTCCAGAAAGGCTGACCACCGTGTCCTAAAATAACAACTGACTGCTGTTTTTGTTGTTACGTAATTACCTAATTCCACATGTGTTATTTCATAGTTTTGAAATCACCAGTATTGTTGTAAAATGTAGAAAATATAATCAGTAAACAAAAGCAAAGAAATTTGCAAGTGATCCCAAACTTTTTTCAACAGTAGTGTAAACACTCCGTATCGTCCCGGACACGGATCAGAGGTTCATGTTCAAGTACACTTAAAAAGGCGATCTACACTACACAGTACGGTGTACTCGCCCATGGGTCGAATCAGATATGAAAGCCAATCGTACATGAACATGGAAGTGTAGCACCGTTTATAACGTTTTGTCATCAGCGCCATCTAGCTCCTCCTGAGCGCAGAACGCTCACAGAACACTAGGAGACAGTACGCAGAACACCCTCTAAGTTTGAGCGCAGAACTCGCCGAACTCCTCCTCTGAACCCAAAACTGCTACAGAAAGAAGGCGTGCGAGAGTGTTGACTTGACTTGACTTTTTTCAGAAATAGAAATAATATTAGGCATAGTGTGCGCGTTCATTCCTTGTTCTCTGTGCTTAATGGCACCTTGCGAACCAAGCAGGAGCATACTGCCACCTGCTGCATCGGAGAGTTTAAAAGAACAAGTGTACTCGGGTACGGAACAATAATAATAATGTGAACATTGTTAACTGAGGGAGTGCTGAAGGGGGAGCGATCGGTACGAATCAATTGTGCCTAATGTGAAAGCAGCCTTAATAAACACGGTCATAACGCTCTGAAAAGGTGCCTTGGATTTCAGCAGCACTTTAAAGTCTGACAGTCAGAGAACATGGCCATTGGAACCTGATATTAAGCTGAGTCCGTGTATGTAAACACCCCTCAGCTGGTGTGTGTATATGTCTGTCTTTTCAACTGTGTGTATAATGCCGCATGGCTTGGCTCGGGAATGAAAGCACTCTGTAGGAATGAAGGACATAGAAAATGTGTCTGTGTGTGTGTGTTTAAAGGTCAAGTGTTCTGGCGAATGTTAGCGCTTTTGCCATCGCCTCAGGAAGCTGAAATCATAACAGAGATCGGCATTTGGAGAAGGAATCTTTCAGAACGAGTTTAATAGCTACTTGAAACTCGAGAACAGAAACAAAAACATAGTGAACTGCACTAGTCGAGTCACAGTCACGCTATTTATGTATTTATTTATTTTTATTAATTGATTTATTTTACTAATTTAAAAAAAAAAACGTCTAATACTTAATCAATGGGAAACACAGTAGCTACATGGAGCAATATACTGTAGTAACTTTGGTTTAGTAAATAATAAATATTTAAATAATAGACTGCTGACCATAATACAGACGCGAAAGTCTATGTGTAACATAAACTACATGTTCAAAAGTAAGTGCACTCTGACCATCACAGCCATATGCACTCATTAATTAGCGCTGGTGGTGTTTTAAAACTGCTGTGAGTGTGTTTAATGGGTGGGTTTGAGACTTATTCGATCACAGAGTTTGACAGAGAGGCAGATCGGAGGCATTTAAAGAGCGCAATTTTTGATAAAGTAACACCATAAAAATGTGTTTCTGTGAATCTGCTAATTAGCAGCATGTTCTTAATTGAAGTGTGTGTGGTGGAGCAGAGAAAATACTAAAACCTGCAGGGCAGGGGTTCCTCCAGAACTGGGACTGGGAACCATTGGGCTAGAGGATTGGATTTCAGTCATCTAATTAATCTTGGGTTGAGTAATAAACTTTTAGGGCATACAATTAATGAATAAATTCCTTTAAAAACTGAGACCAAGCACACAATTTTTTGATAAAGTAACACCATAAAAATGAAGCTTCTGCACTTGGTACAGAATCGTTTATATCTGAGGCTGATCAGGTGATCGCCGGTAACGGCCAATCAAACTGAAACCAATTTTGGTCATTGGTGCGTTAGGAGGAGAAGTGAAACAGAGGGAGTTTAAAAAAAAGAAAAAGCATTATCTGAGGGGAATTTTAGCTGGGGCGTTAACACACACACACACATATACACGCACATACACACACTCCGGGGGAGCTCTGAGACCTAATGGTTAATTTGTACCATATATAGTCAAATATGTGACCTTAATGTGTTCCAAAATTGTAGCCTGGACTATTTGTAGTGTAACCTGGAGGTATTTGGTTGTGAAAGGATTCTGTCAGGGGGCACATGGTAACGTTTGTCTGAGGGCCCAGAAATTTTAATGACATCCCTGAGAGCCACACGTATGAGTGTTATGGACATGTTTTGTGTGTATAGTGTAGCTTTGACATAAATGGAAAGAAAGTATGTGTGTAATGTTCACCTAATAGTAATATACAGAGGTATAATATAGATGATTAACATAGAACATTGAAGTACACGTTCAACAAACAAACATAACAGATAAAAGGATGTGTGTACTATGGACATGATGCAGATCGAAAAAGATGTGCATACCATGGGCAGTGTGTATAGTCTGGAGTCTAGCCCTTACTGTACCTTTGACCTAAAGAGATATACTATGAACATGATCCTGTCTGTCCCAGACACAAAAACAGGACGGTCTATTAAAGATAACACTCTGGAGTCTGTTTACATCTGTGAGTAGGTGTGTGTGTGTGGTACATGGAAATCAGTGTGTCAGTGGACAGTGTAATGAGTTTCCTCAATCCTGTTCCAGCAGAACTGCTTTTATTTCATTACTCCACTTATTTCATTAAACTGCATTTCTCCAGCCTCCAGACTCGGTTACTGTTCACGAACATCGCTCCAGAAATGGTGTGTTTTGATTGGCTGAGTGTAGAACAGACACTGAACCAAGGACACAAAGAAAAAAGACAGAGTTCTTAAAAACGCACCCGGCGGGAGAACGTCTGTGAAAACAACCTGTTTCTGTGGGAAATGTTTTAAGTACATTTTGTGTGTGTGTGTGTGTGTGGTTTTATTTTACTTTTTGTGGAAGTGAGATGGACATGGGAGACTTTTTGGACACTTTTTTTTGGATGCAAAGGGAAAAAAAACTGACTTCACACACATCTAGTGCTCTGAGTGTTGTATGATGTATCAGGATAAATAAAATAAAATAAAATAAAATTAAATTAAATATCTGTGAGTACTGAAACTATACGGATTGTCATTCTAGTCCACCGTCAGTCGTAGTTCTAGATGGTCAACAAATAAATGAAACCCCAGTATGCCGCTCAGTGCCGCGGGTCGTTCCCTGTGTGTAGTGGGTTTCCTCCGGGTACTCCGGTTTCCTCCCACAGTCACCAATTCTCACAGCTAATTAGTTAGAAACGAAAAACGGAAGCGCGACACAACAAGGCATACTCCAAGGAAAGGAAAGTAGACTATGAACTCTGAGCCTTTAAAGACAAAGGAATATATGAATATATTATTATTCTTTCCGCAGAAAGTTTAAAACTAGTTTGTTTCAAACATTCCGGAACCGTGGCAATAATTAAAAGGAGTGATGTGAAGCACCACTATGAGACAAAAAAGGGGTCTTTAGAGTAAACATATCCGCAGTGATCTGAGGTGAGGGCGTGTTAAATAACCGGATTGAAAGCTCCAGAGCCCAGCAGCATTCAAATGAAGATTCACTAAAGATTGATTCAAAATTGGTGTTTGTATTCCATACAAATATTGTATAAGGAAATATAGACAGCTATCAAAATTCAAACTGTCCACATGCTTATTTAAACGGATTATTTTTTAAAGACAATAACTGCATACAGTATATACTGTAGAGATCTGAATCCTAACACAAACATGAAATTCGAACCTCGGGCCCAAAAAAATTTTATTGACCAGACGTTCTTAAATTTTAATTCAGTACCCCTGATCTGCACTTGTGAAAATTAACATGTTCAGTCAGGATGTCAGAACTGAATGCTTTGGATCACGCTGTGTGTAAAAGATTTTGAGACTGATTAGCATCCATATTTAGTATTAAGTCAAATGGCCTTTCTCAGAACATTTAGGCATTTGGCAAAGACTTATCCACAGCGACTTACATTTTTATCTCATTATCTCATCTAAACCGTTGAGGGTTAAGGGCCTTGCTCAAGGGCCCAACAGGGACAACTTGGTGCACGTGGGATTTGAACCTGGGACCTTCCGAACCATAGTCCAATGCCTTTACGACTGAGCTACTCCTGAAACACTCATGTTGTCAGAAAGACAGACTGACGAGGGAATGTGTGTACAGTGTACACTGTAGCTGCTACAGTATAACATCAGTGACAACAGGAACTCACTCGTTTAATAAACATTAAATCGAACTATGCATGGATATAAAGTATGACGTGCAGCTTTCTAACCTCCTCAGATTTGTAATGCCTCCTCAGCGTTTCTGTTTATTAGCACCTGATAACTACTGAACATGACAGATGTCGTTAAACACGAAGATGTTTGACAAAAGAATGAGTAAGAAGAGGACCTTAAAAATACATACCGTACTGTATTTACAGTATGCACACGCATTCATTTATTCATATCAACACAGATGGAATTAAAAGAAGTTTAAAATATGGACATGCTGCAAATCCTTCTATATGCACATGTTTAAAGAAGTGTATAATAACCGCACAGTCCTCAGTCCCACAGGGTGTTTTATCTTTAGCTGGGATAAACGAGATAAGCGAGCGGCTGGATAAAGAGGATGAGTAATTATAGGGGTGAGGCGAGGATCTGAGTGACACTTCAAAGTGAAAACAAAGTACAGTGAGGACGTGAACTCCAGTTTGGATGGATGAAGAATGCAGGTGTGTGAGGAGAGAACATGAGACACACACTCACACGCACGCAAAATGAGACCGTCACTCGTGCTAATCTTAAACCAAGATCAAGAGGATAACACAGAGCACATGATCTTTGAAAGCATGTAACTGAGAGAATAAACCACTCCAGGACAAGCGGTTGCAGGAAATTAATCAGCGATGATGTGCTGTGATGTGATCCAGCAAGATTGTTTTCCTTTTAGCAGGATGTAATTCCACTTACAACACAGTAATTTAACAAAGATTACAATTTTTATTTATTACGTTTTATCTGTTTGTTGTTTCATTTAAGGTTAAGTGTAACGAGTGAGTTCCTGTTACCACTGATATATAGCAGTTATATCAGTTAGATATGCTCACTGCATCACCACTCACCAATTATTCTATCTCTGCAAGTTAATTAGAGAAAAATGGCATCTTGTCTTGTAACTGAGAAAATCACAAAGCAGAGTAAAATCCTCTGTCTTGAAGATGTGGGAAAACTTAGAGTTACAGCTTTATCTCTGACTGTTAAAGAAAAGTCTCCTCACACTGAAGAACACTTTAGTCTATTAATGAATATATTTTTCCTGTTAAAGACTTGTTATACTGTATAAACATTTTTAAATCTCTACATGTAAACAAGATCACCAGTCTGTTGTGAGCTGCAGACCAAACACCGCAATGCTAAGTTATTTCCGTATTCTCAGCTTTGACGGGTCATGGGGTAGTTAAAGGTTAACTACACCACTCACAGATAGAGGATTAATGCTTCACCTTCTGCTCTCCCACCGGTCCACTTTCCCTGTGCTGAGGTCAAAGGTCAACAGGGTGCATGCCCTGCAAAACTTAGGGTACGTCAGTAGCGATGGTGGAGAATCACTTGCCCTGAATTCAATTCAAGTGCAGTCACAAAAACCATCAAGCGCTACAAAGAAACTGGCTCACATGCGGACCGCCCCAGGAAAGGAAGAACAAGAGTCACCTCTGCTGCGGAGGATCAGTTCATCCGAGTCACCAGCCTCAGAAATCGCAGGTTAACAGCAGCTCAGATCAGAGAGCAGGTCAATGCCACACAGAGTTCTAGCAGCAGACACATCTCTAGAACAACTGTTAAGAGGAGACTGTGTGAATCAGGCCTTCATGCTAGAATATCTGCTAGGAAACCACTGCTAAGGACAGGCAACAAGCAGAAGAGACGCGTTTGGGCTAAAGAACACAATAAAGAAAACTCTTTGAATGAGAAGGTGTGTCCAAACTTTTGGTCTGTACTATATATATCGTCTTCCTCAATCATACTCTGCTTTTCGATCTTGTTCATTCTGGTATCATGTTTGATTTTCACAATTTTTGCACCAGCATCATACAGTACGCTCTAAATCAAGTAAAATCAATCTATCTATCTATCAATCAATCTATCTATCTATCTATCTATCTATCTATCTATCCATCCTAACCTATTATTATTATTATTATTATTATTATTTACCTAAAAAATTAGGTAGCTAACAAATTGATGACTGGCAGAGTGGCGACTCCTCAACGGGAGCAGCCGAACGAATAACAGCAACAATTAGTTAAGCGTAAATTAGTAAATTATTAAACATTGAACATTACACAAGTTCCAATAACACGTTTCTACAGGTCGTAAAAAGTCCCAAAAGTTGTTTACTGCCTCTTTAACACTACAAAATCCTTTTTTTCTATTTCAGCATCTGAGAGTGATTCAGGGCTGCTGTAAGACTGCAGAAGTAAAGAAAAGTGAAATCAGCTTTCGAGGACGCAGGTCTGGGAACAATTAGCTTTTAGAAAAACGCCCGGTCCTCTGAGAGCATGCACGTCATTAACATCTATTTAAAAAATTGCTCATCAATAATCACCGGGCCGAGAAACGTCCCTGGAAAGTCTGAGGCACTCCGTCATGGCGAGGCCTTCAGGATTACATTCAGGTGAAAAGTGAGATCTGGATGCACTCACTTCACCCCAGTGAGTCATCACCACGTAATGGAGATCTAAAACTCCATTCCTAATAAAAACACCACACGGGCTCAGGCAGGGAGTACACTCCTCACACTGGTGCACTTCGTAGGGACACTTGAGACAAATGGCTGCCCTGAAACCACAGGTCCCTTAAGATAAACGAATAAAAAATATCTGATGTCATGCACTCAGCTGCCAGCATTTATGACTGAATGCCTCACCGTCCAGAAAGTGGATTACTTTCATCACTGAGAAAAGAGTGATACTGACTGAGAGAGGGGAGTTCCTCATGCTGTAGAGCTACTGAGCATTTGTTCTGGAATTTTCATTCTTTTGTTTTGGACAAATAGGTTAATAAATAAAAAACAAAAGAAGTAAAGAGAGCCAAAATTAACCTAAAGGCATATTCAATGCTGATCTACAGTAGGGAGTAAAGCTAGACAGTAGTGAAAGATAACATAGTGAGTGAAAGCTTACAAGTGAAGGCTAATGTAGCAATTAACAGCTAACAAGTGAAAGCTAACATAGCAAGTAAAAGCATGGAAAGAAAGTCAGTGGAATCAGATGTTCAGATTGGACTGTAATGTGGTATAAACTTTCTGCCTGATTTAATGAAAGATTTCAGAAAAAAACGGATTAAGTGTGTCTGTGATACTAAACACACACAAACACACACACACACACACACACACACTTTCTTTCCTTCTTTGGCTCTATTGCAACTTTCTTTCCATTTTTCTTCTTCAGTTTTCAAAAACTCTTTTCCCATCTTTCGTTTCTATTTTTCTTTGCTGCTTGTTCTCTTTCTTGCACTAACTCCTCTTCCTTTCTTTCTGTCTTATTTTTTTTCCACTTAAAACTCATACTCCTTTACTCCTTCATCCAGGTTTATTTTCATTTTTCTTTCACTCTTTCTTTCAGGACAGAACGATGTGTGAGGACTGATTCCCTCACTGTTTTATTCCAGAATTTTCTTCCAATAACCAATATAATAACAAATATAACTAAATTCAAATAGCTAATCTAGCAAGTGAAAAATTAGAGAGCTAAAATAAACCTAATGAAAGCCAACATAGCAGGTAAAAGCTAACCCAGCTAGTGAATGCTAACATAGCAGGTAAAAGCTAACCCAGCTAGTGAAAGCTAACATTGCAGGTAAAAGCTAACCCAGCTAGTGAATGCTAACATAGCAGGTAAAAGCTAACCCAGCTAGTGAAAGCCAACATAGCAGGTAAAAGCTAACCCAGCTAGTGAATGCTAACATAGCACTGAAGAGAAAAATTAAAAATTCTTTAAAGCAAAGGCTATGGTCCACAGAAAACACTTAAAAAACAATTACCCAAGCTAATTAAAAATAGGGTGTGGATCTGGTTCTGAGTATCTTTATTTTCTATTCAAAGTCATTTAACTTAGCTAAAACCTTGTTTGTAATTGTATACTAATATTTTTTTCCCCCCTAGAACCTATTTCCCAATACTGTTTTTAACCCCCAACAGATCCATTTTAACGCCATGCAGTACTTACTGTTGCTGAAAGGGGATTGGCTGTTGGCTGTTGGGTCCTGCCTTCATGGTCAGGGTCATGTGGGCCATGTTAGTGCTGGGTAGAGGATATGACGCAGGGCCATGTGGGAAAAACCTGCTGAGGAATCGGACGCTGCGGTATGAGCGTGTGTCCGTTACTGTGTCCGTTTGCGTGCCCGTTCACTGGCCGACCAGATGGATGAGAGGACGTGGGCTGTGAGGTTTGCTCACATAATTTTCCTTTCGATCCAGGTTTACACACACACATCTGCGGCCTTAGGCACATGCCGCCATTTTGACATTTTGGAAGACAGTTGGCTGAGAAATAGAAAGAGAAATGAGAAACATCAGTATCAGGTGAAAATAGTTCAAAGCCTCAAAGGCTAGAAATCTTTAATCTACTTCCGGTACATCAGGTTTCACTATCTAAACCCTGGAAGATTGGTAATTTTTTAAAGTGTAAAGTGGACAGGGTTGATCTTGGGTAAACCTAGCATGAGCTCCACTATGGTCCAGTGACAGGCTGGAAGACCAACTCCAAGGTATTTCATTCCAGTTTGGACAGTGACCTATTCAGTGAGGAAGCTGCCATGAATTATGTTCAAAAATGAGAGCAGCCTGGAAATCCATGGTTTCTTAAACCAGTTTGAAACAACATACAGGATGTCTCATGTTGATTTCAGTATTTGGTGCAATATGGGCAGAATCAGCCAGAGAGCCAGAAACATGTATGGAAAAGAGAAAGGCTAGGATTAGGCATCTGTGTCCTGGACTAGCAGACTGTCAAACATCACAAGGGACAACCTGGCCTACAACTGGCAATGGAATGTCTGTGTCGTCCCAAACTTTCTGAGATTTGTGAAACTAAATACTATGTGCCTTTCTCAAAAGCAAGCCCGCTGTATCACTGTGCCATCCCAACAAGTAAGGGGAGCTAATTGCAGGGCTAAAGTACTTTGGTGCAAGGCAGAGCACACCACGCACGCTCGTATCACCCAGGTGCATAATGTATATGAGGGCATTTTTACGTTAATGACCCGGGAAAGTTTCATAGAGGACGTGACCCCAAAGACTGGTTAATTTTGGACATTGAGAACACAGGCTTTCAAGGCTCGGGAACCAGTCCCCTGGAAAAGGTGGTGTTACTTCGAAGCAGATTAAATCAGATATGAAAGCCAGTCGTACGTGAACATGGAAGTGGACCGGTGTTTAGGACGCGACATTGATCTCCTCTAAAATGTCCATGTATATGTACGTAGTGTCAATCTCATTTTACCAGCCACGGTTGTTAAAGTAAGAAGGCACATGAGTATGTTACTTTTGATATTTTTTTTAAACATCAATAATATTACACATAGTGCAAAGATTGACGTTGTCATTCTCGTTTTCTCTTTGTATATAATTGCAGCTCACAGACCTATTCGATGCAGACTGCCACCTGCTGTATCGGAGAGTAAATAAAAATTTATATAAAAATAAGTGGGGATGAGGAAGTGGGCAGGAGGGAGCAATTGTTCCTGGGAACAGTACAACTCAATCAAGCCTAGTGTGAAAGCACCCTAACTGACACATAGAACCATAATGACAAAGACCGGAATGTGTCTCAGATGCAGTAAGAACAATTCAAGAACTAGGCAGACTGCCTTAGTCCCAGCAGGTTGAAGTCATGTACTCTCAAAACTCCATGGTGACTATCTGTCGCCTACAGGGTGTGATGTAAACTAAGTAGAACACCATGTGTAGAACACCAGGATAACTCTTTGATTGAGCCTCTGTTGAGAAAGAGACCAACGTCTGGGACATTATTTTCAGCTGTCTCTGAAGTCTCTCTGTCTCTGTAGAACTTCCCTCTGAAGTTCAAAAAGGCTCAGGTTTCTAGTTTCTAAGACCTCTGCCCCTTTACCTGGGGCTTTAGAAAGCACAAGCTAAACTAAAGAGTCTCAGTACCGTGTAACTCTATAAGTGCGTAGATGATTCTTACCACTGTTACCACTGACGTCACAGACAGAGGGTTGTCCATCAAGCTACTCCTTCTAATATCAACCCCTGACCCAAGATGACCCTCCAGATGAAGTGATTTCAGTGGCTTTGAGGTGTTTTTCCCCCTGAAGCTATTACACATCATACTTGGCTATACATATATGGTACACATACTGTATTTAACACATAGTTACACTGTGCATTTCAAAAGTAGTGAATGTTAATGTGCAAGTGCAAATTTAAAAAATGGTGTGCAGTAAAAACAGCGCTGAAATCCTGAGAATGGGACTCATTTTGAATTGTTGGACCACAATATAAACATTTCAGTCTGTACAAAAGAAAAAAAAGAATCCGGTTGTTTATTTGCATGACCACAACTATGACAGACGCTGGGTAGACTTCACCCGAAGGAAGTGTGTGTATGTGTGAGAATAACAGACAGAGAGAAAGAGTGTGTGTGTGTGTGTGTGTTGTGTGTGTGTGTGTGTGTGTGTGTGTGTGTGTGTGTGTGTGTGTGTGTGTGTGTGTGTGTGTGTGTGTGTGTGTGTGTGTGAGAGTGTATGTGAGAGAGTCCTGGAGACTTTGTAGAACGCTTTGACAGCGCTGGTCGTGTTCTTCGCCGCCATAATTACAAGCTTACATCCAGAAATCTGATACCCCTCACACTCCATCTCACTCACTCACACACACACACACACACACACACACACACACACAAGATCAAACCTATGGTGTGCTTCTAACTACTTCACGGTCTGGTGCTGAGCATGTGGACCCCGAGAGACTGTACCACCCTGGGAGTCTACATCAGAACCTGTTCTGCCTACACTTACACTTACCAGAGGATAAATTATTTCATCTGGCACAACAATATTCACAAGATGCAATGGCATGGTGTGATGAACCAGAGCTACTGTTAATTATTTTTCTCTAAAAGCATGTGCCCACTCTTTTGATCTTTTTATACAACAGGAATTTTCAACTGATTCATTAGCAAAGTTGACAGATAGATGGAATTAAGGAAATTCATAAATGAACTAATTTGTGAGTCTGAAATGAAATAAACTACTTGTTTTGTGGGCTCAACAAATTTAGACATTATGGCACAATGAAGCAGAATTTGCATAGGAACATACACACACACACATACACATGCAAACTCAGACGCAGTGAACCCCTCCTGGCCTTGAAAGCAGCAGCGACATCATAACTGACCTAATTTCCTGTTCTCCTGCAGCAGTGTGTAGTGAAGTGTTCAGAGCTGTGCTTTCTTTTCCACTATAAATAGAGCTGTGTGAGACAGGTACAACACAAGAGCACTGTTCTGTTCTGTCTCACACACACACATCACACACCACACACACTGTAGAAAATATGGCCAGACTCACGAGTTATTTCATGAATCAGATTGTTCGGGGTATAGAATAGAGGCATTGTAGAAATGCCGTTACCAGTGCAGGGTTTTTCCTTCGTACAGAATTAAGAAGAGGACGCCTCTGTAGAATTCCATGCCGCCTCCAGCTTTCACAAAACTCTGGTGGGTGTCTTGAAGGAAAACACTATTTTTTAAAAAGAACTGCACTCATTTACATTTGCCCTTATTCAGAGCGACTTTTGTTTATCTCGTTATACGTCTGAGCAATGGAGAGTTAAGGGCCAAAGAGTGGTAGCTTTGTGGTCCTGGGGGTTGAACCTGTGGCTGTAATTTGTAACTGCAGTAATCACACTGCACTGATACTTATGTGGTGGCGCTGTAACATAATCAGCACAGCAAACTGAGAAAGCCTCTGCCAAAACTGCAAAAGAGAACAAAAATGCTGAAGTTTCCACCAAACACAAGCTTCTGGTTTTTCTCTACACCAGGAACATGTCCTGCGGCACCAATAATTTTGTGAATATTGTTTCTTTGCATTCGAGCACGTCCAGTTACATACCCAGAGATCCAAGTCCAATGCTCCATCCTTTCAGTGTGGTGAGGGCAGGCGGATCAGCGCAGGAATCATCTAATAGCTGTGTTTTCCATGCACAGAATGTACTTGGGCACAAGTATATTGACACCCAAGCATATTTGCAGATCCTTTCTAAAAATCTGTCCATCTGCCATCCGCGTTCGATTAACTGGTAGCAGACAGTAGTAGCGGACGGAATAAACAGGTACAGGAGCGGTAGCACCAGAGTGCTGTACTGAGAGGCAGTAAATGCAGCAGATGCAAGCTGCTATAAAAACAATAAGAAGGGCGTACTGACGGTTGCACATGCTCTGCAGAGATACACAGTTTCACGCGGTGAACGGGCTCTTCTTTAAAAAAAAAAAAAAAAACTCACACAGAAGGATTAACCCTTAAAACTCAAGCAGGGCAGATCCGGAAGTTATCACAGCCATGCTGCTATTCAGGCACAACAGCATGGCCTTGCTTTGCTTAGCCCTTTTGCTTGATGATTTTTTATCATCAGATTATGATTTGTTTCTGTATTTAACCAGTTATTTTTCTCCACCAACACATATCCTTCCATGCATGCTGGAACTAACTACCTGCGACTGGCGGAGCTGACGACCGACTGTTAGTCACTGGAAGTGTAATTCTAACCAGTACTATGTGGCCAAAAGGAGAATAAATCATAGAGATGGTGGACACGTCTGTGAAACTTCATATTTTCACTTATTCCACTTCAGAAAACCAGCTCCGCTAACTTCCAGGTTACGGGGTTGTACCTATGGGAAAACAAGTAGGTGTATGGTGTACCTTGTTCCAGACACCACGTAGGGCCCTTGATCAGGGGTTAGAGAGTTATTTGGGATTCATCCTTGCGTTAGAAGCTAGTTACAGTAGCTTTATAGGCCACCATAGCCGCAAATAAAACAACACAGCGGCAATTCGGAATGACAGTTACTAAGGAGACAACAGGTTGTATAAGATGACATGATGTTATAGGATGTGTTTTCTTGCTGAAAGGGCTTGTGTTACTGGCTTTGAATGTGGGTTTTGGCACGAAACTGCTCTCTCCTCAGTTAGGCAGACCGCACAGACCTACTTTCACCCATGCTATGACCGACATTAATGACTCTTGGAATGTCTCTCGTCCAATCAGACAGCTCGAGCAGAAACAACGGTTGTAATACAACTATTTATGCAACCTATTCAATTTATTATTATTCAACTAATATTGCTATATTACTAACATTTTATTATAATATACTCATTACACCTTGTATTTATAAGCTATTAATAATATATGCTACACTTCAGTGCTATATTGTACTGTTGTACCTCTACATTTGACTTTAAATTACATTACTATTATTTATACTGCAACTTCTACAAATTCCATCAAATATAATCACATGCCACTTAAAAGCAACATTTTAAAACAGATAGCTTCGGTTCTGGAATCTGATTGGCTGAGCCACGATGGCAGCTGCTATAAAAACCCTTCACCCTATAGACCCAGGGTCACGGGTTCAAATCCTGTATATTGTCATGCCTGGCAGTTATGAGAGCAATGCTGTCACAGTTGGGGGGGCTAACACTGTCACACCTGTCAATCACAGTGACACTATTCAGGATGCGAAAGAGGGCAGATAGCACTTTCTTTTGCGTGTGTTATGCTACAAAGGGATGCTGGAAATTATTAGTTAAAGTGCTTCAGGATGTTTAAAACAGAAATGATGGAACTATTCATTCCAAGTATTATTAAGATTATATTATTATCGAAGCCTGTGATTTAAACCATGCTTTTTATTAGTTTTTTTTAAGTGCTATATAAAGGCACACACACACACACACACACACATATATATATATATATATATATATATACAGTGCCCTCCATAATTATTGGCACCCCTGGTTAAAATGTGTTTTTTAGCTTCTAAAAAATTCAGTTTTGTTCTAAATAACAAAGGACCACAATGGAAAAAAAGAGGAAATTCCAACCTTTAATTCAAGTGCATTTATTCAGTGGGAAAAAAAAATCCCACATTAAGAAATAATTCTTTTACATAAAATCATGGGTGCCACAATTATTAGCACCCCTGATGTTGAATACTTTGTACAACCCCCTTTTGCCAACAAAACAGCACCTAATCTTCTCCTATAATGTTTCACAAGATTAGAGAACACAGGAAGAGGGATCTTCGACCTTTCCTCTTTGCACAATGTCTCTAAATCATCCAGTGACCTGTCTCCTCTCCTCTGCACTCTCCTCTTCAGCTCACTCCACAGGTTTTCAATGGGGTTGAGGTCTGGGGACTGAGATGGCCATGGGAGGAGCTTGATTCTGTGTGTGGTGAACCATTTCTGTGTAGATTTGGCCACATGTTTTGGGTCATTGTCTTGCTGAAAGACCCAGTGGCGACCCATCTTCAGCTTTCGGGCAGAGGCCACCAGATTTTGCTTTAAAATGTCCTGGTATTTCAAAGCATTCATGATGCCATGCACCCTAACAAGGTTCCCAGGGCCTCTGGAAGAGAAACAGCCCCACAGCATCACCGATCCTCCCCCACACTTCACAGTTAGGTGCTTTTCTCATCTTTTGTGTTCCACTTAGCATGATTGTTGCCAAAAAGCTCTATCTTGGTCTCATCTGACCAAAGAACACGGTCCCAGTTGAAGCCCCAGTACCGCATAGCAAACTCCAAACATTTGCGTTTATGATTGTGTCTGAGAAAAGGTTTTTTCCTTGCATGCCTCCCAAAGAGCTTGTTGGCATGTAGATAGCATCTGATGGTTGTTTTGGAGACTTTGTGACCACAAGATGCTATCATTAGTTCCAGTTCTTTAACAGTGAGCTTTGGAGAATGTTTTATTTCTCTTACCATCCTCCTCACTGTGCGTGGAGGCAAAATAAACGTGTGTCCTCGTCCAGGCTTGTTTACTACTGTTCCAGGTTTTTAAAATTTCTTAATAATTCCTCTCACAGTAGATATGGCCAGGTGCAGACGGGTGGCTATTTTCTTGTACCCATTGCCTGACTTGTGAAGGTCGACACACATCTGCCTTACTTTAATGTTGTGTTCCTTTGTCTTTCCCATGTTGAAGAGTGGATAAGAGAAATGGCCTCTGTGTCACGTCATATTTATACCCCAGGGAAGCAGGAAGTGATAAATTAATAATTAAATGTTCCTAGATACTCTGATCAACTTTGTAAATTACTGTAGAAATGACAGAAATACTTACATTTATTTTCTAGTAATTGTTAGGGGTGCCAATAATTGTGGAACAGGTTATTTTATAAATAAAAATAATTATTTATTAGTCAGGGAATTTTTTATTATTTCCCCTTAAAATTCACTTTATATTCACGTTATATTTTTCTACAATTTTCAGTGTGACATATGCTTACTGCAATAAAAACTGAATTTATTTTAAGGCTTTTAACAGATCTTAACCGGGGGTGCCAATAATTATGGAGAGCACTGTATATATATATATATATATATATATATATATATAAAATGATCATAATCATTAATTATTAATGATCATAATCATTAAGTTCTGTACAGTGAATTAGCCTTGTGTTGCTTAGCAACGAAGCTAAGCTTCCTGTTAACTAAACAGCATGGGATCAGAAGAGTTTTATAAACAACATAAGTCTGTAACGACCCCCTCATGGCTAAACTCTAATTTGTGATTTTAATTAACGTCTGGCACAACATTGTGTCAAAACAGCATGTCATTTTTAATGGTAGTGCCAGCTAATCATCTAGCTAAAAGCTAACTATTTAGCCACCAAAATGATGTAAGTACTTATTTAGCTAACACCTCTGTAACATGCTAGTTACAAACGTCTCCGCCTCAGGGGGACCAGAGCTTCCGTACTTTAGTCCTACGGTGTTGTAGTTTGGGACGTGACCACAGCCACACGTCAGCTGTCGGTAAGTGGTAAAGCTTTGTTAAGAGTAGCTGTGTTCAAGGTAGATTAGTTGCTAAATAGTGTAGCATGAAGAAAAAAAAACAGTACTTTGCAAACCGAACACTTGGCTGAAAATAGTCTTAGAGCTAGCAAAATTCTGAGTTCAAAACTGCTTTACATGTTCTCAGCAGAGACTAACATTTCTGCTTTGCTCTCTCAGACATCATGTAGCTGTGTGTTGTAGAAGGGGTGGAGCGATTAGGGAAGCCATTTTGGATTATAAAAGAGCAGTTTAGGGCACTGCAATGTAATTAGCATCATTCTGTTTAGCATTAAAAAAAACATTATCACTCAATTTAAGACAGAATATAGTGTAATAATATGTTATCAGCGTACAGTGTGAATGTTTTTGGTGTGTGTGTGTGTGCGGCGCATGGCAGTGATGTTCAGCTGAGATGTTTCTGTAATAAGTGAAACAGATGGTGGAAACAGTTTTATGGAACGATTCAGCGTCAGATGATGAGCCGGTGTTCGGCTCGGTGAGGACGCCACGCTGCAGGGCTGCGACTGTTTATTGAAGATTTTTATTTTTCAATATTCTACCCAGATAAGAAAAGCTCAAGGCATGCGTTTCATTTGAATGGTTTAATAAATGAAAATGATCAGAATGCAGGAGCACAGAGCGCCTCTACTGTGGGCCACAGACTCGTTAAATCTAAATAAGCACATAGGAACACGTACCATTAGCTGCTGTTAGGAACAGCACAAGCCCATCACAAGTTCACGACAAAATCAGGAACACGCATTGTCATTTTTATATTTCTGATTTGATACGTTTACAAGAATACTCCACCAGAGGCGGTGAGAATCATATTCTACAAGTTCATGAAGTCATGATTCAATAAAGCAACATTTCCACATGGAGCCTTCTCTTTGTACTTCTTGGAGGAGTGAAACAAAGAGATTGATGCATGAGAAAATGCATTTGTTATCCAAATGATATTTTAGCTAAGGCATTAACCCTGGGGCAGCTCTGAGACCTGTGTCAATGTGGGACCTTTAAGACCAGCCCATATTTGCCTGCACTAACTGTTTTAGGTCTTGACTCAGGAAGCAGTCGCTTGCTCCTCCTTCAGAATATTTAAGATCTCTTGGTGTCTCACTAACCAACAGACCTGTAGCCACATTGTAGCTAGACTTCCACTAAGAACATAAACACCTTGTTCTTCTACACATTCTGCACTCTACAACAAGCAGCATCTTCTACTCTATACACTATAAAGCCAAAAGTATGTGCACCCCCGACCACCACTTTGTGCTTCTCCACAAACTTTGAAGCACACAATGGTGCACAGAACTTCTTTTAAAGTTCCGCTTTACTGAAACTGAGAGGAATTAACAAAACCATTATCCAGCATGATGATGCCCCTGTGATGCCCCCATAGCCAGTTCCACAAAGACATGGTGTGTCTTTGTGGAAGACAAAGACACACCATGTGTGTTGGAAGAGTGTGTTGGAGGAGAAGAATTTGAGTGTCCTGACTGAACTCAATTCCACTGAACCATCATCTTTGGGATGACCTGGACTTGGAGCCTCCTCGACATCACAACATCATTGGAAAGCCTTCAGAGAATCAAAGTCATTGTCAATCGTGCGACTGAACCTGAGAGCATGGGATCATATAGACCTTGCAGAATTCAGTGAAGATGGACAATCAATCATCACCAAGGCTTACATGTTGGACTCTCCACTTTACTAGGAGTGTCTCCTCTTCTCGTATATTGTTTTGGAAGTATGTTACCTGAGCTACCTGAGCATCACTATGATCTTTCTCCAGATTGTACAGGGTGGGCCATTTATATGGATACACCTTAATAAAATGGGAATGGTTGGTGATATTAACGTCCTGTTTGTGGCACATTAGTATATGTGAGGGGGCAAACTTTTCAAGATGGGTGGTGACCATGGTGGCCATTTAGAAGTCGGCCATCTTGGAGCCAAACTTTGTTTTTTCAATAGGAAGAGGGTCATGTGACACATCAAACTAATTTCACAAGAAAAACAATGGTGTGCTTGGTTTTAACATAACTTTATTCTTTCATGGGTTATTTACAAGTTTCTCTTTGTTCACAGCCATTGACATGTCGAAGAGGTTAACACGTGATGAGCGGATCGAAATTGTGTTGATATCTGGTGAATGCAGTAACCGGGTCATTGCAGCAGATTTCAATGCAAGACACCCTACGAGACCACCCATCTCCCATGCTACAGTTAGCAAACTGCTTGCTAAGTTTCGTGAAACTGGTTCAGTGTTGGATTTGCCAAAATGTGGACGCATGAAAACTGTCACTAATGAACAAACATCAGTGGCTGTCCTAGCTTCATTCAGCAAGAGCCCACAGCGTAGCACTCGCCGCATGTCACTGGAGAGTGGCATTAGTCAAACATCCCTTCGGCGGATATTAGCTACTCACAAATGGCACCCTTACAAACTCCAGCTACTGCAGCATCTCAACGAGGATGACCCAGATCAGCGCACACAATTTGCAGAATGGGCAAAACAAAAATTGGAACAGGACCCACAGTTCACGCAGAAGATTTTGTTCAGTGATGAGGCAAACTTTTATGTGAATGGTGAAGTTAACAAACAAAACCACTAACCCACATTGGATAGATCCCTCCAAGACTGTTGGAACAAAAAAAGTGATGGTATGGTGTGGTATATGGGGTACAAAGATAGTGGGGCCATTCTTCATCAATGGAAACCTCAAGGCCACTGGATATTTGAAATTGTTACATGATGATGTGTTTCCCTCTTTATGCACTGAAGCTGGCACGTTCCCTGAGTTTTTCCAGCAAGATGGTGCACCACCACATTATGGGTGTCAGGTCCGAGCATTCCTAGATGAACAGTTTCTTGAAAAGTGGATTGGTCGTCGTGGGCCAGTTGAATGGCCCCCAAGGTCTCCCGATCTGACCCCCTTAGACTTTTATCTTTGGGGTCATCTGAAGGCAATTGTCTATGGTGTGAAGATACGAGATGTGCAGCACCTGAAACTACGGATACTGGAAGCCTGTGCTGGCATTTCTCCTGCAGTGTTGCTATCAGTGTATGAAGAGTGGGAGAAGAGGGTTGCATTGACAATCCTTAACAATGGTCAGCACATTGAACACATTTTATAAGTGGTCAGAAACTTGTAAATAACTCATGAAAGAATAAAGTTACGTTACAACCAAGCACACCATTGTTTTTCTTGTAAAATTCCCAATAGGTTTGATGTGTCACATGACTCTCTTCCTATTGAAAAAAACAAAAGTTGGATCCAAGATGGCCGACTTCTAAATGGCCACCATGGTCACCACCCATCTTGAAAAGTTTGCCCCCTCACATATACTAATGTGCCACAAACAGGACGTTAATATCACCAACCATTCCCATTTTATTAAGGTGTATCCATATAAATGGCCCACCCTGTACAGTCATCTTTTCATTAGCCTTACTGTATGTTCCTTATGACAGATGATTCTCTCCACCCCTGCTGGCTATCTGGGGTTTACAGAACCACAGTTACGTACATAACTAGAGACCTTGTTTAGTGTCTTAAGTTTGGGATTTAGCTGTCTGTAGGTAGTAGTTAAGATTTAGGTTTAGGCTTTACAACTAAACGGTATGCTTCAAGTCCAAGCCTGAGCTTTATACCATATTTGGACTGAGTTTAGCCTGGCTTGGTCTTTCAGGTTTCTACCAACGGTTTAGGGTTTAGCTTTACAGGTTCAGGGTTTTAAGTCTAGGTTTGTGCTTAAGCTTTTTTTAAATTAAGGTTTGTTGTTTTACGTTTTTAGTGTTTAGTACGTTCAAAAATTTGTGTATAGAGTTTAGCAGCTAAAAGTCATGTTCAAAGTTTAGCTATATAGAGTTAAAGTTTCAGCTTTAGGCTAATTGGTTAAAAGCCTTTTTTTCCCCAACAGACAGTTTGAAAGCATCTTTCAATATATAAATAAATAACCAGACAAAAAGGGAGAAAGGGTGAAAAGCTGATACACTGCTGACTCGAGCAATCAGATTCCCCGCTAATCCCAGATTTTATCAGCTTTAGCGTGAGTCGATATGAGATCTTTGTTATAATTTGTAGCATCGTCCACTTTATCCCTCACAAGCGCTTGAGCAGGCAGCATCGATAAGGCCTGAGATCTCTGAGCTCGTATTTCAGAGCAGTTTTACGGCTTTATGAGGAGAGAACCACCGCTCAGAGGAACCGCTTATTGCAGTGAGGCAGAATCTGCAGGGGACATTTCGCTCTGGACTAACAGCAAAATTAAAGCTACCAGTTAGTTTTTCTTAAAAGAGAGTGACCTGTAATCACATGTGTAACACACAAGTGATTATCTGAGATAATTATAATCTGGTTAACAGGTAATTAACAGAAAATAGCTAGAATTGAACTTAAACCTAAAATATGAGATAACGGCCATTAGAGGCATCCCTAAATATTTAATTCCTCTGCTATTTAAAAACTCAAATGTACAGCTTTACCTCTGTTTGTTACAAAGCACTGGCACTGGAGACTCCTTACTGATCACTCACTCATCATCTATACCGCTTAATCCTGTATTCAGGGTCACGGGGGGCCTGGAGCCTATCCCAGGAGACTTAGGGCACATGGCAAGGTGCCAATCCATCGCAGGGCACAGACACACACACTCTCACTCATTCACACACTACGGGCAATTTGGAAAAGCCGATTAGCCTAACCTACATGTCTTCGCACTGTGGGAGGAAACCGGAGTACCCGGAGGAAACCCACCAAGCACAGGGAGAACATGCAAACTCCATGCACACAGAGACGGGAATCGAGCCTGGCCGGGGATCGAACCCGGACCCTGGCGGTGCAAGGCGACAGTGCTAACCACTACACCACCGTAATTGCGTGCCGCCTACTCCTTACTGATAACTACAAAAACAATTACACACTGTTGCTATAGAAATAATAACATATTAGAGTGAGCAAATTAATACAAACCTGTGCTGCTGTCAGAGCTGCCGTTATGGAGAATAAATCAACACTTGCTGACCAATCAGATGGCAGAACTCATCAGCAGTATAATTGTTTAATAAACCAATACTTGTATTATTCCTGTTAGAGAAGCCCAGTGGGGGGAAAAGCACGTTAGAGAGTCAGAGGATGTGTGCGTGGCCGAAAAATCAAACTCCGTTAACTATTTATCAGGAGAATTTATGATCCGTTCTATGTAGCGTGAAGGGAAAGGCGCTGATCCTGAAAAGCGAATTGAGCAAAAGATCTATAGTATGCAGAACGAGTGCCTTGACTGACTGTGGGATCCGTTCTTCCATACACAGGGTGAGGAATATCATCCATGAAAACGTGTCAGATGTTTCTGAACAGGAGCTACAGTGCTAATGTAGCCAACCAGCCCATTAGGATTCACCCTGGCCTGTAAGCGTGTTAGCTACTGTACGTTAGCATCACGACTCCAAACATGTGCTCAATGCGGTATTTCAGATCATATTGACTTTGTTACTCATCATACAGTAGTGAGTGGGTATTAGAAATTATTCTACTCTAAGCTGAATTTATTTTATTTAAGTTTAGCATTGTTTAATTGTTCCTTTCTTTAATGCTTCATCTCTTTCATCTCTAATCTCTCTGTTCATTATGGCTTTACTGTTTTCTTTCTCATCCTTTGTGTTTCATCTTTCCTCTTTTCTCCCGTCTACTCTTTTGTTATTTTTTTATCTAAACATATCCTTTACCTTTCCTATCCTGTCTTTCTGTCCTTCATTTATTAATCTTAAAGCACTTCCATCGTAGTGATGACCAGGATCAGAAAAATATTCAGTCACAGTATCTGAAGACGTACAGATGATATAAACACTACTGCCATACCAACAATATCTTCACAACACGAGCTGTATATGATTATTCACCATGATGTTATATAAATATTCAGGAGCTCTATTTCTTCCTCCACTCCTTATATAATCTTCTTCACTTCTTTGCCTTCTTCATCCTTACACTGCTCATATACCCCTCTCGCTCTCTGTCTGACAGCAGTGAAGTGGTTTAGTTGATCTGATCTCTGCAGCTGTTACTGTAGTTATTTATAAAAGCTTCTATTAAAACCAGTCTGTTTTGAATTCGTCTGCCTTTTTATATCTCCACACATCCTCTTGGCTCTCAAATGCTTCCTAAAGGGGTGATTTTTAGTGGTCAGAGTGCCAAAACTGTTTTGGACCCCAAAACTGATCCGTTGTCCAAGTTTTCAGGTACTTCACTGTGGCACCTCCTTCACTGAGACTGATAGACACACATTGACCATGCTTCACCACGCCACCTGTGTTTTTGACTGGAGGAATAATATAATGTATTATACAACAGTTAGTTCTGACCGAGCAATCCGATTGGACGAGAGGCTTTCCACGAGTGGTGATAAAAGACAGTAGCAGTAACAGAAGGTTTAACTACATCTATCACTCTGCGTCCCAGGACAACTGTCGGCCGCGGTATTAGTGAAAGTTGGTCCTTACACGCCACAGTACTGGGAAGAGAGCAGCTGCCTGCCAAAACCCTTACTGAAAACCTCACAGAATCACTTGCAGCAAGGAAACACATCTAATAACATTATGTCACCTTAAATAACAATTCGATCCGGATTGCTTCGGTTAGTTCCGCAAGGCGCAGAAGGATATGTGCTCGTGGAGCAAAATAACTGGTTAAATAAAGAAACAAATCATAATCTGGTGACATAATCTGTTGTGAAACTGCTGTATTAAAGCAATATCAGCACGGCTGTGTTATTATTAGTATACTGGCTGCACCCCCGTGCGATCACAGCTGTGCTGATATTCAGTACAACAGCACAACCTCAACTGTGATATTGCTTAAGTATAGTAGTGTAATTATATATGGCCTACTGTGTTTGTGTGTGTGTGTATGTATGTGTGTGTGTGTGTGTGTGTGTGTGTGTGTGGGGTGTATGTGAGACTTACGCCTTGTGCAACGCTGAGATCCAGGAGCTTGACTCCATCCAATACAGCACTGCCCTCCACAGACATTCACCCTGCAACAACAGCCAGAGTCTAAGTGCCAACACACACCACATACATATTTCTTTCACACACACACAATTACACTTAGACACACACACATACACACACTAACATTAACCAATTCTTATATATACTTAGATCTACACCCATATGAGCGTGCACACACACACACACACACACACACACACACACACACACACACAAGGATGCAAAATCAAAGGAACACCAGTTTCAAATTATTTCATAAAGATTTGTTTGTTTGTTTTTATTTTCCCCAATAATTTTTTAGTTCCATTTTAGACTCGCTGGCTATATTTGAAACCTTATTTTATAACGCTATTGGCTAGATATTTAAATATAGCTAACGTTTGTTCAATGCTAGCTGTGTTTTTCATTTTCAGTACACAGGAATGATGCTGTCTGACACCATGTGACCTTCAAGAGGAATCTTCTAGCAAACACAGTGAAGCTGACCCTAAGAGGTGTGCACACACACATGAACACACACTCATACATATTTCTTTCACATGCACACACAGAAACATTGAGACACACTCACTTTCATACATCCTTCTTTCACACACAGACACACGTGTGTGTGGGGATATATGAGCTTTTGGATGAGATCGTAGGCACGTTCAAACAAGGCGTAGGTACTTGGAAAACACACACACACACACACACTTACTCACTCACTCGCACCCATTGACCTCACTAGCTTTTCTCTCAGGAGATAAATGTGAGAGCTACACTGGAATCCTGTTCTAGCCACACACACACACACACACACAGTGTCTGCCTTCTATATTATACCACACACACTCAAACAAGTATGAATAAAAAGACAAAAATATAAAGAAAAACTATAAACATTCAGTGGAGTTTGGGGTATTCCTTATAATTCGCTAATTTAATTTTAAAGGCATTTACAGACATTTCACATCAAAAGTGTAATAACATTTCATTTTACTTGTTTTTATTACACATTTATAAACACATCTGAGATAAATGTGGATATTTCTGATTATTTCGTCCCATTTTCTCTGATGATGTGTCTTTTTACCCCTTTTACACCAAAGGCCATTCCAGAGCTACTTTAGAACCAGTTTTTTTGTTTTCAGACAGCCAAAGCACTGGACCTCATACACAAAAACCCGTGCCGTGGCAGCACCAACACTTTCCTGGGCTAGAACAAAGAACCACTTACATCAGAGGTGATTATCATAACCAACTAAAAGCCATCTTTTAAAAAATTGAGTTAAGATGCAATGTGTAGCACAAATGCTTTCGAGTAACGATAAAGCCAGGAGAACTGCTCACAAAGCCATGTGAAAGTTGCCATTGTTGTTGTGCTTGCCTTTAGCATTTTTTTCCCGCTAGAATTTGTTTTGCCTCTAGCATTGTCTCAAGCATCGCCGCTAGCATTACTGGGAAAGAAGAGATATACACGATTATATACAGAGTGACATGATGACATGACTGGTCTAGTTCATGGAAAAACAAAGCCAGTTCTTAGGAGGTTCGCTATTAAACCCGCTCTGAACCCGCACATGCACCAGACATGGTGTGTATGTATAAAAGAATTATTTCTGAGATAGCTAAAGTCGTAAGCGAAGTCACTAGCTAGCTCAGTGTCCAAAGGTTTAGTCGTGCCAACACGTCTGTGTTCATTACTGATCATCAACACAAAAAAGATTTTCAATACATACTTTTTAAGTTATTCATTTCATAATCAAATTTATTCAATACAGTTAATATTAAACAGCAGTAAAAATATCCCTGAAATATTGTTTCAAAATAATTTCAGAAGTGATTCATGAGCCAGCTTCATAAGGTAACTTAGTAGTTGATGCTAAGGATAATTACACTGAACTTTTAATTACGTCTTTGATGTTTCTGCTTAAATTATCTTATTTACTAGATAATATCAAACATCAAGATAAAATTCATAAAAGAAATTGTTTAACGACGCTAGCGGTTGATGCTAAAGGTAATGACAGTGTTGTTGTTGTTGGTCTTTCAGCTGCTCCCGGCAAGGGGTCGCCACAGCAGACCATCCTGTCCGCACATACAAGCTTGTCACAGGTTTTACGCAGGATGCCCTTCCTGACGCAACCCTCCCATTTCATCCAGGCTTAAGACCGGCACTTTATCCAGTGGCTGGGTTTGGGCACACGGCAGGTAAGAAACACCTACCTGAGCCACCATTGCCCGCTAAAGGTAATGGCAGTGCATGTTTAGTTATTATTATTATATGATTATAGTCTTTTTTTAATCATTTACCAACACCTCTCACACTCCTAATTATACTGTGTTTCTTCCACTGTTATCATGTCTTTACTATTCTCTATAAAACTCTTACAAAATCCTCAGTCTTAGGCTAGCTAAAGTAGCTAAGGTTTAGTGTCCATATTATCCTGTTGCCTGGCAACAGCAGCCTTATGACCACAACTCCCTGAATAGAGAATGGTGTGACTTTCAAGTCTTCTTGTACCTTTATAGTCGTTGTCCCTGCTTAAGTCTATGACACTAATATGACACTACGCCCTACTCCCTATATCGGTGCACTAGAAAGCTTTGGAATGACCAACAAGAAAACTGTTAGCACTCCTGCACCCTACATAGTCAGCTTTATATCCAATAAGGATACTCTCTATAAAAGTACTATAAAAGTTCCTCCCTATTCCCTATATAAGTGCACCATATACGGTTTACATCTTATACATCCTATATATTAGGGGACTAATACACATATTAGTGCACTACAAAAGGATACAGTGCATCCTATAAGGGGACGTACAATATGTAGTGCACTTACACCATAGACATTGCATTTTTACAGCACCTATACCAGCATAGACTACTTGAAGTTCAGTCCCCTGTTCCCTATAGAAGTGCACAACTTAGGGTGGACATTAATAGGTATGCATGCTACAAAGACTACTGCATGTGTAATGCAGTACAGTACACAGAAGAAAGGTTTCGCCAGTATGAAAGAGTCCACTTGGGTTCAGCTACCCATTAAAAAAAAAGTCCACTACATAGGGTGCGCAAAACTGGTAAATACATGCTATAATGTATACTACATTCCTTATAGATAAGTACGTACTGTAGGGGGCTGCTTTGTAAGTGCACATCATACTGTAGGGTACACAATAACGGTCCTGCTCCTGTACCCTTCAGAGTCCACTTGGGGTTCAGCTAACCACTACAAAAGTGCACTACATAAGAGTGGACAAAAACTGTACATACATACAGTACATACTATAAAGTTTATTACATTACTTACAGCTATGTAGGTAAGAGGTTGCTTTATAAGTGTTGAGTATACAACAACGGTAATACTCCTGTACCTTCCAGAATCCACTTGGAAATCCACTTGTGCGGACAGCTACCCACTGTCCACACAAGTGCACTACATAGGGTGCACAAAAATTGTACATACATCCAGTGCATACTTTAAAGTTTACTACATTCCTTACAACTAGGTAGGCAAGGGTCTGCTTTACAAGTGCACTTAATTGGGCACACAATAATAGCACTGCTCCTGTACCCTCCAGAGTTCACTTGGGGTTCAGCTACCCATTACAAATGTGCACTACTGTACATAGAGTGACTGAAATGAGTACATACATACTATAAAGTACAGTACATCCCTTATAGCTAAGTGTGTAAGGGGATGCTTTATAAGTGCACTTCATTGGATACATAATAATAGTAGTTCTCCTGTACCCTCCAGACTCCACTTGCGTTTCAGTTCCCTACTCCCTTTAAAAGTGCCCAAAGTATGGTACACAATAGTAATGACCCATTTTGCCCTACACAGCAACCTTACTGTAATAGCAAGCTACGTAGGGGACTACTAAGATTACAGCTCCTATACCCTCCAAAGTCCACTTGGGGTTCAGCTCCATGCTCCCTACATACAGTAAGTGCCCTGTGATGGTTTATACACCCTATAAAGTCCACTAAGAAGCTCAACCTTACCCGGAGACTTTCATGTGGTGGGTCAGTCCACTCGTGCCGGTGCTCATGCCCGTCCTGCGGGTCCGGACCGAACCACCGAGGCCATGCAGCTCCACACCGTACGTGGACATGGAGCTCACGCGCACCCGGTCCATCTGGAGCGCGCACGACGGCGATGAGCACAATAATGATAAGAATGATGTTAATAATAATGAGGATAATAAAAGCGGTGTAAAGTTACACCGGATCCCGGCCATGTCCGCTGCACGCGCTTCTCTTCAGAGAGCCAGAAATCCCCAAGAAAAGAAAATTTGTTAACAAAAAAAAAAAAAAAAAAAGTAGCGGAGAAGAAGAGAAAAATAAAGAGATGAAGATAAAAAGCGATATACGCGCGGGGAGAGTGTGTGTACTTTGTGTAAGAGTGAGTGAGTGTGTGTGTGTGTTTGTTTGTAAGTACAGTGTGTGTGTGTGTGTGTGTGAGTGTGTGTAATCCCTGAGCGGTGTGTCATATACCGGCCATCAGAAGCGCAGAGAAAACTTCAAGTACTAGACACAGAGAAAGAAAAGAAAAAAAGAAAAGAAAAAATCAGCTCTACGAGTCAGAAACCCCAACAGCCAATCACCTGCGGGCGCGTGACGTCACGACACGTCACGGGCAGGGGGCTCTTTATTGGGGGCAGAACCCTGAAAGCCACCTCTGAAAAGTATGCATGAATGTATGCATGTACAGTGTGTGCGCGCGCGCGCGTATGTGTGAACACACCTTCTCAGCGTCATGTAAAATGAATGGAAAAAATATAAGAACACTTTGATGAATAGATCAGGTGAGTCTAATAACTGGACAAATAATCTCATTAAGAAAATGTATTTATCACCCAAACTATTGAAACAATTAAATTATATATTTCAATTATTGACACTTGGGGTATTGCATTTGAACTCTACATAAACTCCTGACTGTGTGCATATCACCTGGAATAAACTGCAGCCTTTTGTGATTAAATAATCACATTTTAAGGACATGTGAAATAAAATAAATAAATAAATAAATAAAAAACGTTACCAGAACAGCAAATTACAGAAACAATATATATATATAAAAAAGAATAAGAAATAGAATAAAAAAGAAAGAATGCAAAAAAAAAAACAGAATAGAGAAAGGAAAGAAAATAAAAGAAACAAACAAAAGAAAGAAGAAAGAAAAAAGAGCGAAAGAAAGAAAAGAAAGAAAAGAAAGAAACAAAAGAAAGAAAGATAATAAAAGAAAGCATCAACAGAAAGAAAGAAAGAAAACAGAATAAAAGAAAGAAAAAAAGAAAAAAAAAAAGCTAAGCAAAAGAATGAAGAAAGAATGAGAAGAAAAGATAGATAGAAAGAAAGCATTAGTGGAAAATATTATTACCAGGAGTAATTTCTACCACAATCGTGACATTGATGTTAAACACTACATTCAATCTGAAAGCTTTGAGGTCTTTATTGTTGATCTTTGTAAAAGCCAGGCAGCTGCTTAACTGCTCAATATGTTCCTGTGTTTAATGTAAGCACATTTTAAGAAAAATAAATATTGTAAATCAAAAATTTACAATTGATATCAGCAAATGGTTTTTAACCAAAGCAAAGCTCACTTTCTGTGATTGTCTTAATTTATTTTTCACCTTATTAATAATTCGATAATTAGGTTAGCAAGCTAGACAGATAGTAAACCAGTTCATCTTCTCTTTTCTTTTTTTATGAGTTTCAGGGTAAATAAAGTAGGAAGTTAAAGTCATTATTGTTCTCTTTATTCCATGTCACTGACTGTAGACTCTCTATCAGTCATGAACAGCTTTAATGGACCACCTTTAAAGGAGTTAAAGGTGGAGTTTAACATTCTAACATATCTCAGACACTACACTTGTGACCGTGACCTCTGACCCCTGTACAGTGTAATTTTGTCTCAGAGCTATAAGACATACGTAAGAGAATATTTTATCTAAGATCAGTGTTTGTGAAGGTCATGAATTTATTCCTGACCATGCAGGCACACGACGTACACCCATACACTCCAACAACGACAACTCATGGGGGATTACAGAGACACTTACTAATAATACAACACACACACGCATGCATAAATGTACTAAGTTAGTACCCTGTCTGAAATTGAAAAAAAAGCCTTCTACCTTCATAACCTTTTAAGCAAAGTAACTGGATTAAAATATTACAATTCATTTAGTAACTCATCTGCTGTAAATCAGATGCAATCCTTAAATACACAGACAGAAGGACAGACAGATAGATTGATCAGCAAATTGACAGACAGACAGTTACATACAGACAGATAAATGTGCGAATAAACAGATATGTAGTAAGACAAGTAAATATAAAGACAGGCGAGAGGCAGACAGACGGATGAATAGACATACAGAAAGACAAAAGGATAAATAATTAGAGAGACAGACAGACTGAAAGACAGACATATACAGTACACAGTCAGGGATACATGTATTTTAACATTTCTGATTAATTAACTTGCTATTGCTAATTTATTACTAGACAGACAGACGGTTGGCTATGCTGTACAGTTACTATAGAAACAAATGACCTGTTGCTATGGAAACATATCGTAGCGAGCGGATCAATGTAAACCTGCACTACCTTCACAGCTGCTGTTATAGAGAATTAATCAACACCTTCTGACCAATCAGAGCGCCGGATTCAGCAGCGCCATGGTGTAATGTTACAGTACAGCATAACCCTGTCAAGCACAGGACAAGCTGTCACACAGGTATTTTTAAACTTATGACCTTAAATGAAATATTTATAGCTATATAAATGAAAATATTTTGAGGCTGAGGTCATAGAATAGCGTCAGCGTGAGTCAATCAGGGTTAAAAACAGATCGCGGTGAAGTAGAACTGAGTCACTGCTCTGTTCTGAGGTCAGCACTATTTATAGGATAATAAAATGACCAGATAGAGGAGGAGCGGAGAACAAGAGTAAAGACAAACGAGTGAGGAATGAGGAATGGAAAGATTTACTTTGATCTTGCTGGAAAGAAAGTCAGAAAGAGCTAATGCGAGGTGACTCAGTCGTTCTCATTAACTATTTTTCCCATTAGGATGTAATGGTTTTAATGGTTCCCAAGAGTCCACTTGTTCCTGATTCAGTTACAGATTCAGGGTTGGGTCTTGTTAGAGTGATTTTCTGTTCCATCCAGATAATCAGGAAGGCTGTACACCAGCGCCGCCCTGTATGTCAAGTGTAATAACACTCCTCTATTACTACTGCAACTGCTACGACCATGACTACTGCAGTTACTGTTGCTATCACAACTAATATTATAACAAATGATATTGTTCTACTACAACATCGAATGCAGAGTCAATTAGTAATATAACTCCTACTACAACTCATAGCATTTGATGTGTTGGAAGCAAGAAAAATGGGCAAGTGTAAGCATCTGCGTGACTATTACAAAGGCCAGATTGTGATGTCTAGATGGGAAATGGGGTCACGGATGGACATGGCTGGCACATATAGTCTGATCCAATAGAAGAGCTACTACAGTATACCTGTATACTGTATACTATAAAGTGATGCTGGTTCTGACAGAATGAAGTCAGAACACACAGCGCATTGGAGTTTGTCGCGTATGGAGTTGCGTAGAAACAGACCAGTCAGGATGCCCATGCTGACCCGTGTCTTCCACCACAAGCTCCTACAATTCGCATGTGAGCATCAGACCTGGACCACAGAGCAATGGACGAAGATAACCATGTGTGTGTGTGCGTCACTTACCTGGGGAAGAGATGGCCCCAGGGTGCACTATGGGATGAAGGTAAGATGGTGGAGCCAGTGTGATCCTCTGGACACTGTTCTGGGAGACCTTGGGTCCTGCCGTTCATATGGATGTTACTTTGACACGCACCCCCTACCTAGACATTACTGCAGACCAAATTACATCCCTTCATGGCAACAGTGCTTCATGAGAGTGATGGTCTCTCAGCAGGATAATGCACCCTGACACACCGCACATATTGTTCAGGAATGGTTTGAGGAACATGACAAAGAGTTTGAGGTGTTGACTCGACCTCCAAATCCGATCGAGCGCCTGCCAGAAAAACAAGTCCGTTTGTTTTGGTTTTACCATTTCTGCTGCAAATGTTAGGCAATTAAATATGTAATAGTTATAAAAGTGCAGATGCTCTGAATATATCTCTGAAATGTTTACTGTGGTATGATGCATCATGATACTTGATATTGTATTGTGTATATTGTGCCTGGATTAAAAACACGACTAAGTAAACACAACTAAGTTTTGGTTTGGAACTTAAATCTTAAATCAAGGAAGAAAGCCATTAGATGATTATGCCTTTCATCACTCCATCTTTCCAGCACTTCCATCTCAGTTTTTCTCATGAGATTAAGAAATCTGCTGTATAAGAAGGGAAGCCGCGCTTGTCCAGGAGGCCATAATAATGAACATCAGCTTTTCATCTCTGTGGTTTATTCTGCATCGTTACATAATGGTACAGAATCTGGAAGCACTTAAATCAGCTCTTCACACACACACACAAACACACACACATACACACACACACATACACACAAACAGGATGTTTGTTCAGTCTCAGTGTTGTGGAGTTCCCAACGTTCTTAAAAGGTCAAAAAATTTCCAGGAATTGAAGCTCACATTTCCTCAGAAACAGCTGAGAAGGGCTGATATCTTACAGGTACCTCTTTACTCTTTCTCACAGTGTATAATATCGTGATGACATCATCGCATCAGAGGGAATGTTCCATCATTTACAGAATTATGGGATTGATGCTGGATGTGTAGTTTTAAATAAAATAAAGTCCAATGACAATTTGGTTGGAGCAAAAATGAGCGCGTCAACATGGGTCAATATAGTAAGTCCCTAACATACAAACAAGTTCCGTTCTGAGAGATTGTTCATAAGTCCAATTTGTTCGTAAGTCCAACAAACGTTGTTTAGGTACTAGGATACAAACACAATTAGCTATACACAGTATATTACAGTACAGTGTTCTTTAGAATCGTGCTGATGATTGAACGATTCATGTTAAAAATATGAGCAATGCTGCCACCTTTTCACCTCACTCCATTCTCACAATTATTATGCATCGTTATTGCTTGTTGCCTCTTCGCAGTACCAGCTTCATTACCAATGCTTTTACTCTTGTTTCCAGACATCCTAGGCTGAGCACATAATATATGCCAGACATGTGATCTAAGTTCCACGAGTGAACGTGCGCGAAAGCATGTTCGTATCTTCGAAAGTTCATATGTAGGAGACTTATTGTATAAGAGGAGTCGACATGTGCGAGGGCAAAATAAGTGATGTAAAAGCAAAAAAGTGATGGATTCAAAATGTGTCAGAAAGTTATTTACTTTGTCACTGCTGTCTGCCAGTTGTACTTTAGATACAAGTTTAATTGAAAATTTAAACTCGCATTTCTGTTAAGCTGCTTTGTCACATTATAAATAATGCTTTACATCTGACTAGTACAAATTGCTGACACTGGAGACTAATCTGTTCATGTTATGAACAAGCGGTTATTATAGAATGAGGGCATCAAATATAAACCTGCCCTACTTTCATTTAAAAAATACATTTTTTAATATAGATTGTTAAATATTTATGTCAAAAGTAAAAAAAACAACAAACAAACAGCCTAGGGGCACGGTTAGCAAACTAATTCCAAGCTAATTGCTAGCTAGATAACGTTAATATAACCGCTGTATTGTGCTATTCTACACCTGATTTCATTAGAAAATCTATAAATTATGCTTTTATATAAGTAACTGTTAAAAATTTTGCCCAAAAACATATTGGAACTTTTTTAGATTGTAAACTGTGATGTCATTTCCTGAAGCCCTGAAGGAAAACACGAGTGCCTTGTTTTTATTCCCAGAAGGATGATGTGACAGGACGCATCAGCAAAGAGCTAAACACAAACATTCTCCACATTCTTAGCGCTCTGTGTGTGTGCTTTCCCCTGCAGTTAAAACGAAAAAAATAGTCCAGTTTTGGAAGTAAGCCGAGTTCTGGGAACTTTCTGAGCGCTACTTTTCTGCTCAGTCTGGTTAAAACGCTTTAAACAAACATCCACTAAACTGAGTCTGACATATCATGTACGAGCAAAAAATATGACGCCCATATAAGGGAAAAATCATCACAAGGGAAAAAGATGGATGAAAGAGGAAGGTTGATTGAAAAGAGCAGAACATTCTACAGCCATTTCAATGAATACTTACAATACATAAAAATACGTATTAATTATATTGTTTAATAACTTAAATAATTACAGCTTAAAACCTCAGTTTTCAGATAACAGATTAAAAATGTGTTCTAAAACGTGCGTGTTTATATCTTACGTAAACGTTCTCTACATAAGGCTTCAAATTATTTCAAATCTTTCTTTTAGGAATGGTTTTAAAAGAGAAATGACATTATATAATGTGCACTCTATAGCAAAAAGCAATGATCGATTATTTGGTTTAAATTTGCAACATTAACACGTTCTTTAATTAGCAATGCATGATTAGCTAAGCACCATCTAAACTCCATCAGTACCTGGATCCCAAAAAATATGGAAAGGAAATATATGGCAATATGTTGTAAAACATATTGCAATATATTAAATAATACATTTCCATATATAGGAAACTATTGCTGATATTTATTAACATATTGCAAATATATGAACGGGCCATGTATGAATATATATATATTGCAATGAAGACAAATAACATTATATTTATACTCATAATTGTTCTATTGAAACATTACTGAAACTTTAAGCCTTTTACAATTATACACACACTTACTTTGTGCTCTGATTAATGCCTTTAAAGTAATTGTTTTTTGTTTTAACTACATTAATACATGTTGTAAGCATAATGTAAAAAAATATAAAGAAATAGATATATTTAATTAAATTCAATATATTATAAAGTATATTGCTAAATAGAAAATTACTTTTTATACATTAAGATGTACATTTGAATATATTTATCAATATGTGAAAAGTGCCAAGTCCTTATGTATTTTTCAATATATTGTAATATATTAATACAATATATTATTCTGTACATTATGAATATATTTTTGAATATGAATACTGTATCTTTTTTTCTGTTAATTATTAATTAGTATCAGTTAGTGTAGCATTTTAACATTATAACATTTATATTAACATTATAATTTTTTCAATTTACCAGTCGATCAGAACACGAAATAATTTAATATACTGACAGTAAATATTCTGTATAGAGAAATGTATTTTCTTTCGAATAAGGGAAAAAACAGAGTCTCTACAAAAAAACAGATTTTATTCAGAATTTTCATGACTAGCTTAGTTTATTAGCACATTTTACCATACAACACTGTATAAGGCAGAGAAACAGGAAAAGTGGGTGTGGCTAGTACAGGAAGTTATTCTGATTGGCTACGCAGCTCTGCGCTCAGGTCCTGTAGCTCTGCGATTAGCCGTTCCAGCTGTGCTACATCGCTTTGGAGCTCGTCGTGAATTTCTCCAGTCGCTACGTCGGTGTAGAGTTGCTGTGGAGATCAAACACAAGTTCACACTAATATACTGTACAACATGCGTTTAAAATGTTTTGGTGATTTTATAAAAATATTTGGTTGAATATTGCCTTTTCTTCAGTGTAACGTTAAAAATTGGTCTAGCGAATAAAAGTTAGCATAAGAAATGACAGAAAGTAACAGTTATTGAGTAAAGAAAGCTAACCAAGACAGTGAGAGTTAATCTATAATGCAGAAGTGAATCTACTCAGTGAAAGCTAACGTACTGTGAGTAAAAATCTAAGAAAAATCAACGCTTAGTGAAAAACGGATGGAGTGATGACAGGAAGTGAGTGATTGAAGGAATACTGACTTTTGCCTTAGTGGCTAAGCTTTTCAGACTGAGCCGAGCAGATGAGAGTAGCTGCAGCGCTTCCTGAGGATTTGACTTCTCTCTGCTACAGTGGAGAGACACTGAGAGACAGAGAGAGAGAGAGAGAGATAGAACATTATTAAACACCTTCAGCTCAGTGGGTGTGAGACGAAGGGATGGAGGTCAACATTCAACATCAGACACAGTGAGAGCTTCTCAGGGTTAAAGGGCACCAGGGTCATTAAAAGTGCTACAGCCTGGGCGAAAGGAGAGAGAGAGAAAGAGGTATGTATGTGTGTGTGTGTGTAATATTTCCTCTCAAATTGTTTGTCCTGCTGAACTTTATGGCGACATTTTTCATCTGAATGTACAATCTCTCTCTCTCTGTTTCACACACACAATTGACATGACGTTGAGAATGGATGTTGCACACACAAATGAGAGCATGACCTTTCCATGGTAATGTTTTAATCTCAGCACTAACAATCCCTTATTTAGAGCATCAGTTCTGCACGTCCTCAGAAACCGCTGTAACGCGTCCACAAGGTGCGATACAAACTGAAACACTGGGGGGCAGTGTCACACGAGGGGACAGACGGAGCAAAGCATAATGATCAAATTCTGACGTTAGCGAGGACAAATCGTCTGGAGGTATCAGCATTCGTCCGAAGGATGTGCCAAAGTTCAAAGGCTTGGCAGGAGAGAGACAGTGTCCACCATGAAGAAGACGAGACGGAGGCAGATTGGGCAGCAATGCAGAACAGAACATTGTTGCGTAACAGACAATGACATGGCAACAGCTTGGGTTTCTATACGGGGGGGATGAACTGGGTAAGTTTACAAGGGCCACAGGTCAAGCAGGGGCTGCAGAGTGGGAAACAAAGTGGATGACTACATAGAAAATCCAGGTTGGGTACCTAGCATCTGGAGCAAATTGGTTACCGTACAGTAAGACACACAAACTGTAAAATAACTAAACAGGGAAGACAGTCTGGGTAAGTACACAGGCGGTACAGATTGGGTAACTACACAGCTGATGCAAAATAGGTCATACAGGAAGTGCATATTGGGTGACTGCATGGTTATCCAATCCATGTCTATTACTGTATATAATCACCCAATATGCACGCCCTGTATAGTTACCTGATGTGTTTCTACTGTATTGTTACCCATTTTGCATCAGCTGCATAGTTACCCAATCTGTGCCTATAGTATAATTACCCAATCTGTGCCTATAGTATAATTACCCAATCTGTGCCTATAGTATAGTTACCCAATCCGTGTCTATTATACAGTATAAAGGTCAAGTATACAACACTGAAGAAATTGAGTAACTATATTGCATTTGTTATTATATAGGTGATGCAGATGAGGAGAGAGAAAGTGTGCGTGTGTGTTCCACAGATGGAGCCCACCATTTCCCAAAATCCAACAGCCCTGTGTTTATACAGCATACACACAGTGTCTTCTCAAGAAGAGGGATTATATAGTATGACGTATAAAGCACATAAACTAGCTACAAAGTAATGTGCAGGCATGAAAAATGGCACATTCTCACATATATTTAAACACACTGACATGTGCACACACGCACAAACAAAAGGTATGGTGTAGGTGGCACAGCACATTATCTCACATCACTTCTTTATGAATCACTATGATCAACAGTGAGCCCCTGAAGGACAAAAGGTGGAGGTGTTATTAATTGACAATGACAGCAAAAGAGAGAGAGAGAGAGAGAGAGAGAGAGAGAGAGAGAGAGAGAGAGAGAGAGACACACACACAGACACACACAGACACACAAACACACACCAAAGGTTTATGGATTGTCCAATAAAGAACTCGTGCACATCTGCGCTTTGTTCTGCTGCGCTTATTAAGATTCCAGGAGACGTTTCACCATTTACGTTATTCTCACCTTATTTACTGAACCAAACAGAAACTAATTTACCTTGAAATGTTTATGAAGCACTTTAAGGGACACAGTGTAACCCTACACTAATCCTCTTTCTCCTGTAAGAATGACTGCAACTCTAATCTTTATTTATTTTATTCTTACACCACAGCGCTCTCGAGTCCACGGCTCTGATTGGTCAGAAGGTGTTGATTAATTCCTAATTAATTAATTCCTAACAGCAGCTCTGACAGTAGAGCAGGTTTTGATCTAATATGTTATTGTTTCCATAGTAACCGCTCATTCACAGGGACATGAGCTCAAACTTTTCCAGAAGAAGAAACGCGTTCAGTGGAAGGAGTCTCCAGTGTGAGCGCTGTGTAACGTAACGGTCAGAGGTAAATCTTCAGGACGGAGGAGTTTACGATCCTTTGTGGTTTCTCACTCGCATGACAAGCTGGCATTTTTGTCTTACTAGCTTGAAGAGAGAGAATAACGAGAGACGAGTGAGGAAAAAGTGTTCATAGCTGCTATAAACATTAAATGTAACCATAAATGGATAGAAATTATATAACTTCTTGTTCTTTAATAATTGGAGTAATGCTGTGGTGTGAGGAATAAAACACACTGTTATAGAAATGCAAATTAGACAAACTGGTTCCCAAACTGCCCTGTGTGAATGCATGCGTCAATGTTGACCGAAGGTCCTACCATGGTCCCTAGTTGGACTACAGTGGTTTCCAGATAGCTGGATGGATGGAAAGAAATTTGTACAGAGGGTGCCATTAATTATTTAAAAAAAAAGTGGAATTCATATTTTAATTTTAAAAGTTGAGCATCAGCACCAAGTAACACTTAGTTTGTGTAACTAATCAAAGATTTAGAAAAAAATGGCGATGAAGTGATTAGTGATTCGTCATGCTGCTGTGCTGAAGGAAGTGAACGTGATCCTGGTGTGTGTGTGTGATATAAATGAGATTACACTGCGTGATGCTCACTCTGTGCTGTAAATGCTCATTAATATGCAAATTATTTTCATTATCATATTTTACATTAATTAAAATGAAAAGACAAACGTGACCTCACCAGTGGCCATGTCTACAGCTCCCTTTATCACGTCTTTAAAGCTGCCCATGTCTTTCTCCCAGCCCGACTTCTGCGTCTCACACCGATGGGCTTTAGACAGGAAGTGCAGCGCCTACACACACACACACACACACACACACACACGCACGCACGCACACACTTATAAAACTGTCTCATAACAAATTAATAACTCTATTAAATTGATGGAGAATTCATTAGAACAGAATGGGTGCGACAGGAGAGTTTCTCAAGCTCCACCTTCTCGTTGTCCCCTTTGATGTCGCTATGGCCGTTGCCATAGAGACGAGCGTACTGCTTCCATATTTGGGCATCGGTGCTGCAGCTGGCGGTGACTCGACCGAACAGCTCCTGTAACTTGGCTCTGTGATTGGATGCTCGGTCCCCACGGTGATCAGGAAGGTCATCAATCACCGCCCTGACAAGAATATCCAAAACCTGCAAGAGACAAAATTGTACTGGTCTGTCTCAGTGAGGAAGGCGTGGCCTGAACCTGTGTGTCTGACTTAGTGAAGGAGGTGTGGCCTCTAGGTTAGGATGAAAGAGGCGTGGCCTCTAGGTTAGGATGAAAGAGGCGTGGCCTCTAGGTTAGGATGAAAGAGGCGTGGCCTCTGGGTTTCGATGAAAGAGGCGTGGCCTCCGGGTTTCGATGAAAGAGGCGTGGCCTCCGGGTTTCAAAGGACGAGGAGTGTTTCAAAGGACCAGTCTCCGTCAAGGAGGCGGGGCCCCAGTCTCCGTCAAGGAGGCGTGGGCATGTGTCTGCCTTAATGAAGGAGGCATGGTCTATCACAGCTTGTCTGTCAGTAACTGTAAAGGAGGCGTGGCCTCTGGCCTCTGCCAGTCCCAGTGAAGGCATCCTCACTGTACATCTCTTCCATAATAACATTATATAACGCTGCTCTTTTTCTTACGCTGATCCTGTTCCTCTGTGAAGTTTGTAAAATTAACTCATAATTAGAAAATGCAACGAAGCATAACTGAACAAACAAACGAGGCGCCTTGTCCCTTCCCCCTCGACACCCACTAACGCCAAACTCACACATCTCATTCGCTTCCTGCTCTTTAGAGCATCAAAAACACTCCTTTTTATTTAATAGTGTGGAATTAAGATCCCACGATTCCCTGAAAAGATTAATCTGCTGTTTTTTTTCCCACTTGTTTACATCCTCTTTTTTTCCATTCATCACATACAGGGCAGAAAATGAGAAACGGGCAATAAAGCGCAGTTGATGTTCGGAAAGACGTAAAAATGAGAAATGATAAAACAAGCGGCTCGTAGCCGACAGCAGCTGGTGTGATAACTGGTCCAAGAAATTGTTAGCGCTAGTTTTATGTGCTTTTGTTCGTTATCTCGTGTTAATTGCAGCTGAGACACACACTAACGAGTCTGCTGACTTTTCACATCACACTGCATCAGTGTTTTTTTATTCATGACGTCTCTCAGGTGTGTGCGGCTCATGTGCGAACATTACATCATTTTAACATCTGACTCAATCATATCTACACACGGGCAAATCCTTTACATGAGACTGTGTGTGTGTGTGGGGGGGGGGGGGGGGGGGGAGGCTTCATGTCAGTAGTCACAATATAAAATAAAAATCAATATAATATCAGTACAAAAAATAGGGGTAAAAATAAATATGTAATAAAATATACATAAAATCATAAACCCCAATTCAAATGAAAAAAATGATGTAAAAATAAATTGCAACTACAATCAGCAAAACAAATATATCAGATCTTGAGTTTTGCTGCATTTCTCTTCACACAGCTGTTATTAGCAATCGCTAAGCTAGTTCCCGAAGTTCTCGGTCCTGCCTCACCTCCACATCCTTGTACTTGTCCCTCAGGTCCAGGAGACGATGATATGCTCGAATGGCCTCCCCAAACTCGCCCAGGTCGATACACACGGCGATGAAGTTCTCCCAGATCTGCCAGCGCTCAAAGTTACACTTCAGAGCCTCCTGCAGTGTGCGAAAAGCCTTCTCTCTGTCAGCACAAACACAAGACGCGTCATACTCAGCCATCCGTCTGTCTATCTATACAGTCCAACCATCCATCCATCCATTCAACATCTATCCATCAAAACAACGATTCATCCATCCATCCAATTCATCCAACCAACTTCTAACCATCCATCCAAAAATGCATCCATTCATCCAACAATCCATCTAGCCATCCATCCAAAAATTCATCCATTCTACAATTCATCCATCCACCCATCTAACTTTCTTTCATCCATCAACTCATCCATCCATCCATCCATGTAAAACCCATTCATCCATTAATCTATCATATCATCCAGTCATCCAACATCTCTTCCAGCCAACATCTAATCCATCCAACATTTTTCCCACTCAACATCTATGCATCCATCCGACATCTTACCTATCCAACCATCCATCCATCCACCCTTTTACCTCATCCATCCATCAAACCCATCCATCATCCCACTCATCCATCCATCCAACAAAACCTCCATCCAGCTACTCATCGATCCATCTGTTTTTCCGTCCATCCAACAAATCATCGATAACATCCATCCAATTTTCCATCTATGCATCAACCCAACAACTCATCCATCCAACAACTCATCCATTTACCCATCTGCAAACACTCACTCACTTTTTCCGGAGTTTGATGTAGGCTGTAGAAAGATTGTTCCAGGCCTCTGAATTCTGGATTTAAAAAAGAAAGAAAAAGAAACTCTTACTTTTGATCTTTCATCATTTAAATGTAAAGAAAAAAGGAAAATGCAGACGTGTGACTTACATCTGGTTCCAGTCCCACACATCTCTGGAAGGCTTTAGCAGCTCCTTCATAACCCTCCAGTGCAAAATATGCACAGCCTAAAGAGAACCAAACCCCCAACTGAGAGGGGAATGAAGGGAGAGAGAAAGATTTACTGGCTGGCTTTAACATATTAAATGCCCAAATCCGCAAATCCCCTCAGCTGGTCCCATTGTCTAAACACTGCACCCTCGTGTCTACCCGATGTTCCCAAAAACGGAACACCTCATAAAATCTATAGAAACCATAAACATCCATATCTTATTACCCTAAATCACATCCTCAAATATTATTTAGTACCCACTGTACATAACCAAACTCCCAATAAAGCATCCTCTACCTCAGCCTCTTTCAGTTTAACACATTCATACATACCCAGTAAATGCCCTCTAAGCAACCTCGAAATATCCTCATAAACAGTTCATTACTTCATACTAACCCTGTATTACACTGTACATCTAAATATGGCCCCACCCCCAGAGTAACACAGCCGTAATCTGCCTGGAGCGAATGGGCCAGCATGGCAAGGTATGTACACACACACACACACACACACACACACACACACACACACACACACACACACACACAATATAGTGCACACAAACACGGAGGTGCAGGAAAAGCATCATCGTTTACAAGCGTTCAGTTCCTCATCATCAACAAAACATAACACACACACTCCGTGTGTTTGTGTGTGTGTGTGTGGTGTGTGTGTGTGTGTGTGTGTGTGTGTGAGAGAGAGAGAGTGATGCATTATAAATTATTGATTAAGCTCATTAATGTTATGAATCTCTTCCACCATTCGAAGTTGCATGCAGATTTTTATGGTCATACGACAGGTCGACCATCTGTCTCCTCTTTTTCATTTCACACTCCCTACTTTTTCTTCATTCCATCTCTTTCGGCATCTCTCAATTTCTCTCCAAACATTCTGCTCTCCTTCTCTCTCTCTCTATACTGTGTGTGTGTATATATATATATATATATATATATATACACACACACACACACTCACTCACACACACTTCCTCCTCCACTCTTTATCTAATCTTTCCCTGCATCTTATTCTGCAGCCATCCCATTATTCCTCCCTTCCTCCCCTCGTTCTCAGTCCCTGTCTCGCTGGTGGATGTTAGTGAGGGGGAGTGAGGGATCACACCGGGGTCGTTACAGCCCAACACTGCTAAATTACGATGTGTTATTGCGGTTTGCACCCCGAGTCTCATGCTGCGTTAGGGACGGGAAGTTACAAAAAAAAAAAAAAAAAAAAAAAAATGAGCAAAAAAAAGATTTTCATGGCATGAGGAAAGCTGACACCACAATGCATTTCTTCTTCATCTCAATCCGCTGTCTCCGCCTCCGTCTTCACAAAACGCTCTAATCTCTTTATTACAGCATCATGTACACATGCCAGCATACATACATGCATGTGTACGTGTGTGCGCTTTGTGTATACCTGTATGGGATTGATACTCAGCGAGCGCTCGAAGCACTCCACACACTCCTGGAACTCTTTATTTCGGAGGTGATGGAGAGCTCTGGATCTCTGCGCCCGAGCGCTGCGGTGCTTGGAGAGTTCCCAGGCTCGGTCGTAATACTGCGGATCCTTCAAGACGTCGCCCAGGAGGCAATAAAGAGATGGAGTTTCCTTCTTCTCCAACTCTCGCCTCAGTATTTCCTCCGCCTGAGAAACAGACACGAGATCCACACGTAGGAAACATTTGGCACTCGTCTACTACAGTAGATATACCACAAAACCCAAAAATATGTCTTAGTAGCACGTTGACCTGGATGTCTCTCGGTTATCTTTACCCTCCCACACACACCTTGTATACCTAAATACCCCGTAGCAACCTCCGAAATGTTCACATATCTTTTAATGCCCTGTATTACATTATAACCATTCATTCATAACACCCATAAATGCCAGAGACGAAACCAAATAAGTCATAAATACTCACAATCGCTTCCTTAAAAAAAAAAGAAAAGAAAAAAGAACACTAAAACCCCAGGTGCATCTCCCTAGGGGTAGTAGTCGGTGAGTGATTTAGATGTCGGACTACATTTTCAAAGGTCATGGGATCAAATCCCAGCACCACCAAACTGCCCTGGAGCAAGGCCCTTCACCCTCACCTGCTCGGACATATAAATAAAATAAATTACCAAGTCTCTCTAGGTATTCGCTGTTTAATATAAATATAAGACGTCTACCCAGCCACCTACCCACATACAGCCCTGATACCCCCCAGCTTTTCTCTAAAGACCATGAATAGCTGCAACCAACCTTAAAAGAAAAACAACCCCAAGATAAATAAATAATACATATCATATATCATATCATACTCCTGTATGGGAGTAGTACGGAATTATACGTTTGCACCCGAGCGGCTAATACACACGTGGACAAAATTGTTGGTACCCTTCGGTCAATGAAAGAAAAACTCACAATGGTCACAGAAATAACTTTAATCTGACAAAAGTAATAATAAATAAGAATTCTATGAATGTTACCCAATGAAAGTCAGACATTGCTTTTCAACCATGCTTCAACGGAATTATTTTAAAAAATGAACTCATGGAACAGGCCTGGACAAAAATGATGGTACCCCTAACTTAATAGTTTGTTGCACAACCTTTTGAGGCAATCACTGCAATCAAACGATTCCTGTAACTGTCAATGAGACTTCTGCACCTCTCTGCAGGTATTTTGGCCCACTCCTCATGAGCAAGCTGCTCCAGTTGTTTCCGGTTTGAAGGGTGCCTTTTCCAGACAGCATGATTCAGCTCCTTCCAAAGATGCTCAATAGCATTGAGGTCAGGGCTCATAGAAGGCCACTTTAGAATAGTCCAATGTTTTCCTCTTAGCCATTCTTGGGTGTTTTTAGCTGTGTGTTTTGGGTCATTGTCCTGTTGCAAGACCCATGACATGCGACTGAGACCCAGCTTTCTGACACTGGCCAGCACATTTCTCTCTAGAATCCCTTGATAGTCTTGAGATTTCATTGTACCCTGCACAGATTCAAGACACCCTGTGCCAGATGCAGCAAAGCAGCCCCAGAACATAACAGAGCCTCCTCCATGTTTCACAGTAGGGACAGTGTTCTTTTCTTGATATGCTTCATTTTTCCATCTGTGAACATAGAGCTGATGTGCCTTGGCAAAAAGTTCAATTTTTGTGCAACTGTAGTCACAGGAACATCTAGCTGCTTGGAAATGGTCTTAGTCTTTACCTTTAACATGCTTGTCTATAATTTTCTTTCGAATCTCCTGAGACAACTCTTTCCTTCGCTTCCTCTGGTCCATGTTGAGTGTGGTACATACCATGTCACCAAACAACACAGTGACTACCTGGTGCCCTATATATAGGCCCACTGACTGATTACAAGATTGTAGACACCTGTGATGCTAATTAGTGGACACACCTTGAATTAACATGTCCCTTTGGTCACATTATTTTCAGTATTTTCTAGGGGTACCATCATTTTTGTCCAGGCCTGTTCCATGAGTTTATTTTTTAAAATAATTCTGTTGAAGCATGGTTGAAAAGCAATGTCTGACTTTCATTGGTTAACATTCATAGAATTTTTTTAAATTATTACTTTTGTCAGATTAAAGTTACTTATGTGACCATTGTGAGTTTTTCTTTCATTGACCGAAGGGTACCAACAATTTTGTCCACGTGTGTATGTTGCAGATCCTATATGATCCTACACTCTAAACTGTTCACACACTATTATTTGCTAAATTCGTTTAGAATTATAACAATATGAAAAAAATCTGATCGAATCGCGATATTTACAACATCGCAATACTGCGATGGGCACCTAGGTATCGTGATGATATCGTATCAGGTAATCCCCTGCAACTCCCATCCTAATAAATAAACCAATGAAAAATCACTTTCACCTTCTCATAAAGCCCCTAAACCGAAATCCCACCCCATATCCCTTAAATACCCCCAATAAGCACCAAAACTCTCAAAGTCTGAAAACGCTCCTAAATACCTGCGAGCAGCTTAAACACCTTAAATATCTGTTAGCTGCCCATAAAAACATCAGTGTGATGTACCCTCAGGAAGAATGGCTTTGGCTCGCAGGAGGCCATGGAACTCAGCCAGCTTTGTGACATTATCGTGATCGGACCCATGCTGGAAAAAGTTGTTAAAAGTTGTGAAAGCGCACAATTTTGAAAGTGATCTCCGAGTCACGTCACCTTCGCAACAGAGACCAGGTTTCCCCTTTAACGCTGCCAGATTGGTTCGATCCACTTGTTTCTTATGTCGTCGCTGAAGGGAATTGATCTGGGCAAGAAAAAGCCTGTTTTCCTGGCGAAGGAACCGAGGCGCTCCGGGCTCTCATCACGTGTAATTTATTACCACTCTATAAGGAGTTAGCGCGAAGAAGAAAAAAAATTCCGGCTTCCAAACTCGGCTGCCTCTCAGTATTCTGCAGGAACGGCAACAGACTCGTGATGAACGCAAACAGCTCCACGAACCCGAATAAAATCACATCTGCTTAGTTTTTTGTCACAAACAGCCGAAACGCCATGAAGCAATTTCACAGCTTAGCTCAATATTAGCCGTGAGGTCTTGCACATTCCTGAGTAATTAGCTCATGCGTGTTGTAAAACGTTAGCTCTTTTTCCTGTCAGTCGTTTACAAGTCATCCCTCTCAGCCTCGTTCACATTTCCCCTCAGCCGGTTCTCCGTGCACACCCATCCATTTTTCCCCCTCGACATATTTACATGCGGCCCGGTGACCCACAATGCACCGGGCTCATGCATAATTTAAAGGGTCATTCTGTACCAAATGGAATGAAAAGTTCAACTCTGGCATATAACTAAGAACAGGGCTCTGGAGAACAGACCAAAGCCACTCATCTCTTTAACTTTACCCTTTTATTTGATCTAACCTTTTCCTTCTTTGCTCTTTAGTTCTTATTATCCATCCATTTTCTATTCTTTCTTTATAGTACATAAATCAATGGTCCACGCTCACCCCCACTCAACGCCCGGCCACGCTCCCTCCGACGCCGCTGACCACGCTACACCCCCTCCCAACGCCCACCCCCCCCCAACGCCCCGACCACGCTCCCTCCAACGGCGCTAACCACGCTCCCCCTCTCCCAACGCCCCGACCACGCCCACCCCCAACGCCCCGACCACGCTCCTCCAACGCCCCGACCACGCTCCTCCAACGCGCCGACCAGTATCATCCATCGCCCCCAACACCCGACTACACTTCCCCAAATCCCCATCTACGCTTCCTCAATATTTGACTTCACCCTCCACTAATTGACTTCATAACGATATTTTGTTGTTGAGACTGCAGTTGATGTGGTATCAGACTCTGTAGCTCACTTCATATTTGAATTCATATTGATGCTTGAGCTTTTAGCGCAGCCTGAGCGTTGTCTATTGACCTGAGTGCACTTCTGTAATCAGATTGGGACACAGAGTGCTTCTGTAATGCAATAAGGCAGCAAAATAACTAAAACTGTACTGAGCAGTGTGTGTGTGTGTATCTACCTACATAGGTTCATGGTTTAGTGGATCAAAGTACATCAATCCACAAATATTTTTGCTCTGTGTGGTTATGTGTGTGTGTGTACATACCTTGCCATGCTGGCCCATTCGCTCCAGGCAGATTACGGCGTCCTCCCAGAGTTCCAGTTTTTCATAAATGAGCAGAGCCGAGCTAGTTAGCCCAAGATCTGTTAGCAAAGTCGCTAACTGCCTCTGCAACACACACAAACACACACACAGACATCCACTTTACATATAAGAGTAAGAAGTTTGTAAATATGTTTAGTGAAGATTTATTGGAAAAATGTCTCTTCCACAAAGTCTTCATTGTAATCGCTAAATACACGCAGCTTCTGCTCATCTCACACACACACACACACACACACACACACACACACACACACACACACACACACACACACTCTTTAGGCTGAATTACTCAGTCAATTTTCTCACTTTGGCCACGAGATAATTATGAGGTTCCTGAACGTAAAGCTGTGCCGTTCCTCTGAGGAACACCATGATGTTCCACTGCACAGGAACGCTGCAACATTTTGAGAGGGAACATCTCACAGAATCCTGCAAACAATACAGCTGTTCCTCTGTACTCACAACCCAACACACCGCCACACATAACCTGATACACCGACACGACCCGGTACACAAGAGTGCTCCCAGAAACGCTGTGAGGCTGCTCACATGAGTACTGAACCGTTCCTGACACAAATACCGAAGCGTTCATCAAAGGAAAACTCTGACATTCCTGATCAGAACTTTTTCGTACTGCTCTTGACAAAAATACTCAAGCGTTCTTCACAGGAATATTGAACCGTTGAACCGTTCCTAACGAATACTCTGGCATTCCTAAGAGGAAAACTGTTGCATTATTCAAAGGAATACTCAGATATTCTACACAGGAACACTGCTCTGCAAATCCCCGCAGTGTTCCTGTTAAACGAAGACGAGACGTTTCTTAATCTGTGCACGATGTGACCTCGATCTGTTCCTCACCTTGAGTAGTGCATCACATCCCAAGTGCATTATGGGTAAATCCATAAATCACAAGCGCATTCACTGGCGTCATCGGCCGGAGAGAACTGGAGTGCAGAGACACAGAGACGTGAGGCTAATGATAAACACACTGATAAAGGAGAGGAGGGAGAGAGAGAGAGAGACAGCGTGAGAGAGAGAGAGAGAGAGAGAGAGAGAGAGAGAGAGAGAGAGAGAGACAGCGTGTGTAAGAGAGAGAGAGAGAGAGAGAGAGAGGTTTCTAATGGTAAATTAAAATAGTGAGAAAAGCAAAGGACACAAGAAAGACAGGAAGAAAGAGGAATTCGGGTGAGAGAAGGAATGGATGGATAGAGGAAGAAAGAAAGAGAAAAGAAAGAAAAAGACATGCTGATCATGTTTAAGAGACAGCAGGGAGTAGTAGAACAGACGACAAAGGAATGAGAGGAGGAAAGTGAGAGGGAAAACAAGATAAAGAGAGACAGCCGAAGAGTCTGAGGGAGAGAAAGAGAACAAGACAGAGAGAGACTGAAAATGAAAGAGTGAGACGGAGGAAGAACAGAAACACAAAAGGAGAGATAGAGGACTGTTTCCCCACTGACCCATTTGTGTGTCCTATCAGTATTCATTCTCAACCCCCTCCGACACACACACACACACACACACACACACACACACCCTTTACTGCTATTTTTTTTAATACTGTAAGCAGCTACAGCTACATCTGTAATCTGAAGAACGCTTCTGTTCTCCACCTGCATGCATGTACTGTACGCGCGCGCGCACACACACACACGCACACACACACTCGTTACATGCGGGCCTCGTCTCCCCCGCGCTCGCGGCTGCTCGGTTCTCGATTCCCCAGGTAGTGATCTCAGTGCCTTCAATTCCAGCTTTATTACTGTTCCCGCCGTTATTACACCAGGCTGCCGATGTCATCTGCTCCCTCCATCCACATCTTCATCGCCATTATCCCTCTATTCATCCAGCCTTCTCTCACTTTCTTGTCATCCTTTATGCTCCTGCTCTGTATCGCTGTCGACACTGGGATTGATTATAGACATGTTTATTTATTGGACAAAAGCAAGCCGTTGTGAAGCTGGAAAAGATCGAGAACCTCAGCGGGGTTCAAACACCCAGACATGGAGCAGAGCAGCTGAGGAGAACACCAGCAGGAACACAGACGCTACACACTGCAACACACCACGACCTGACTCGACACCCTACGTAACACCACCGCGACACGACCCCGGCACGAGAGTTGACGTTCCTGGACGGCGCAGCGCGTCACCTTTATGTAGGTTCTACTTTTCAGCATGTGGTTCGTAATGAGTTCTACAGAGCACAGAACACATCAAACACTCTCACGCTGAAGCCTGACACACTCCACTGCACTGCTCACTCCCCCGAAGGGAAATGACTGCAAGATATGTGTGTGAGTGTATGTGTGTGTGTGTGTGATTACTCATGAACTCGCACTCCTGTATCAGCTGCATTTATATCCACGAAGGGCTTCATAGGCCGTTTTTACCTTTTAACCTTTACATTTTAATTAAACATAAACAAACAAACAAACAAACAAACAAACTGATCTTAGATCAGCAAACTCATATATTTGAGGCATACATTTGAAGTAGTACCTGTATAGTATAGTAGCTGGGTATACTGAAATATTATTCCGCAGCTAAACAATTTTCATTTTATAATTTTTTTTATTTAGGTTCAAAAGGGTCAAATTATTGGGCAAAGAAAGCAACTAAATTACTGGAACTGGTTTAAGAACCCTTCAATAACGTTATCAAAACCTGGACGGATAGTGCTAAACTGATTACTGGAACTGAAACAAAAAAATTATGAATGGAGATCACTTAAACTATTGGTTAAATTGCATGGTAAAAAAAAAAAAAAATCAGCCATGTTTAATAGTGAAAATAAGAGCATTTCCATACGTACACAATGTGACGAGAACTCACAGGATTAAACAACTGTGTGTCCATTAAAAGAAATAAATAAATCTTTAAAAACTTGGGTTTTGCTAGAGAGCATAAAGACTGGACTTTAGAGCAAAAGAAACAAGGTCATGTGGTAATGAGTTCAGCCCGACCCTATTCAAGAGCAATGGGGGCATCAGGGTAAGAAGGGGGGGAAGCTCATGAAGGGAAGCACATGAAGCGATGCACCCGTCACGCATAGTGCCAATGTACAAGCCTCTGGAGGCAGTGTTACAGTATGATCTGGGGTTGCTTCAGTCTACACTCAGCAACAGAATGTAGCAATAAAATAAAGTCAGCTGACGACCTGAATGTACTGAATGACCAGGTTATCACATCAGCGGAGTTTTCTTCCTCGATGGTACACTCATATTCCAGGACTCAGATTGTGTAAGAGTGCTTCTGGGAGCATTAGGAATCGTTTTCACACATGAACTGGACGCCATAGTGTGTGTGCAATAATCAAAGCTAAATGTGACTGAATGTAATCTTATTATGTTATCTGCACCCATTTTTTTTTTTTGACCAGGCTATGTATCGTAAAATCTTGTCCTTGTTATTTCCGCATGAGTGTAAATGAGTACGACAGTACGAGCGAGTACCTGCAGGTCCCAGTGTGGAGGAGCTCGGCAGCTGTAGAAGATTTTCAGTCGCTCAGGCACCGGACACTTCTCTTCATTAAAGAAATCCACCAGCGTCTGAAAAACATTTCCTCACATGTCAGTGACCTGAACTCGTACGCACGCAATAACCTGTTAGTGTAAAATCACCAGCAGGGCGGCGCTACCGCTCACATCAAAAATGCTGATTAGTATTACTCATAAACCACAATTAGCAGCAAAAAGGACATTATAACGTGTTTAAAAGAACAAACTCATATAACTGGGGTTTTATTAAGGAGAAACATAGAAAGGTGATTTCCAGTCCTTCGTTTTTAATCTTAGGAAAATTTTTATGATCACAGTAATCTATCAATTAGTGAATTAACTAGCATTTGCTTGTAAAAGGTTTTAATGCAGCAGCTGTTTTATGTTGTTTTACCCTGTTTCTATGGCAACAAGCTCAACTGGCACAGTATTTTATTTACTTTCTAATTATTATTTTCATTAAAACCTTGTCTTACACTTTCTCTTAACATCATGATTTCGTTCTGTAATTTTTCACCTTTTTAACCATTTTGTCATCAATATCTCACGGTCACGGCTAATAAATAGTTGTAATAAATGTAATAAATAGTTGATGTTAGCTATATACAGTACATGTGTCCCATTAGCATGCTAATTAGCATTAGCATTAGAACATGAATAATCATCAAACATTCTCCATTTGTCATGTGGCAGAACAAATGTGAGATGGAGCAAGTGGGCGGGGCTTCCTGGGAAGCTTAAATCAGAGGGTTTTAAAGAGCGACACAGCTTCAAAGAGCTGCAGAAACTAAAACAAAAAAAGCGTATATTGTATAGATTATAGACTTACATCTGTTACACAACTGATCTGTACTGTACTAATCTCGTGTCCTTTCGACAGTCTGACACGTAGAGCTTTGCGTTTGATCAACTTCTGATTCCCAGCCCTGATGCGCTGGAAGAAGAAGCAGCTTTTTCTCTGCAGAGCACCGATCTCATCGGGCCAAATCCACAAATCCTCCTTTAAACGCAGAGACCGGATCGAACAATACCACAAGCCCAATCCGACACAAATTCAGTTTCATCTCAGAATAACTGCATCAGTCGCAGATGAAAGTCTCAGGGAGGTTTCTCTTCAGCAGAGTGGTATTTTCCTACAGATGCTCAACAGAGCGTGGTGTTTCAACACTGCACAATCATTACATCATCTTCTAATCGTATTTATACGACCCACTCGAGAGTCTTTAAATATAAATAGTTTGTACACTCACGCACAAAAGAAACAAAATGATACAAAAATTTTTACTCTTACAAAAGTTGGACTGAAAATCCAAAATCTAATTCATACTGTAACTTGTTACACTAAGAACACGGGTTTGGTAAAATTTGCATCATGCTCAGTATCAGTGAATAAACTAACCAACTAATCTTCTTAAGGGGCGCCTTGCACATGCACATGATTATGTTACATGTCAGTCTTATCATCAAAAGTAAGGAAAACATTCTGATTGTGCTTTCTGTCTTCACACCATCATACCCTTCTTAGAGAATGCTGGCAGAGAGAGAGGCCCATCGGAATGCTCGGACTCGGTGCAACACGAGCAGACTTCGCCAGACTGTTTGGTGGAATACCACTTCCAGGCTGTGGAACAGGTTGCCAACAACTGATGGCCCTCGGTCTGGACGGCCAAGAGTGACATCAAGAATTGACAGGCGAATTCGAAATTGAAGAGAAAATGGCACTACTGCTGAGGCCAGCACGTCTGGTCTGATCCCATCCCGCAGAAAAGCCAACGCAGGGGGCCTCCGAGTGGCGCAGTGGTAAAGTGATCATTCGGAGATCGCGAGTGATGCTGTAACCTCTCGCAGCCGGGAGTCTAGGGATGAGAGGTACTTGGTGCTCCCGCATTAATCAGGGCTCTACAGCCAATCCGGGGCGTCTGTGAGCTCACGCAAGCGGAAGGAGCGGATAGCGCTTTACTCCGAGTGCATTACTCCTCCCCCAACGGTGCGTGAGCGAGCAGTTCGAAAAGATGCGGTCGTCAGGCGTCACATGGTTCGGAGGAAACACGGCCCTCCCAACTGAGTGGTAGTAGTAGCCTTAATGTGGGAGCCCCCTAGTGACGGGGAGGAACAGTGCAGTACAGCCCACTGCCCAAGCCTCTGACCCGGCCTCCAAACTCTCCAGATCCCAATCCGATCAAGCTCCATGGGACAACACACTGGACAACCAACTCCGACCCATGGAGACCCCACCGCACAACCCACAGCACCCCACAAATCTGCTGCCAGACACCACAGCAACCCTGTGCTGTACATAGTAGTACTGTAGCTATAAAAAGTCACGAACGTTTCTCAGTTTCTCTTCCTAATGATCTTAATGATGGTTTAGGATTTCACCCGAAATGTTAAACACAGGAAGTTTAAATGAAAGTGTAGCTCACTGTTTAAGAGCTAATATACTCCTTAAAGCTGATTTGATTTATTTTAGAAGTTTAATAAACTTGCTCAGACAAGTAATCAGCTGATGTTTCATCGTTGTGACTCGCTTTAACACCTCAGCAGATTATCGCTCACACATCTTGTATGTTATCTGTTGTGTTAAAAACATGACACTAAGTTCTGAAATGTTTTTATTGCTTTGGGACGCTGGAAAGTCTCCAGTCTCCGCTTAGTCCACTCCGAAAATGAAGGCGTCAGATTTCTGTCTCGCATTACATCTCGTAGTCTTATTTGAGAGGCGATAATGTCTTATTCCCCCCTCCCCGGCGTCTACTAGTTTAATGTTGATTTTATTGAAGCGACGCCTCCAGGTAGATTAGCTTCCCCGTTCCCCGTTCGGAACGTGTCTATTAGCGGGTCTCGACGAGGCTGATTTAGTAATTAAGCGTCTCGGGGACCCACGCAAATGAGCTCCGAGTTCCTGGAAAGAAACTGATTGCATCAAGTTCATTATAAATTTCATTTCCACAGCAGTTCGTTCTCGAGCTTCCTGCAGTCCTCCAAGACTGAATTAAACTTTTATACTTTTTTTTATGAGATCAGGGAATCGTCTGCGATTCCACGGTCAGTGTTGCGTTTGTAAACTTGTAGGTGAAATTGCAATCAAAAACATTGTACACTCAGCGTGTGTGCACTCATTAACTTTCCCGTTAATGTGAATCCACTTGGCATTACCGATGGTAATATTACACAAGCGATCATCAATGTGAAGAAACCAATCGCTGATCGATTAATCATGGGTTCAACTGTACACCACTTTTTTGATCATTTGGGTTATTTCAAGTCGGTCAAGCAAAAACAAATCAACATTTTCAAATGCACTGGAAATCAGCTGATCATTGTCTATAATCAATGATTTTCCTATTGTTACTCGACATCTCATCGTTAACATGCTTTTTCCTTGTTTTCTGTCTATTTATTTTAGTGTATTTTGGGGTAAAGTGGAAGTTATTGCTTCAGTATATTGATATGTAGCGTATAAGCATATACATGCAGTATTCAGTTGGAGAGTATTGTTTTTTAGAGAAATTGCGCAGGACTGATGGAGAGGTCTATCATACTCCACAGTGAAATCACTTCAAGCTCAATATCAGCTGAAGCAGTCAGGTGGGAGGCAAAGGAGGCCCCTTGTTCCATCATCCACTGAGAGGAAGTGAAAAGGGTTGGCCTCTACAGGTGCATTTTGTTGATCCAAATGCATAACAAACTGAACTGGAGCCACAACACTCAAATCCTCTTCAGGAAGGGACAGAGGAGACCGTTCTTCATGAGTAGACTATGATCCTTCTTAGTGTGCAGCAGGCTCCTGTAGATCTTCTACCAGTATCCTCGTCCTCATGCTGGTGACATTAAGGCTTGGAGTAAGGCTTGGCTAAGTCTCTTCTGCTGGAGGCAGAAGAGACTTTTTTGCTGTACTGGAGACAGCGACACTCTTAGTGAAAGAAAATCTTTCTACATTTACAGTTGGTGCCAAAAGTCTGAAAATGCCCGTGAGGTTGTTTGGGCGGAACTTCATTGTCCTCCAAAGAGATATCACATTCACAAGAATGGGATTAATGCGAGGTCACAGTGACCTCGATCTTCGACCGCCAAAATGTATCATGATCAATTCATCCCGCCAGCCAAGTCAAAATTTGTGCCAATTTTGAATAAACTGCCTCATGACTTTCCTGAGATATTGCTTCATAACGACTGGACGAAAGATGGTGAGGTCACGGTGACCTTGACCTTTGCTCTTTGACCAGAAAACTGTACTCGGTTCATCCTTGCGCCCAATTTGAAGAAATTCCCTCAACCTGTTCCTGAGATAACACATTCACAAGGAGACAGACGCGATGTCACAGTGACCCTTTGACCTTTGTCCACCAAAATCGAAATCAGTTCATCCTTCTGGCCAAGTGGATATTTTGCCAGTTTTTAATAAATTGCTTAACCTTTGCCCTTTTACCCGCAAAATATAATCAGTTCATTTTTGGACTGATTAAAAATCTCTTGCAAATGTTAGTGAAATTTCCTCACGTACTCCTGAGATGCAACTTGACAAGAAAGGAATGGACACAAGGTCACAGTGCACTTGACCTCGAACACTTGTCCCCCAAAATCACAGTTCATTGGGTCATCGTTCTGCCCAAGTGGACATTCATGCCAATTTTAAATTCCCTCAAGGTGCTCCTCAGAGATCACATTCAGATGAACAGGACATATGGACGGAAGGACAAAATGAAAACATACAGACTCGGCTACGTGCTGTCTCTGGTGCAGAGGCATAACATTAGATCAGTTAATGAAGACGAAATTAAAGCCTGGGTTAAGTCATACTGTACCTGTTTTTTCCCTCTCATGATGTGGTTTCTTTCAAATTACTGACACATTACACAGACTTGTGATGGATTAATACAGATGGGCGCGTCATTGTTTTGCGTCCTCACAGGACCTCTCAGTCGTCTGGATGTCTCCGTATGCATTACCAAGAATTTGTCTTTTTTTTTTTTTTAGCTTGTACACTCGTTTGTTCCCTGTAGTCGCCTAATTAGACGCCACACTCATCCTTAAACTGTCAGAGTTTATGAGGAGAAACGCGAAGACGTGACGGGATGAGACGCGGCGGTCGAACCCGGAGGAGGGGTTTTACTGCTCACTTGTTTTCTTTGGGGAAAACAAACTGGACAACTTAGAACAAAACAAACTAATTAATTAATTAATAAAAACCTGTCAGAGCTTTAACATGGCGTCCAGGTGTGTTTGTGTCAGTTTGCCAAAAAAATATACCAAAAAATAATAGAGAGCCGCAGAACTGCTTAAAGAAAACGTTATGCAAATTTGAATAATGATTTACATAGACCAGGTTAAACAGACTGAAGAGAGATTCTGGGAGAGTCCAGGCCACGCTGGAACAGATCAGACATCATCAGGCGACAAGTTCAGGCTGAGCGAATGAATGAATTTACATATAAATCACAGATTCAGGATCTAGGAAATTGCGTCTGCCTCTTGTGTCTTGTACATGGCCGGTGGGAACGACTGAACAGACTTCCATTTCAGCGTTTTTCTTTAATTCTCCTCATTTTACACACCGAAAAAAGGAATATTCACGTGTAAAGTGAGAAGTCTTTACTAAACTGTTCAGCGTTTTCAATCAGAAAACAAAAGAAAAAGTTTCCTGGAGGCATTTTTAATAAACGCTCGCACAGTGAAGTTTGCTCCAGGGTAAGCGGGCGTGTTTATAAGGAAGGAGTCTCCAGTGTCAGAGTAAAGCTGGTTTTCAGGACGGTGGAGTTTACGATTCTTTACGGTTTCTCAGTCACATGGCAAGCTGTGATTTTTTTGTCTCTTAATAACTTGGAGAGAGAGAGAATAAATACATTTGCATTTTATCTCTTTTTCTTTATTTTGAATCACCAGTTTGCACTGTATACATACAGTGGAACCTTGGATTACGAGCATAATTCGTTCCGGAAGCGTGTGTGCGTGTGTGTGTGTGTGTGTGGAATTAGCCCCTTCCCTCGCGTCGTCTTACACAGTAAAACTCCTCCTCACTCCCCCAACCTCGCTTTTTAAGTTTCACAACAAACACACACACAACGGAAACACTGTTTTAACGGGAAAAAAAGAAATCTCTCCAATGACACTCGCGTGAGCGCAGACTAACGGAATCACTGCTGTAAAGTAAAAAATAAAAATAAAAAATTATATATATATACACACACACACACACACACACACACACACACACACACACACACACACACGCACACACACACACACACACACGCACACACGCACAAGTTACTTCGAACAAACGAAGGAAACATCGGCACTGAAGACCAGCAACCACAGAAGAAATAAAACTCAGATGCTTTTTAAACTTCAAATCAGAGAAGCTTCATGGCTTGGAGCAGGATGGGGCGGAGTTACGCTCCACTCACAGGAGAAAAGATAAACATCACAATCAGCTCGCTACTCTCTAAATGTCAGGCTCGATCTGATCTGCGATTTTAAGAAAGGAAACGAAAATGAACAACATTCTGACTTCATAAAAACAAAGTCGACTCTCTCTAGTCAGTGTGGAAAAGCTAAAAAAAAAAAAAAAAAAAACTTTTTTTTAGTTTTTTAATTTTATTTCTTGATCGTTGCAACATTAGACAGTGAGCATCACTTAAGTGTATTCAGCTATTAATAAATAAATAAATAAATAAATAAATAATGACTTAATCGAGTAATTAAATAATTAATCAGGACGCAGAATTTAAATAAATATCTCATTTAAAAAATATGTTAAAATAAATGAATGCAATATTATAAAATTATTTTAAATGAACTAATTTATTTAAAAAATTATACTGGTGAATAAAAATACAGATACTGTATATTCATGATATTAATGATAAATATGAATATGATAAATAAAACTATTTTCTATGTATGTCAAAAATATCCAGTACCAGATAAGTAAAAAAATTATAATATTAAGAGAAACAGTTATATGTAAATAAATAATTTTATTATAAATAAATTTTATCATTAATGTTAATTTGGCCTTTATTACTGTATATTCATGTACTTATTTTAGATTTTTTTCAGTTTTTTAACCTGAAACACTGAAGAAGGAAGACATCTCTCTCTCTCTCTCTCGCGCGCGTTCTTCTCCTCCTCTGAGCGAGCGAGCGGCCTGTCAGAGTCTGAACAAGTCCGCGCTGACAGACAGACACACAGACAGACAGAGAGACAGACAGACAGAGGGATGGAGAGATGTCTTGCACTGGAATGATAAGTGAGGAAACCCTGTTTGATCATTCCTGTCATCTCACTCGTCTTTTTCATCTCTTCATCATCCAGCAAGAAAAATCCGCAGGCTGAGCGTGTCGGCTCCGGCAGGGAACACGGCCTGCAGACGGCTTTATCTGTTCCCCCGGGGAAATCTTCCATCTCTCTCTCCTTTAACTCTATAAAAATTAAATCATCCGGGCGGAATCTCGCTCTGTCTCTCCGTGGCTCCGCCCCCGCCTGCAGGGAACGAGGGATTTCATACGCGATTGTTAGCGTTAGCGAACGCCGTGTTCCCGGAGCGGTCTGAGACGCTCACAGACGCCGGCTCACACAGCCCGAGACGCCCGGGGCCATTTGTCAGGATCGTGACAGGAACTTTTAAAAAAAATACTTTTTCAGGAAAGAAAACGTCTTTATCGCTCGTAACGGGGGAAAAAAAAAAAAAAAAAAAAGATGTTGTGCGGCGTTCTGCTCGGCTCCGTTTCCATCCAGATATCCAGCAGTCGATAAATCATCGATCTGGCATTAAACCCGACTCGAATTTAATCTCAACGCCTCAGGGCTGTGTTTTGATTTGTATCATGCTCGCACACACACACAAACACAGACGGGATAAGGGAAATAAACAGTGAGAGAGTAAAAAAAAAAAAACATACACACGCAGTCTGTTCCGTCTAACCGTCCTGATTATTGTGTAAACAAACACCTTTAATATTTAATGTGAAGTAATAACCGTTGTGTGTGCGCGCTTTAGTAAAATACGGAGTGACAGGATGGTGTGATGCAGATTTATTCTTCCCATCCTGAAGGTGATTATTTTCCTCCACCAGCACGACCCCCAGTGTGTGTAATTCCTCTCACACCACGGGAACTGGCTAACATTCCCTTCACTGACACGTAATAAAGAAACGCGCGTTAAACACCTGTTTTATAAATGTATACTTTGTAGCTACATTAAAAATGCTTTTCTGTTGTCACTTATGTCACAGCAGTGACTAAGTAGCCGCAAACTCCTCTGTCCTTACAGTGCTGACACTGGAGACTCCTTCCACTGATGGTACACAACCACACGTCTCCTGATTCTGGAGAAAACCTCACATTCAGGACACCCAGCTCAGATTCCTCCTCTGTTCTTTTCCCCGCGTGAACGTATATGTTTAACCCAGAAACAGGAAACCGGCTGACGGGAAGCGAATCACGGTCCTACACGCGGTTTATCAGTTCATCTCCCCTTGTTCACACGCGCGTCAGGAAACGACAGCTCCTATTCTCATCCGCAGAGGAAATGAGAAAGTGCCGCGTCTGCAGGAGAACTCCGGTGGACAACTTCCTGGAGGAAAAGACGCTGACTACAGCGAGACGAGAAAGCGACGAGGGAGGGATGAGAGAAAGGATGAAGATTCACACTAAATATAACTGGAGAGAATAGTACTACTGCTGCTAATAATAAAGAATTTGTAACTTTAAATACAGTTAGATCACTCGAAAGAGGCCCCGAATATTCTGTATTAACTCTCTCGCTATGATGAAGACCCCCCCAAAAACGCTATATCCCTTGACGTACGTGTAATCGATTGCATTACATGTGATGTTTTCTGCCGTTTTCTGCCAGACACAATCCGGTGCGACGCTCCATGTTCCTTGAACGTACTGGAACCAGTGACATTACCAGATTTTTTTCTCCACTTCGGCGCGATGGCTACGGTGCTTCCCTTATCGGACCGACTCAGGGGCATCCAGGAATGTTTATGGAAAGCTCCATAAACTGTACTGAGGAGCACACTGTGCGTTGTTTCGTTCAGATTGCTTCATCCTCAATATTATTACAGAATATTCGGGGCCTCTTTCGAATGAATCACACAAAAAAAATAAGCACGCTTTTTTTTTTTTAAGAATAAATTAATAATTAGAAATATGTATTAAAAAAATTTACAAAATGAATGAAAAACAAATCAGAAAAGAAAAGCACTACATATGGATGAAAGAGAAAAAAAAAAGAAAGACAGAAAAAGAAAGAAAGAAGGAACACAGTAATATACGAGTGTGTGTCTTGAGATGAGAGAACAATGACCTGACCGGTTTGAACTGCCTGGAAGGACGACATCACTCTGTACGTCCGCGACGAGCAGAAAAGCATCTCAGCGGGAGAGCGCATCAGGTTCCTCTCAGCCTGTCCGTGTGAGTGAGTCTCTGTCCGTGTCCTCTTCCTGAGGGACCTGATGTGCTCTCCAGCTCGTCCACCTCGAGCTTTGATCTTGTGCGTCGCTTTCACGGCAGGACAGAGTGATTACACTGGCAGCTCAGAACAGTCTGATCATTCTCCTCTGATCTCTCTCATCATCTCTGTCTCAGCTGCAGAACCTCCAGCAGGATACACCAGTGTGAGAAACTCTAGAGATATGTGTGTGCACATGTGTGTGTGTGTGTTCGAGAAAATCCCAGCAGGAGATCAGCTGGTTCTAAAACAAACTTACGGTAGACCAAGAATCATGGCAGCTGGTGAGAGAGTCACCGAGATCAGACTCTCTCTTCATTCTGATGTGAACATGTTAACTGCGGTCACATAACTGGCTGATTGGACATCTGCATGAACGTGCATGTGTACAGAGAGTAGACAGTGAGTGTGTGTCTGTGTGTGTGCGTGAGTACCTGAGTTTGCATCATGGCGCGCTCCACTCTGCGTGAACTCGTCCTTTCCACTTTAGTCCTCAAGCAAAGCGCAGTCACCTGCACGGCCCAGACCCTCGGCTGAGACAGCACACACTGAGAGAGAGAGAGAGAGAGAGAGAGAGAATGATGGAGAGAGAACAAGAAGAAAAAGGGATCAATGGAAGAACGAAAGAAAGAGATCAGTCCGAACCCACCAAAATGGAGAGACCGAGAGAGAGACATGAGAAGGGAGTGAGAGCGATTTTTACTGAAACCCCATTACATAATGTTTTATATAAAGTGTACTAAAGGTCGTCTCTCTCTCTCTCTCTCTCTCTCTCTCACTCACTCTCTATACATCTCAGCTGGAGTTACAGAGTATTACTCCGTACTCACGCCGCTCCGAGCTCTACACACACGCGGTGTGTCATCAGTGATGCTCGAGCCGCTTACCACATCAGGGAAACAAATCCATACTATACTATACGCTCGAAAGTATGTACACCCGATCATCTCACTCATATGCTCTTCATCCTCTAAGAACAAAGGAGTGTGTGCATGTGTGTGTGCATGTGTCAGTGTGTGTTTGTGTGTGGGGAAGGTCATCCAAGGGAATGTAAAGCGGAGCGGCGTTCCTGCAGTGTATTAGATGAGAGTTTCATTTCGTCTCCGAGCTCAAAGACAGTACACCCTCACTGAGACGCGGCGCTGCAGAGTGGAACCGATTCTCAAACACTCCTCTACTGTACCGACATACCGACTGACTGAGTTACAGATTTCTACACAAAGTGTGTGTGCGTGTGTGTGCGTGCGTGTGTGTGGGTGAGTGTGTGTTATGAGTTTCTTATCAGCACAGTTGTCAGACTCCAGCTTGGAGCATTTGAGGAATTTCTAAAGAAAACATTCTTTCCAGCACAGCTTCTAGTGAAACTTCATACCAATAAATGTCACGCGCTCGGCTCCGGACGTCCTGCTGGAGGCCATCGCGTGGCGTCAGGGACGAGGCGTTCGCCCCAGACACGCCGCACCCCGAGCTGGAGTCAGACGTCTCTCACTGCGGCATAGATCCCTCATACTGAGTGTGTACTGAGGTTTGTCTTTTAGTGTCACCTTCACTTGCCTCATTAGAGTTCCACACGCCAAAGTCTGAATTCAATTAATTAATTAGAGTGAATCCAGGGAGCTAAAGTGTGTGTGTGTGTGTGTGTGTGTGTGTGTGTGTGTGTGTGAGAGCAGATGAAGGGAATCCGTGACGTGGCAAGATAAAGAACTTAGAGTCCGTCTCACTTTCAGAAAAAAAGGTAAAGCTAATTTACTCAGGGGGAAAATCAAGTGTTTGGACACACACAGACACACACACAGACACACACACACACACACACACACACACACACACACACACACACACAGAGCGCTGTGGTAATAATAATAATAGCTTTTTATCTCTACAGCTTCTCTTTCTCATTCTACAGTCTTTTTTTTCGTTACCAAAGTGCCAATTCAAAAGACCCACAAATAATTAAATCCAAAAATCCAATTAGATAAAAGAATGCGGTTTCACTGTAAAGACACTAAAGCATGATGGGAGAAAAAAAGTGAAGGAATGAATACCTGGATAGATGGACAGACAGAAGGATGGACAGAGAGACGGAGAAACAGATGGAAAGACAGATGGACATAAATATGGATGGACAAATGGACAGATGGCTCGTCAAACAGTGATGGACAGATGGATGGACAGACAGACAGATGGACACTTTATTGATCTTACAACCAATTAAAGAGCGTTTAGTTAATAGAGAGATGGACGGATGAAGAACAGATGGAACGGATGGACAGTTTGGACAGATGGATAGCCGAAATGAAATAGCTGAGAGTCCGATACTCGATGAAAACTAAAGGAATCTCATGTTGCATCAGACAGTGGTGTTTTTGAAGAAGTGGCACATGGAGGGATGGACACAAGTGGCAGAAAGATGGACACTCCACTGACCCAATTTAAGGACATGCTGCAGGAGACAATAAGAGCGTCTGAGTGGTTGATAGATGGATGATGGGAGGAGTAAATGAAGGGATGGATGAATGAACGCTTGGCTGACTTCAGATGAAAAGACAAACATTTGGAGGACAATTACAGCATATGGAGGACAAGCTGCCCAATAAATCAGATGTGTCTCACGCAATCAGAGTGAACATGGAGGATATAACGGGTGTTATAAAGGGAAATAACAGACAGACAGACAGACAATCTCTCAGTCACAATGACACCAACTCTTAATCGTGCGTGCGTGTGTGTGTGTGTGTGTGTGTGTGAGAGAGAGAGAGATTGCATGCTCCTACATCACTGGCCGATTCGCGGCCTGTAGATGAGATCGTGATCTGGTTAAAACTGAAGATCTCCAGCAGCATGAAGAGCACATGGAGAGGGAGAGGAAGGAGGAGTGTGTGTGTGTGGAGAAGGTCCTGGACAGACAGAACTCTGGGTTGTCGGCTTTCAGTCCTGGAGGGAGACAAACCTCCCAGATGGAGAGAGCAAAGGAAGCTCCCCCGCATCAGAGCTTTAACTGGAACTAAAAGTTCTGCTGTTTGTGGAACCGAAACTTCCTGCAGAACTTTTGTTAAAATACCAGTGGCTCATCGGAATGAATGGCTGAATACAGAAAGAGGGAAGAGAGCATGTGGGAATCAGAGTTTGGTTTGGAGGTGGATTTCAAAGTGTTTTGTCAGCAAGTCCCACACACACACACACACACACACACACACACACACACACACACACAGAGCGCTAACAGCCCATGGGATTTTACTGCACTCAGGCTGACAGATGGTGTTGGGGATATGAGGATACTCAAACACACACACACACACACACACACACACACACACACACACACACACACACACAGTAAGGTGATAAAACAGTGTGTGAGGTCCTTCCGAGTTTTATTCTCATGTCTCCAATGAATATCTGAAAATAAAAGAGCAATCTGTCATAGTGAACCACACACAGCACTCTGTCTCTCACACACACACACACACACACACACACACTGTGCACCTGAGCACTCTCACTCACTCATACCACTCTCTCACACACCTGAGCACTCTCACACACTCGTATCACTCGCACACACACACCTGAGCACTCGCGCACACCTGAGCACTCTCTCTGTATCTCTCACAAATACCTGAATAGTTTCTCGCAAACACACACACACCTGAACTTACTTACGTGAAAAAAAGGACCCTTTAAAACCTTCAGATGACAGACAGAAAAACAGACAGATAGACAGGCAGATAGACAGACACAGAGGGAACATGATACTGGAAGTGTGTGTGAGAGAGAGAGAGAGAGAGAGAGAGCATATCGTTCTTGTCCTCTTTTCCTAGCTCATCCCTCACTCAGGGATGTAATGACGATGATGGTGAAGCCGCATTCTCCCAGACGCATAACGGAGGGAAGAACAGATAAAACTCCTCCACACCTGCAGGCCGCTCACTCCCATCCCAGGTTGCTATAGTAACAGGATCAGGGCTCAGGCTCCCCCTGAGTGGGAGATTCGGAATCACCAGTATGGGGACTGGTCAGGGGGCGCGGCTTTATGTTCTGAAGCTCTGCAGCGATCCCAAAATTAATGAACGGCTGACGGAATGCCAGAGTGTAAATAATCAGACCACGCTGTTTGGAAAGAGCATCATCTACTTCCCTACCCAACATTCCCAACCTAGACTAGATGATGATGCTGATGATGATGTATTTTCCCTCATAAATCGCCTCGAAATTTTCCAGAGAGAAGAGACCCACGTCCACCCAGAATGAGTGATGGAGAGACAGAGACAGATGATGAAACACCATTGTGCACAGCCAGGAAGTGAGATCATGGACAGTGATGACTGCTGAGGGAATGACTGTTTTAAGCAACAACATGAAATCACGCGCTTCATAGAGACGCAAACTGTTATGACAAACGGACAGAAATTCTGATGGGATTGTTTGAGGAGCTTGAAGAGTCAAAACACTAAGAGATGGGAATTTATGGGAATTAATCAGCATCAGGGCGGCAACCGTAGCGCCGCTTCATCACACCTCCCTGTCATTATATACAGGATCCAGAAATCTGGAACTCCCTCAGGCAGAGGTGGCAAAGTACACAAATCTTGTATTTGAGTAAAGATTCTATAAGGCGAATAATACTCAAGTAAACGTAGAAGTCCTCCATTTGCTGTACATGTGTACTCGAGTGAAAGTACAGAAGAACTCACCTTAAAAAATACAGAGTTTCTATTAGCTCACAGTAGCCGTTTTCACTGTGTGTATGTGACGCTGTGACTATATTACGTTATCATTAATATAGTTAAGTAAAAGTACAGATATTTGCTGTAGTATGTAGTGGAATAAAAGTAACTCAAGTAAAGGATGGATACATTAAATAGTGGAACCTTGGAATACGAGCATAATTCGTTCTGGAAGCGGGCTCGTATTCCAAAAACACTCGTAAACCAAATAGACTTTTCCCATAAGAAATAATGAAAACTCTAATTATTCGTTCTACAGCTCAAACCAATAAATACATAAATATAATTAATACAACATATAAAGTAAAAATAAAACGAACTAACCTGCACCTAACATAAAAAAAAAGTAAAAATAAATCCAGACAGTTAAGTGTTTCCGTTTGTGCGTGCAGGCGCCGTGTATTTGTATGCGTGTGTGTGTGTGTGTGTGGAATTAGCCCCTCGCCTCGTCTTAAACAGTAAAGCTGCTTCTCCCTCGCACACCTCGCTTTTTAAGTTTCACAACTAACATACACAATGCAAACACTGTTTTAACGGGAAAAAAAAGAAATCTCTCTAATGATACTCGCGTGCTGTAAAGTAAAAAATAACAAATGAACCAGCACCTTACCTTTGAAAAGAATCGCGACAGAGCTGAGTTTTCTGTTTAAATAAAGCGTGTATGCAGCCGGGGAGATCTGTGTGTGTGTCTGTGTTTGTGTCGGTGTCAAATTACGCGCGTGCGCACAGAAGATAGAGGGAGATGTTGATTATAAGAGACGAACACCAAGACGCAGCAGGGGACTCTTATTTTGACACAGGGATCGCAGCAGGGGAGACGATTACCCATAATTCCCGCAGCGCAAGAGAGAGAAAAATCATTGGCTCAGTTGTGATCACTTGCCGCTCTGTGTCAAAATCAGAGTCGCATGCGTAATACATGATACTCGGCGCTCGTAAACTAATACTTGCTCGGTTTCCGATTAAAAATTTATTAAAAATCTTTGCTCGGTTTGCGGAACACTCGTAAACCACGTTACTCGCAATCCAAGGTTCCACTGCACTTAAATATAGAAATGACATACATGTACACGGTTACCTCCACCCAGTTGATGTTAAAATTCTCCTCTGAAATGAAATAATAAAATATCTGATGCTCACTTTTAGAAAAGACATGACTCAGTACGCTTACTTATGCTTACAAAAGCTTCAGCATTAAATATTGTGCATTTCAGAGCTTAATGCATAACTATTAATTACTAATTATTTATGCAAGTATGAATAGTTGAATAATGAAATAATTGCTAATTACTTACTCCTATTTACTACTAATTACTTATGAATGACTACTAACACATTAAGGCATTACTGTCAAGTAATAAAGAATTGCAAATGAATAATTAACGAAAGCTGCATCATCACCAGGTCTTTACTCAACCTGCGGTGTCCATGAAGGTTTCTGCGCGTGGGTTCTGAAGGTCTGAGATGTTTACACAGACTCTCCAGCTGGACCTTATACATGGACAAATGCTAAACAGATGACCTTCAGCACTCCTGAAAGCACACACTTGTACAAACACTTCCCTGGTGTTTGGTAATCTGCCTGTGGACGTGGACCTGAAGCTTCTGGAGCGCCATCGGAGACAGACTGATCGGATGCGAACCATTTCCGTTTTTCACTCCAGATCTGTTTGACATTTAAGGATAACGGTTTAGCCAAGAGACTGTAACATGTGCGGTCTGAGACGTGATTTTTTTTTTTACGTCTTTCCATTAGACGTTTCACGGACGTGCACAAAACAAGGCTGAACATTTCACATCTTTTTTTTTTTTTTTTGGAATCGATTTTCACTTGATGAAGGACAGGACTCCAGGTTGTGCGGGTTGGTTTGTGTGGGGGTTGATTGGACTGAAAGAAAACCGCAGTAAGAGATTTCCAAGATAGAGAGACCTAATTAGAATTCATGCTTTTAGCTTGCACAAAAGTGCCCTGGATATATATTTTTTTTCGGTTTGAGCCTGAGCACTTTGCTCTCTGTCTGGTTAATTAAAGTAATAAAGGTTAGGACACGGCCCAGTGAACAGGGGCATCTCATTTAGAACGACTCGCCCTTAAATCTCCCTCTCACTCCTCCTCACTCCATTTCTTTGCATTTCTGCAGTGGATAAATCCTAACAGCGTTTCCCTCCTGCATGCTTATCCTTGTAGATTTTACTACTTTTTTTTTTTTTTTTTTTTTTTACCTGTGTGGATTCCATCAGCACATAAACATCTTCTCTCATGGAATAATCTCTTCTGACGTGAAGTCTAAAAAGGGACAACTTTTTAACGTCTCCTGTATACATCGCTGTGAATGAGCGGTTACTATGGAAACGATATTAAAACAAGCACAGGAGCATAACCCTGTGATTAGACGTCTCCCTCTGACCAATCAGAATCTGTTTTTCATGACTTCCACAGGAAATCGTGAGAAATACGAGCACCTGGTCTTGTTTTTTTTAACCTCCTTAAAAAGTTGTTTTTAGCCAGACAGGGCTTGTTCATCAAACCAACCCGAAGACGAGGATGTGAGTGAAACCGAGAGACCAAACTATCCTTTAACAGACTTTCTTTATTAAAGCCACTGATTACAGCCTACACTTCTCTGAAAGGCAGCTCGCACACACAAACACACTCCCAGCGCAAAACCCCAATGACGTGAAAAATTCATTCGGCCAGACACTTCATCCTGCTCTCGTTCTTGAGCCCAAACCTCCGTGTGGTTAAACTACAGCTGTTTTAACCAGATGCTCGTGAGGATCTCAAGCTGTCAGGTCTGGAGTTCCTAAAAACATCCATCACTTCATTCCAGGGTTCACAAACTGAGCACCAGGAGCATCAGTAAATCTATCTTGGAGGAAGTGGTTTAAAATAGTGCCGCACCACCAGGGCTGGATTTAGGGGAATATATAATGAGCTGATTGACGGCATGGCTGCGTTGTATTAGCACTGTGGCCTCACACCTCCAGGGTTGAGCGCTTGACTCCCGTAGTGTTTGAGTGAGTGTGCGCACTTGTGGCCTGTGATGGATTGGCACTTTGTCCGGGGTGTACCCCTGCCTCGTGCCCGAGCTCCTACGATAAGCTCCAGGCCTCCCACGACCCTGTACAGGATAATCGCCGGTCTGCCCAGCCTCAGTCTATATTAATGCAATTAACCATCTGGCCGTCTACTCCTGTAGCTCTAATAAAGGTTGTTTAAATCTTTCTGAGACTACAGTGAAGGCCAAGACACGTATGAGAGGTTTGCCTTCCATGGAAGGTAAATCACTGAATTCCAAGACAAGAAGTCTGGGAAGTAAACTCTTGGGACAGGATCGGGTCGGTTACAACCTGAAGGTGCAACTTCAGTCTTGGCGTCTCGTGTCCCGGCGCAGCGTTTCCTCTTTCCTGTGTGGAGGCTGTAGCTGTGATATGACACTTTGTATTTAGTTTAAGATCTTCCTTTAAGCCATGTGTGTGAACCAGAACAAGAGATCGTATCAAGACGGTAATTTGTCTGGAGTTGCCGTGGCTGGTGATCAAACTCATGCTGACAAGCGAGAGGAAAGGAAACGTAACTCGCAGGATCGGACGCCTGGGAAGCGCTGAACCGTGTAAAAGCCTTCATGAAGGTGTGCAGGAAACCCGCCATCGCATCATCACAAATCCCAGCAGCGACTACGCCATCGCTCTTCAGTTTATTTCTTTCGAGTTTGTCCGTTTTGATTTAGTTGCCTCACGGAGAACATCTTAATGAGAAACTCGACTGCAAAAAAAACAACTGCAAAAACAAATCATGCAAATATCTCAGTTTTTGTTTCTTTAAGAGAACTCAACTTGCTGATAAACCGAGACGCTGCACAGAGACTCCGGTGGATACGAGTCTATTTAGAGGAATACACAAAAAGGGAACGTGTCTGGTGAACGCATCAGGGCCTGGCGCTCGGCACGTTCGGGAGATTTACGGTCAGACGGCTGCATAAACGCTGCAGCTATAAATTAACCGCGGTTGCCGACCTGCTTTCACTAAATAGATTTTAGACTTCTCGCTGCGGAAATCGCGGTGATCTTCGGCTCTCGCTCCAGCCAGAAGCAGAGCAGGTGCACGCGATACCGCAGTGCCTCAAGTCCATAAAACCAGGACGCTACGGAGCCAAGAAAGTGGTCAGCTAAAACCACAGTGATGACTTACAGAGGATAAAACCTCTGGAGTTCAAAACATCACTGAGTCACAATCATAACACAACATTCTCCCGCTGTGTGTCTCGCTCTCGATCTCATTCAGTTTTTCTGTCTCCATTTTATACTCTCTAACTCTCAATCTCTCCGTCTCCGTCTCTCATGCTGTGTTTCTTGTGTTCTGCCAAACCTTAACTGGACTACAGTCCAGTAATCTTTACTTGGGGAGCGAATATTTTTGGAAGTGACTACGTGTAAATTAGTTGCCTTTAGAAAGCCTTGAGGAACCATCCTAAATGGTGTGTATCTGATACAAAAAGCAGCAAAGAGTCTTACACGAGAAGTGCAAAAGGGGTCGACGGCAATTTTTTGCAATGATGAGTTGTTGTTCAAAAGATTAAAACACTGAAGATGAAATGCTGGCGTTGGCGGGACACATGACAACCATCTAACCAGCCTGCAGATTCACGAATCCACATGTAGGCTGGGAAGATGCCTGCTCACACGATCAGCCAAAGTTCTTAGACTCTGCAGTGGAGAATGAGCATCGTCTGCGTACTGATAATCATCAGGAGCAGAGAAGCCATCAATCAGTGAAGAACCGAACAGAGGATCTCTGAAGTGGAAGGAAAAGGCCTGTTTTGCTCGTTACTGATGCTCTCCTGACACTTTTGGGAACACAACTCTCCCAACGGCTCAATTATAAAACCATTTAAACATCCAGTCGGATAAATTCTTCTCCCGGAAAAAACAAAACAAAAAAAAAAAAACCACTGGCGTCCATCAAAGTCGGCGAGAAAAGAGTCAGAAATCTGTTGCTAATCCAACATCATAACGACGCGGCTGCATTTCCTGGAACAACAGAGTGAGGACGGATGAAGGGTCTGTAAACAGGAGTCACCAATTATTTCCTGATTTGTTGGAGTTTCCACGCGATGGCATGCGGAGAGCGAGGCGTGACAGTCGTGCCGCCTTCTTTCGTGTCACAAACATAAAGCTGTGTTCGGGATGGGACCACGGCTCGCGATTACGACGCCCTCTGTGAGGCCTAAAATCAATTCCCTTTTAAGGAGGAAGTAAGCGCATGATAACACTATGATATATTGGTGCAGTTGTTTTTTTTTTTTTTTTTTAAATAGATTTTATATGAATTACAATTTGTAAGATAACTGATGTTGTCGGGAGACAGTTATTTGGAAACGATTAAGGAAGGAGCCTCCAGTGTCAAGGCTGGAAAAGGAGCTGGAACTGCTGACATCTTCATGATATTGGAGTTTATGCTCCTTTGTAGTTTTTCAGAAACAAATTAATTTTAATTTAATGTCCGAAAAGAAAAAAGAGCGACGGGTTAGAGAATGAGTGTTTATAACTGCTATAATGTAAGCGATAGCAGGAACTTATTTGCTTTAAAGGTAAAAATAGCTATAAACAGAAAAATTATGACTTTTATAATGAAAAAGTTGCTGTGACGTTAAATAAATCTAGGGTTGTGCTATTATTGGAAACAATCAACCTCAGAGCGGGAAAGTTAATGCCTTGGCACTCTCATGGCGGTGTCTCTCTACAGGCCACGCCTGCTATTAAATCCAGACACGGAGGTTTGGAGCACTGAACAGCTTCAGATACAGATAATGTCACCGAGTTACATCACAAAATCTGAATAATGGTTTATTCACAGCATTTTGTCTTGGGCTGGCGATCATCTACTCCTCCTAAAGGTTACAATAATGACAGATTAAATGGTATCCGAGCGAGGCTCCTAGCATACTGATGCATCATTAGGTTGTGTAGAACACGCCTGGACCTGGACGCGATTTAAATCCGATCGAGTTAATGCTGAGCTCAACCCGCTTCGTACCAAACCTAAATCAGCAGAGTGACATCATGCGCTGAGGAGAAAACCCCCTCATCATCATCAGCGTGGCCAAGCGTAGCGCCCATTTCCATGGTCATTGATGAAAAACAACACAATCTGAGCACCATTATGGCAATGACCTCAGATCAGAGATCATAGATTATTTCATGCAGCCAGCTGTTTCAAATCTCATTCTGCATTAGTTACACAAGGCCTCCAGCAATGTTCTGCCCTTGGCCAGCGCTCACGACTGACATCAATACGAGTATCGGCATCGAGGGAATCACAGCAAGGATACGACTAAACAAACACAGCGTTGGGTCGTGCTCAGTGTGGTACAAAAAAAAAACAAAAATCAACCATGAGGAAATAAAATGCTGACATGAGCTATCTGAGGAACCACCACACCCAACGTGGAACAGCTCACACCCTACTGGTGCTGCTGGAAAAGGGATGGGAAAATGTTGACGGAGCAGAACTCAGAAATGCAGGAAGTGAACGCCATCAGGGTGGTCACGGACATCATGATGATCCCTCGATCGGGGCAACTGAGAAAGAAAGCAGGCGCACACTGGTACAGAGTGGAGTCAGCAGGCCAAGTTTTGGAATGATGCCATGTTTAAAGTAACTTGCAGAAGTCAAAGAATCCCTGTAGTGTACTTAAGAAGCCACATTTGAACTCGGACTACACTTTAGATTTCAGGTTTCAAAGGCTACGCTATATTATATTACTTGACTCTTAAACTCGTGATTCTGGAACAGATCGCAGCACGATGAGGAAATTCCTCAGCGCTGGACGAGGTGAAGGAGGTGAAGTCTACAGCAGCGTCCGAGAATGTTCTCCTCCACGTTCAACTCTTCCGGTCTCCTCCACAATTAACTCCAACCTTGAAATCCAGATTGCATCAGTCTCCTCCAGCTGGGATTTGCCCCGATCTGCCTCGAAATTAGCCGGGTAGAATTGTCTAGTGATGCGCAACCCCACGGCTCAGAGTTATAAGCTACAGTGGAACCTCGGATCGCGAGTAACGTGGTTTACGAGTGTTCCACAAACCGAGCAAAGATTTTTAATACATTTTTTATCGGAAACCGACCAAGTATTAGTTTACAAGCTCCGAGTATCATGTAGCATGCATGCGACTCTTATTTTGACACCGAGCGGCAAGTGATCACAACTCTCTCTTGCGCTGCGGGAATTATGGGTAATTGACTCCCCTGCTGCGTCCCCTGTGTCAAAATAAGAGTATTATAATCAACATCTCTCTCTCTCTTGTTTGCGCGCGCGTAATTTGACTGTGCCCAACACACACCGACACACACTTTTTACACACACACACACACACACACACACACACTTACTTTGTGTGTGTGTGTGTGTGTGTGTGTGTGTGTGTGTGTGTGTGTGTGTGTGTGTGTGTGTGTGTGTGTGTGCGCGCGCGTGTGCGCATGTAATTTGACACCGACACACACACACACGCACACACAGATCTCCCCAGACTTAGCTCTGTCGCAATTCTTTTCAAAAGGTAAGGTGCTGGTTCATTTGTTATTTTCTTACTTTACAGCAGTGATTCCGTTAGTATGCTCACGCGAGAATCATTAGAGAGATTTCTTTTTTCCCCGTTAAAACAATGTTTGCATTGTGTATGTTAGTTGTGAAACTTAACAAGCGAGGTGTGGGAGGGAGGAGGAGTTTTACTATTTAAGACGAGGCGAGGGGCTAATTCCACACACACGCATACACGGCGCTTGCGAGCAACAAAAGGAAACACTTAAAAAAAAAAATTAAAAATAAATCCAGACAGTTATGTTAAGTGCTGGTTAATTTATTTTATTTTTACTTTATATGTTGTATTAATTATTTCTATGTATTTATTGTTTTGGGCTGTAGAACGAATAATTTGAGTTTTCATTAATTCTTATGGGAAAAGTCTATTTGGTTTACGAGTGTTTTTGGAATACGAGCCTGCTTCCAGAACGAATTATGCTCGTAATCCAAGGTTCCACTGTATTAGCAAAAATATTCAAATGATTTCTGGAGCAGAGTTCTATACTTCTTGCAGCGTGATAAAGCAAGAATGCGTCATTGCCCGCATAGTTGTGTGCCGATGACTCTAATATCGGCTGAAATATTAACAAATTACATTTAGCTGCATTTCTTTCACTGTCTTTCCCGGCACTCTGACTAATCTCCAAAGCAGAGACCGGCATGCAAGTGGGTAAGGACTGTTAAATTAAAACAGCTGGTAAAATTGAGTCTAAGGATAAATGGTGAACCTCTACCCGTCCAGCCTTTATTAAAATCCCAGCAGTGAGCGGCGTTCTCCCAACAGAGTCTGCTTTATTTAAAACTTTCAGCACATATGTCTCCTCCATTCCATGCGGGATCTGTGTGACAAATTACACGACTACCGGCCGCGCAATAACCGCACGCCTAAGAGTTTTAAATGAAGTCCTGTTTCCTGTGGACAGGAATATTTTATTCAAGCGTGGTGTATAAACGGAGACGTCCCTCGTGCTTTTAAATTTTTTTTTTTATTAAACCACAGCGGAAAGGGTTCACCCCAGAACCGAGAGCTGTAAAAAACTGCCCCCGTGACAGCAATCCAAGCAGCGCTATGAGACACGGCATCACACACGATGGCGGAGATAAAAATATCACCTTTTCATCTCACCTACAAGGACGCGCGAGGAGGCATTTCACTTGGCACGGCACATTTTTATTCCGCGCACACAAAAGCCGATTCATTAATGGTTGGGAGGAAAAAAGTATTTACAGAGTTAAACGTCCGAGCTGTCGAAAGTGTTCCCTGGTGGTGGTGTGAAAGAGCTAGTTCAGCTGGCTCGGTGTTTACTGTCCTCCACACAGGAGCTGTGAAAAAGGGTCTTCTTTCTGTCTTTCTTCTTTTTTTTTTTTTTTTTTACTTAAAAGGCAGTATGAGTAAACACCAAGGGGGGGAAAATGTAAAAAACGTCCTTGAGGAATGAGTTACGATCCCGAGCACTTGTCACGGCCCATCGGTCGGGTTTTTCTTGGATGCCTGTTAGAGTATAAAATAGGTAAACCATGACGAACCGTATAGCTCATGCATTTGGAATAAAAGGGGGGGGGGGGGGGGGGGGGAAGCCTTACGTGAGGCGACAGAGTAAAAGAAGGCAGTGTAGTTCTTCTGGCTTTTTTTTTGGTTTCCCAGAATGGCAATAGAATAAATAAATGGTATGCGCTACTAGATTCCCAATGAGGCTTTTGTCTCGGAGCCTCCGAGAAATATTTTTTATGTGCATCCTGGAACACATATAATTTCGATTAAATTTACAGAAATTGTGATGTAAAGACCTGTCCAGACCTAGCTAATCACGGTGACATTAGATCAGGGGTAGGATCGGGAGACATCGGGGGTAGGATCGAGGGGGGAGATCGGGGGGGGGGGGGGGGGGATGGGTATCGGAGGAGATCGGGGGTGGGATCAGGGGAGATCAGGGGTGGGATCGGGGGAGATCAGGGGTGGGTTGAGGCATTGGACTACTGATCGGAAGGTCCCAAGTTTAAACCCCAGCACCACTAAGTTGCCACTGTTGGTTCCTTGAGCAAAGCCCTTAACCCTCAATTGCTCGGATGTAAAAAATAAAATAAAATGCAAGGCGGTCTAGATAATGGCGTCTGCCAAATGCTCAAATATAAACGTGAGTTAATCCATGCTTCTTCATTTCATTGTGTGTTACGAGGGCAGAGGTAAGTTTTGGTCTTGCCCTCCTGGGATGGTCTTCATGAGCGCCATATTCATCATGGTGCTTCAAAGGTTTTGCAAATGCACTTGACAATGCGGTTCTTGCAAGAACTATTAGAACCAGATCAGCTGACCCTCGAGTCCTAATATCACTGAACTGACTGTAGTAGTTGTTGTTGGTTAATTATCTAATGCCACATTTATTTCTCAGTTTTGAAAAAATTCTGCATTGTACAAGTGTAATGTGTTGCAGTTCCTCTGTCATCCTACAGGCGGTACTCTAAACTATTCACATGTTGGCAGGCAGCACAGTATCCTGTGTGGTCGGAGCGAATTATTTGAATTGGGTATTGAGTTGCAATACAAATCGAATTGGCACCTAGGTATCTTGATAATCCCTAATAATTTGTATAAAAGTAAAAAAAAAATAAAAAAAAGTCATTAAAATATCATGCGTGTCTGTGGTCCGTCACTCTGCTTGTGTGGTACAGACATCAAAACATCATGAGCCACCAGCTAAGTGACAGGAAACGGTCGTGTAAAGGACGCAGATTCTCCCGGAGACTGCAGACGACTTTTCCAGAAGGACCTCACACTCGAGCAGATGTTCCAGCGGCGATGCCAACCTCTGGATCGGGTTTCGTTCCCGAGCTGGTGTCCTCGGTAGCCTTCTGCTTGTACAGATGTCATAAACTGCAAGAGCCGTCTCCTTGGCAAACCCTTTATTTCCTGTCGTCAGTGATGAATTTTTCCTTTGGAATGGTTGGATCTGTGTGATGGTGTGTGTGTGTGTGTGTGCGTGTGTGTGTGCGTGTGCGTGTGTGTGTGGTTAAGGGGACTTGGAGTGTGTTTGTCTCTACAGACAAGCTCGCTGTTGTTTAAACAAACTGCGTCTCCTTTTAATTTATCGCCAAAAGCAGCAAGAGAAGGTCCAAGAGTCCAAGATGTGCAGAGCGTGAGCATCGCGGAGGGCCTGATGAGATCATGTGTCCGGGAGAACCGGACACGCCCACTCAAGGTTAAAGAACCCTGCTTTGGACACTCGATACTCAACTTTGAGGAAATTAGTTTTGGCAGGAAATCAAGGGCTCTGGTTCTAAATGGCTGGGGCTCGCTGCCAAGTACATGGGACTATTACAAATAAAGACATCAAGCTTTGAACGGAGGATGCGATGCTCTCTTTCTCCTCAGAAGAGTGTGAGGACTGTGTAATGAATGCAAATGGATTCTGAAAGCGAGGCGACGGCGAGGCAACAGTCCAGGAATAAATTACTGGAAGGAGGTGAGCAGCCACAACAACAACAACAACAACAAAAGGAAACAAGGTCAAGCCGGAACATTCATGGGAATTTAATTTAATCTGACGTTCAGCGGTTTTGATCGCACCTCATGTACAGGAAGCAAACAAAACCAGGAATCTCTGATTAGCTGCTGAAGTGAACAGCGCAAAGTGTGTTTGTGTAACGAGCGATGGGGAGTGCAAGTGACTTTTCCCAACGAGAATAAATCAGAATCGTGTGTGTATTTAAAAAACAACTCGCTCGTTTATCGTCTATACAGCTTTATCCTGTATACAGCGTCACGGAGGGCCTGGAGTCTATCCCAGTAGCCTTACGGCACAAGCAGGGGTACAACACCCTGCAGGGCGCGCACACACTCATTCAAACACTACAAGCAATTTGGGAACACCAATTAATGTGACCCGCATGTTTTTGGGCTGTGGGAGGAAACCGGAGAACCCGGAGGAAACCCACCAAGTCCAGGGAGCGCATGCAAACTCCATGCACACAGACCAGACAATTCTAGTTTTAACCATCGCCAGGTCAGCTATATAAAAACCAGAGCTCGTCATGTGACTGGAAAACCGCAAACAAGTGTAACTCATTGTAGAACTCCTTCTCTGTGTACTGTTAGCATATGCAAATGACTTTGCACTGCGGAAAAACGCACGTCTGGTTAAACGGCATCCTTGCCTCGTACCTTACATGTGCAGTGATGATGAAGTGAAAAACGAATGAAATCTAAACTCCTCTGTCCTAATCATGTGGGAAAACGTCAAATTACAGCTCGTTACAGTTGTTACACAGCACTCGCCCCGGAGAAAATGATATAACGTATTGAGCGAGTGTGGTAACGTAAACCTGCGCCGCTTGTGCTGTCGAACTGCTGTTAGAGAGAATTAACCGACAGCTTCTGACCAATCAGAGCGCAGGATCCAGCAGGGCTGCGATGGTACGATGGACTGTACATTTATAGATGTGAAATTGTCCGTTTCGTTATAATAAAGGTTCACACCACGCCTCATTTGGCTAAACGTCTAATGCGTTATTACACGCAGCGAAAAATCACAAACTCATCCCAGGGGCCATTTATTCCAGTTTAGGTTTCAAATTGGTTTCATCCGAG
>CM059216.1:23141085-23168585 GCA_030347435.1 Clarias fuscus | reverse complement strand
TCATCGTCACGAGCGCTGGAGATCGGTTCACACGACTGCCACGCGGATCAGGGTTTAATTTAGCGTAATGAGCTCGTGTGTGCTTTAAGATGTGTCTTATGTGATGTCTGACGGCGTCATTACTGGGCTTACGCTGGGTTTCTGACTGCAGTTTTCAATCGTACGCGTGAGGTTTAGACGAGCCAGAACACCGCCATTTTACACTCATCGAGGTGAGCACCAAAATACACACCATCAGAAGAGCTGTGCGTTTTAATCGATCTTGTATTGGTCAATTCAAATCAATTGAATCTATGCGTCAGTTTTCAATTCAGAATCGATCCACACTACTTTTTTTTCCTTTATAGCTAAACTTTTAAAAATTGAGACATTTCTTTAAAATATACAACAATTCGCATTCTGCAGAAAATGCAAACTGGGTCCATTTTGCATTCCACCTTCTTCTACTTTTGGGTTTATAAGCAGCAGGTGCAATACCGCCACCTACTGTAGTGGAGGGCAGCACAGAACACTCACTCATTGTCTATACCACCTGTGTACAGGGTCGCGGGGGGCCTGCAGCCTATCCCAGGAGACTCAGGGCATTAGTCCGCGCGCACACACTGCAGGCAATTTTGGGAGTTAGCCTAATCTGGAGGTTTTTGGACTGCGGAGGAAACCGCAGTACCCGGAGGAAACCCACAAAGCACGGGGAGAACATGCAAACTCCATGCACACAGAGACGAGAATCTAATGTGGCCAGGAATCGAACCCGGACCCTGGAGGTGTAAGCGACCATGCCGGTAGAACATGGGCAGAAAAAAAACGTGTTACCGAGGATTTTCAATGCAGATTAGATACTTTTAGAAGTTTTAATACTTTAAAACCTGATGTATGGAATATTTAGCTGCTTGAGACAAATCTATCATCAAGTAAACATTAGTGCTATTGAATCAAATTAAAAATCGCATTGTTCAAAAAAAGGATCGATTCGACAGTCTGCCTACAACTCACAGCCCCCACGCATCACGTATCCATGCCTCTTTAGCCTGTAAGATCTTTCTACAAATTAGAAAGCTGTAACTAACACACACACACACACACACACACACACACACACACACACACACACACACGTGGAGTACACCTCCTCACTCTACCTCCGCCGTATTTGATCCGTTCCTTCGACCATCACTCAGTCCAATTAAAGCCACCGCCCCGCATAATTACACCCTGCTAATTATCCCACACCGGTGATTTGTCTCCTAGCAGCCGCCAAGAGGGATAACGACCTCACAGACACGAGCGGGAAGCGCCGAGGTAATTACAGAAGAGCAGGCTTTGAAGAACCTCAGATATCGATGAAAGTGCGTCCGTTCCGAACCTCAGGAAAAATATTGATATTCCCCGAATGAGCGTTTGGGTTGTGAGTGACGGTCATCGTGTGTGTGTGTAACTTTTATTTATACATGAGAAATAACTCTAGAAGATGTAGAAGCTCAGATGGATGAGATGCTCACCACACTCCCAGGATGAGCGCCTGCTCCTCTGCGCTGAGGTCAGGAAGCTGGTGTTCAGACGGCTCGGCCAAGTTTATCTGGTTCAGTACAGTATCGTCATTCAGCTGATGGTCCTACATACACACACACGCAGATTTAAATAGATCAGTTAAGCCCATTTAGACTTTGTTTACACACACACACACACACACAGCATATACAATTTCAAGCAGTAGATCACTGACACACTGTCGTACTAAAAGATCTATCGATTTACTGATCTATATAAACTTGCAGCCATCTGTACACACACACACACACACACACACACACACACATACATACACAGAGCAGAAGGATTTAAAGTGGACTCGCTCGTAACATGATCCGTAATGTCCCCCAAAGTCTCGAATGTCTTCTCTGCAATAGTAGGACGGTTGCTAGGCAACACTTAGAATCGACCATCTACTCATTCTGGGATTTAACACTAAATAAAAAAACATCATCAGATGTAATAGACGATGCAACTCCTACATTATCGCTAACGTTCTGCATCAGAACCCGAGGAACCGGTGTTATATCAGTGAACCTTCTGCTCTTATCTACAACAAACCATCTTCTGTTTCATCTCCAGAACGAACACAGAGCAAATAGTTCACACCCCCCAACACCCCCCCCCCCCCCCCACCGCTACATGAGTCCTCGGCATCAATTACACAGCAAGCCTGAGGGCAGAGTGCACCCCCTGGTGGTGGTGGTGATAACTACATTATATTTAAGAGTGTGTGTGTTTAAGTGTGTGTTTAAGAGTGTGGTTACTTTGGGCAGGAGGTCTGCAGGCGTCGGAGTCGGGGACAGCTTGCTGTCGGGAACGTGGGACTCGTCCTTCCTTTTTACATCGAGAATGAGCTGAGCGAGGAAATTCTGCTGGAAGCGAGTTCGCTTCCCCAGCGCACCTGAAACAACACCAAATTACTACAGTGATAATATCAATATTAAAACTAATAATAGCGATGTACATGTGTAACACAACACTGAGCATGAGCAACGTTTTAGGCTAAAATAATGCTAAACAACACAGAAACAGAGCACGATAACGAATGCTGAGACGTAACCATAGAAACCATCTCCTAGCAACGGCAACCCGGCGATCGAATACGCTACCCTCTTCACATCACCCTGTTAAATGTAGCATCAAATAGATTATTCATCAAATATCCCACATCTAACTACATTCAGGGGAAAAAAAAAAACTTCAGGTAATTCTCAGTCAAAGGGAATCATATTTAAATTTTTAACATGCTGCAGGAATTGCCCTTTTAAAATCTATAAGGAAATCATAAATCCATAACTTTCCACATAGCAGGCAAGTCACTAAGACAAATGTTTAGCTTTATAAAACAAATTTATGTCACTGTGTGAGGTATAATTTGCATGTTTTCATGCTGTACATGAAACTGTACTGTATATGAAACATTTCATGGCAGAATATTTCAAGGGGGCGGGGCTACGGAGATAGCTATGGAGAACAAGTGGGCGGGGCTAAGCAGACCGCACTGCATTCAATGCAGTTTTTTTTTATTAATTATTTAGAAATTGTTCCCAAATAAAAAGAAAATTGTATAATAAACATTAATATTAATACAACAAATTTGGAAAAAGTATTCCCTTTTTTTTGGTAAATTAAAAACAAAATGAATTCTATAATTCGATTGGTTTTAAGGATACATATTTATATATTTAAAAAGGTTATACAAGTATACATTACTTAAGTATATACTTTAAGTAAATGAGAAAAGTAAATAAAGATAATAGTTTAAATGATACATAAAAAAAATATTAAAATTCAAAAAATATTTCTTATTTTTTATTTAAAAAGATGCATTATAATTCCCATAATAAGCAAAAGTTACATTAAAAAAATTATATGATGAGTTTTTTTTTAATATATTTTTTAATGTACTTATTTTTTTATGTAAATATATATATTTTGTTTGTTTTTTCCTCAAAATAAAATTCTGTACATTAGCTAGAACTGACTCTCATGAACCCAGGATGACGTTTGTGTTTTCCAAACATACCAGTCATGTTGATGTCGAGTCCCGAGAGGTCGCGAGCTCTCTGTAGATGCTCTTTAGCTTTGCGGTACTCATAGTAACTCAGACAGGTGTAGCTGCACTCCAGGTGGAACAGCATGGCCAGGGATCTGCGTGCTTCACCGCTTAGAACATCCTCATGTTTACACACTGCAGGGAAACCCAGCGACAAAAGACACGAGTGAGAAAACAGACGTACAGAATGTCTAAGATGTCGCAGGTCTTACAGTGTCTTACGCCACACAGTGATGATATATTAACGTAAATCAGAGCAGAAGAGCTCGGCGCGTTTCACAGACACATCGTCACCACTTACGAGAAATATAAATACTGCAGCTATCATTTACTAAAATCTCATTTAACGATATGGTATTTAATTTTAAACATGACTTACTGTATAGAAAAAAATTATAATTCAGCTCTAAACATAAAGTTTGTCTCAGTAACATAAAGAATATGTTTTAGTTTCAATTCCACAAATTAAACTGGAACCACATCATCCCAGAATTGTATTTAATTTATTTAGGTTTATTTGTAAAGTTTATTAAGGATTATAAAAAGGTATAACATTTTGAAATGAAAATTTCTATCTCCTTACTTTGTCATTTGCTTGTGCTAGCTGTCCCAGAGCCGTCAATACTGAAACTCAACAGGCAAAAAACCTGTCTGATATTGAGTAGGTCCCCCCCAAAGTATAGTGCGTTCTGACTCCCCTCAAATGAAACCAGCAAACAGCTTGGGCTCTTTGATTCGACCGAAATACACGGGCCTGCCTTCACTCGCCCTCCTTGGAACACTTTTGGTAGGTCCTGCAGACTGGGAGCATCCCACAAGACCTGCAGTTTTAGAGGTGCTCCGACCCAGTTCAGTTGACTAGACATCACAACCTGGCGCCTGTCAAAGTCAATCAAATCCTTACGTTTGCCCATGTTTTCAGCTTTCAACACATCAACTTCAGGGACAAAGTGTTCACTTTCTGCCTAATATAAAGCACACCCACTTCGAGGTGCCGTTATAACGAGATATTGTCAGCTACTTTAGCTACTGTGACAAGGGCCAAATTGTAACGTCTAGACGACTGGGACAAAGCATCTCCAAAACCGCAGCTTTTATAGGACGCTCCCATGGTCTGCAGCGATCAGGACAAACAAAAGTACTACAAGGAAGTGAAACGGTGAACTGGCGACAGGGTCATGGGTGGCCAAGGCTCACTGATGCACATGGGAGAACTACCCACATGGAAGTAGCGCAAATTGAGGTAAAGGTTAATTCTGGTTCCAATAGAAAGGTTCCAGAACAGGACAAAAAAAAAGGGACGTGCTCATTATCAGGCTGATGATTAGGATGTTATGGCTAATCGCTGTATACGTTACTATCTGTAATACACAATTATGCATTCTAAAAGAACTAGGACTGTCTGGGCTACAGTACGTCTCTGAGTTTCATCTTACTCTGCAGAAGCTGGATGAGAACTGTTACACCGGCCGAGACGGGGAAACTCCAAGAGGAATAATGTAAGGTCAAGAAGAGCAAGTACAATATATTTATAACAACAACTCGGCGAGGTAGCATCCCCGACGTTATTTACGTTTCATTACTGTCACGGTGGAGCTTCGTTCCTCCTGGGGCGGAGTGCAGAAGAGGCAGAGGCAGAGAGCCCCCAAACAATAAAGAGACTACTGAAGAAGAATCGCATTTCATAAAAGACAATCACAACATGTGCCATTTATAAATAATAAACACATACACGTGCAATATGACAAAAAGTTTGTGCACCCCTGATGTGCATTATTGTAGCAGAGGATTATATAGAGAAACTAGATTCTATTCGTGTAGAGGTGCAATAGTGTAATGTTTTTCCTGAACAAAACACTAGATTGTTTCTAGCCCATATGGTTCCAAAGAACTGAGCGTGTATATCATGTGATATATCCTGTATATCACCTGTGATATCGGCGACTCAGTGTGTGTGAGTGGAAGGGGTGTGGCTTGAGAGCCACTGCCTGCACCTGCCCCTCACCCTGCACACAAAACTCACAGGCACAGAGAATGTAACCAGCTTTCACTTCAGACCCAACGGCACTTCTGTCTTTCTTTTACTTACTGTATATCAGAGGTTCTAAAGCGTTAGTTTTTCCAAAAGCGTGTCCACTCTACAAACTCCATTAAGAGTCTATGGAGAGAGTTTTGCAGGCACCTCATTCTTAAGGGGTGAATTATTTGTGATCAACAACATGAGTTTTTCTTATTTTCTAATCAGACCAAAAGCTAGGAGTCATTGTGGTTTTTGGCATAGGAATCAAACGGACCCTTTGATCCTTAACTCAAAAACAGTGCGTTTGGTGCCAAGAGATTCTCCTTTGTTGAACAAGTTTATATAAGTTGATATAAGTTTCAGGGAAGCATGTACAACATTCAGGGCGAGAGGGATACCCAGCCCCAAATTGGAAAAACAGGGATTATGGGAAAAACCCAAGAAAAGTAATAGCATATCATTCCAGGTGGGTGGAGAACACGGGCTGCATTAACTACTAAGTTGAACTTGAACTTGACAGTATTAGTCCAAAGACTTAACCACTGAGCTACAGCTTGAGTATACAGCATTCGAAGCCCTCAAAACATTCAAAAAACATTCAGAAATACATGCATTTTAGAAACTGAAGGTGTTTTAACGTGTTGAGGTAGAAATCGTCCAGCTGATGATCTGGCCCTGACCGCAACGCCTTAAAACACCTACAATCTCTATGTGAATAGGAGAAATTGAAAACCAATCAAAAACGTGACACACGATGTGAAGAAAAGTCAAACAGTCTCACAAAGTAACATGAATTACAGAAACATTCAACATCTGTTCACACATTCCCAGTGTGGCTGTTATTTAAACCTTGGCAGGTCCTGTCCCGTTTAAGCCCTCGAGGCAGCTCGACATTTACTAAGCAGCGGTGATGAAAGACTGAAGCGCGAGTCCACTCGGCCGGATCGGCTCGGAGCGTGTGAAGACTGATTAAACAATACAGCTTTATTATTTACTTTACCTGGGAAGTGCTTAAAGTCAGGCACGGAGCAGGATGAAAAACACGTCGAGATAATGGACTTCACTTCACAAGTTATTAACAACAGCTCGGAGTTAATTAAAAAGATCACTGCAGGGAACAAAATTTATTTTTCTTAAATTCTTAAGATTATAATATTGCTTAAACATCATTGGTAAATATTATGTCCACATTACAGTATGTCCCTGGAACACCACGACAAATCACCACACTGCAACTGTTACTCATGAAATGATACAACATGCTTTTATCTGTTTATTTTTACATCAAACGTCCAGAGCGAAGGAGCGTAAACTGGGTGTGAGAGCTCGTCTCTGACTGTTGCACAGCGCTGACGCTGGACACTCCTTCCTCACATCTCATTTCCCTTTACAGAAGAAAATGTGTACGCACGTCGTTGTGAATGAGCTGCTACTATGGAAACAATAAAGCATCAGAGCGAGCGCATTGATATAAACCTGAGCTGCTGTTATAGAGAATTAAATCAACATCTACTGACCAATCAGAGAACAGAAGATAAATCTGGACAAAGACCTCAGAGTTTTGTGTGATGCTCTGTCCTCGGCCTTTTTACTTCTATGTGTGTTAAGGAAACTGTGACCGATCATAGAAGAGAGAGTGTGTGTTTTATTTTCCCAGGATCATATGTCCATATTTGTTCCCTGACAGCTCCCCGGGTGTGTTTAGAACCCGGTTATGTCAGTGAGGAGTGCAAGACATCCAAGCAATCTGTCTTAGTTTTGGCCTCTATTCTAAAGAAACACCACCCTATTGTGACCAAGACTAGCCTTTATTTTAAACAAACTCCGCCCTATCATGATCAAGACACACCTCTATTTTAGACAAACTCTGCCCAATAATAACTGAGACAAGCCTCTATTCTAAAGAAACTCCGCCCCATGGTGACCAAGACACGCCTCTATTTTAGACAAACTCTGCCCAATAATAACTGAGACAAGCCTCTATTCTAAAGAAACTCCGCCCTATTGTGACCGAGACTAGCCTTTATTTTAAACAAACTCCGCCCAATAATAACTGAGACAAGCCTCTATTCTAAAGAAACTCCGCCCCATTGTGACCGAGACACGCCTCTATTTTAGACAAACTCTGCCCAATAATAACTGAGACAAGCCTCTATTCTAAAGAAACTCCGCCCTATTGTGACCGAGACTAGCCTTTATTTTAAACAAACTCCGCCCAATAATAACTGAGACAAGCCTCTATTCTAAAGAAACTCCGCCCCATTGTGACCAAGACACGCCTCTATTTTAGACAAACTCTGCCCAATAATAACTGAGACAAGCCTCTATTCTAAAGAAACTCCGCCCTATTGTGACCGAGACTAGCCTTTATTTTAAACAAACTCCGCCCAATAATAACTGAGACAAGCCTCTATTCTAAATAAACTCTGCCCTATTGTGACCAAGACACGCCTCTATTTTAGACAAACTCCGCCCAATAATAACTGAGACAAGCCTCTATTCTAAAGAAACTCCGCCCTATTGTGACTGAGACATGCCTCTATTTTAGACAAACTCCGCCCAATAATAACTGAGACAAGCCTCTATTCTAAAGAAACTCCGCCCTATTGTGACCAAGACACACCGCTATTTTAGACAAACTCCGCCCAATAATAACTGAGACAAGCCTCTATTCTAAAGAAACTCCGCCCTATTGTGACCGAGACTAGCCTTTATTTTAAACAAACTCCGCCCAATAATAACTGAGACAAGCCTCTATTCTAAATAAACTCTGCCCTATTGTGACCAAGACACGCCTCTATTTTAGACAAACTCCGCCCAATAATAACTGAGACAAGCCTCTATTCTAAATAAACTCCGCCCTATTGTGACCGAGACATGCCTCTATTTTAGACAAACTCCGCCCAATAATAACTGAGACAAGCCTCTATTCTAAAGAAACTCCGCCCTATTGTGACCAAGACACACCTCTATTTTAGACAAACTCCGCCCAATAATAACTGAGACAAGCCTCTATTCTAAAGAAACTCCGCCCTATTGTGACCGAGACTAGCCTTTATTTTAAACAAACTCCGCCCAATAATAACTGAGACAAGCCTCTATTCTAAATAAACTCTGCCCTATTGTGACCAAGACACGCCTCTATTTTAGACAAACTCCGCCCAATAATAACTGAGACAAGCCTCTATTCTAAAGAAACTCCGCCCTATTGTGACCAAGACACGCCTCTATTTTAGACAAACTCCGCCCAATAATAACTGAGACAAGCCTCTATTCTAAATAAACTCTGCCCTATTGTGACCAAGACACGCCTCTATTTTAGACAAACTCCGCCCAATAATAACTGAGACAAGCCTCTATTCTAAATAAACTCCGCCCTATTGTGACCGAGACATGCCTCTATTTTAGACAAACTCCGCCCCATTGTGATTGAGACACACTTTTCTGTGTCCATGACACTATGTAAATGGAAATTAGCAAATTATCTGTTTGCTTGTTCAGAGCTTATAGAGCTCAGATAACGTTTCTCTACCTGCACTTTACACTGACGTCACCCGAGCGCTTCAAAAACATTCTTACATAATACAGCGGTACCTCAGCATACGAATTTAATCCGTTTCGGGTGCGAGTTCTTAAGGAGAAAATTTGTATTGTGAAACGCATTTTCCCAAAGAAAATAATGTAAATGCAGGTAATCTGTTCCAGCCACCCAAAAATATTACCAATTCGTATAATAATTTTTTTTTGTATATAGAAAAAATCTAAACATTTAGAAGAGACATGTTTTCATGAAAATTAAGCAAAATCTGACATTAAACCTCACTTAATTTTAACTTATGATTCCTCTTAGTGCCACGAAACTGAAAGTGCCTCAGTTTTCTTCTTGCTATCGTGCTTGCTAGCATTCTTGGGACCCATGGTTTTATATCTTCAATTAATGTTACACGAAATGCCAAAAACAAAAAGAAAATAAATGTAAACTCACTTCACTTGGCTTTTCACTGATGCGAACAAGTTTTGATAGGAAAATGTTTTGCATGGTGAACAGAATTTCAAAATTTTAGTCTTAAAAGCAAAAACTTGGCAACCCCAGGTGTTTGTATGCCAAGCTACACACACAAGGTACGACGGTACACACGCTTCGCATTGCCTCTAGCCGTCCTCCAGATAAAACCTCTCATGCATGAACAGAACGGTCGCAGAAGGCGCTAACTGTCACTCAGTAACTTTAACTTTTATTTTTAATTCTCTTTCTTGTCCATGCATTAGTGCTTTTATGTTTCCTTCTTTCTTTTTCTTAAACGATTCATTCCATCATTAACTCGTCTCTTTCTTCTTTCTTTTGTTTTGTCATATATTTCATATATTTGTTAATTCTTTCCTTTATTCTTTTGTATTCTGTGTGTGTGTGTGTGTGTGTGTGTGTGTTTTCCTTGCCTTTCTCCATACAGCTCTGCGCCAGATTGTGAAGTTGAGGCGATTTTTCCTCAAGAACTTGCTGATGCAACGCCACGTACCTCAGTGTCCACCAGGGCAGCAGCTACACACACACACACACACACACACACACACACACACACACACACATATATTAACACACTGCACACAATAACAGTAACTATGAGAGTTTCGTAGTGAATAATAATATAATAATAATAATAGTGTGTGTGTGTGTGTGTGTGTGTGTGTGTGTGTGTGTGTGTGTGTGCGCCTGTGTGTGTGTGCGAGTAAAGATGTCTCCAGGTGATCAGAAACGAGACTCAGGGTTGTGTTGTGTGTTTCAGTTCTTTGTGCCGGTGTGTGTTCATTAGTGTTGCTAAGCAACGCTCATTCATCATGAATATCCATTAATTAACTAATTAACTGTTCGTCATGTGGCTTTTATTTATTCTGCATTCTTTTATTTGAAACGTCTTCTTCATTTTCTTGCTTGCTTTAATCCTTAATCAGTTTTATCTTCTTTCCTTTTTTAATCCTTTCTTGTCCCTTTGTCCCGTCACTCTCCTTCCCCACACTCTTTCACACACTCCTACTCGTCTCTCATCACTCCTTCTCTTCGTTCTTCTCTCTGTGATTTTTTTCCTGTGATCTTTACTCGTCTTCCTTTTATATCTCTCCCTTCTTTTTTCTTGCATCTCTCTCTCTCTCCCACTTTCATTTATTCCTTTCATTTTGGATTTTTTTCTGTCAGTCTCAGCTGTCTTTTTTTTGAACAATTAATTTTACTCTAATAAATTGTTTAATCCAATATTTCTCTCATGTCCCTCTTTCTTGTCCCTCCTTTTTGTCTCTTTCCTTCTCGATTTCGCGCTTACCTCTCCTCTCAGAAATTCTTTATTCCTCGTCTCAGCCCTGCCTTGTTCCACCACTCTTGCACTCTCTCTCTCTGTTCTTTATTCTCTCCATCCTCTTTTCCACTCTGATCTTTAGATTTTTCTGTAAAGAAGAGCGAGCTCACGCTGCTGTCTCACGCCATCCATCACATTTAATTTTACAAACTTCAGTAACACAATTAGCTTTAAATCATTTTCACTACCCCCCCCCCCCCCCCCACACACACACACACACGCACACACAGGCGTAACACAGGTGTGTATTTCAGTGAGATTAATGACACTGCAGTGTTTACGCGGAGAAACGAAGGAGGAGAAAATCATAAATCTGGTTAGTGGAGGTGTAAAAGGTGGCATGTGTACGATGGAAACAGTGTAAAATCTCTTCCTTCATCCCTTCATCATTTATTTTTTCCTTCCCTTTCCTCTCCTCTCTGTTTCTTACTCTCTCTCTCTCTCTCTCCCTTTTATTTCTTCTCCTTATTATATATTCCTTTCCATCTTTTGTTTATTTCTTTGCTTTATTCTATTTCCACTCTACATTTTTCTTTCACTCTTCCTCCATTCCTTTGTCTGCCATTTCCTTTTTTTCCCTTATTTTTGTCTCATTCGATCAACCCTCTATGCGTTCCTTATTCGTTCTTTCTTTTCTTCTTCCTTTCTCTGGTCACTTCTTTGGTTATTTATTTTATTAACCTTTTTTAATTCTTTATTTGTCTTCTTTTATGTCCCTAGTTCTTTCGTTCCTCATCATTTCTTACAGACAGACGGAGGTCAGTGTCTCACCTGCAGGCTGTCCATCTCCTCAGCGCAGGTGACCAGCAGCACTCGGGCCAGCAGCAGGAGCAGAGGGTTGGACAGCAGGCTGTACACACACTCACCGTCTAACACCAGACTGGAGAGCAGCACAGATGTCATATTGCCAGCCTATACATACACACACACACACACACACACACACACACACACACACACGCACACACACTTGATTAACACACAGACACTGATAGAGAGTCACTATGGCAGACCGACACTGAGAGCAGCACAGAGACAGACAGACAGACAAACAGACAGACAAACAGACAGACAACCACTGAGAGCACAGAGACAGACAGATCAACACTGACAGCAGCACAGAGCACAGAAAGATAAACAGACAACCACTGAGAACAGCACAGAGACAGACAGACAGACAGACAGACAGACAGACAGAAAACCACTGAGAGCACAGAGACAGACAGATCAACACTGAGAGCAGCACAGAGACAGATAGACAGACAGTAAAGAGACAGACAGACACAGAACAGCACAGAGACAGACATTGAGGACAGCACAGAGACAGACAATGAGACAGAACAGAGACAGACATGACAGCACAGACAGACACTGAGGACAGCACAGAGACAGACAAAAGAGACACAGAGCAGCAGAAAGACAGACAGAAACACTGACAACAGCACAGACATACGGACTCTAACAGCAGCACTGATGGACAGACAAACACTGACAGCAGCACAGACATATACCGACGGCAGCACAGAGACAGACAGTGAGACAGGCGCTAAGAGTAACACAGAGACAGACACACACCGTCAGCAGCAAAAACAAACGGACTCTAAAAGCAGCATTGATGGACAGAGAGACACTAACAAATAGTGACAGCGACATTAACAGAAAATCATCGATAGACAAACAGTGACCCCCCCCCCCCCCCATTACACAGCATATAAACTGATATATAAAAATAACACACATACTTACATTATTTTATTAGTTAAAAAGACTGGTGTGTTTTCGCACCTCTGTGTGTTTGTCCAGCAGAGCCGCGGGGAGGAGATCAGACACGTAGAGGACAATGGGAGGACCGGTCCAATTAGACTGGACAAACAGATGCAGACATGACACCGCTAATGCGAACATAGCCAACTCCCTATAGTGAGATGAAGAAAGAGAGAGAGAGAGAGAGTGAAGTTTATTGAAGGCTAACAAGATTAATTAGTCCCCCACATTCATACATTTTAATGAATCATATCTCTAACTCGTACATTATTCAGAGACGCTGTAATTTGCGAGCTGTGAAACAATATTTACTGACTGACCGCCTCGCTGCTGTCCAACAAAATCCTCTCACATTCTGATTTAAAGTTCATGAATAATTTACTTTACAAATGTCCACAATGTCCCTTTACTGGAAGTGTAGTTACCCAGCGGAGACGTGCTCGCCGTGTGTGTGTGTGTGTGTGTGTGTGTGTGTGTGCAGCGGCATTTAATAGGGTTGTGTGTTTGTGTGCAGGTCTGATTGTGTGTGTGTGTGTGTGTGTGTGTGTGTGTGTGCGCGTGCTTCATCTCATTTACTTATTATATACTTATTTATTTATACGTAGAGAACCTACGAGGCCTCAAGCTGTTTAGCCGCGAACGCGCTAGTGTCGTGGTAACGGTGTTCACCCTCACACACGACTGAACACTGAATCTCCATAAAAATTTGTGTAATCTATGAATATGTAAATAATGCTGAATATGCAAATGAAAAGCACCTCCCAGTCTCCTCCTATTACTAAACTACTTCAGTTAGCTAGCTGCCCTCATTTAGCATTAGCAAGTCCCTCAGTGACATTAGCTCAAATTGGAGCACAAAAGAAAATGTAAATTAATTTTATGAAAGGTTTTTTTACATTTTTTTTTAAGAACAGAAAATGTCAGGTTTTATAACTTAGTTTTTTTTAAATGTGATTTTCAGGATAATCAGACTGAGTGGGAGATCAGCATTAGCGAGGTTAGCGTCACAGGCAGTTGACAGGCAACTCATGTAAAAAGGTAAGGTTTTACACTCAGTGTTTAAGGTGCAGTAGAACACACAATGTTCAGAGTCATGAGTGTTTAAACCATTATTATAATAATAATTATTATTATTTTATTATTTTATTATTATTATTATTATTATTATTAAGCGCTAATCTGAAGGAGACATGTTATTACACTTCCTTAACAGTTTCTTCAGCAGCTGTAATTCACTCCTGTATCAAGGCAACGGCCCAATCACTGTTATTTGCATCCCTGTTTACACACACACACACACACACACACACACACACACACACAATGCCCTCATATTTCTCAGAGATGAATGTCATGCTGAGGTAATCACACACACGCACACACACATCGCGAGTGAAACAAAAGCCCAGAGTCTTGCTGCGTTTTCGTCTCTGAAGACCTGCAGCACAAAGGAGGAGGGAAAAAAACGATGGGGAGGGCTAAGAAAATGGAAAGAAAGGAAAAAGGGGGGAGAAAGAATAAGAGAGCGACAAAGAGAAACTGAAAGACTGACACAGATGAAGAAAAAGAGAGATCGAGTCTAAGGGTAGAGAGAATGAGACTGAAAGAAAAAGGAAAGGACCGACAAACAGACGGACAGACAGATAGATAGATAGATAGATAGAGCAGTTCTAAAAGACAGACTGAGACTGAAAGAGAGAAAAAGAAATTAAGATACTGTAGACTGAGACTGAAAGAGACAGCAACATAGAGAGAGAGAGAGAGAGAGAGAGAGAGAGAGATGGTGATCTGACTGAGTAACACACTGCACTGTTCCAAACATGCTTCCAAAGTCACTGTGTCTTTATAAAGTGTGTTGTGTGCATGTTCGCGGGTGTGCGCTACAGTTGAGTGATGTGGCGGCGTGATGGTGCGGAGTTACTGTTACGCCCTGTTCCTCTAACAGCACGCCCCTGAGTATTTTATTCCCCCTACACCATCTCACTGACCATTACTCTGTTATAATAAACGAAATACAGCACACTCAGTCAGTTCCTATTTTCTCCTACGTTATAGCAGCTATAAACACTCGTTCCCGCACCAGTCTCTCTTTCTCCTCTCTCTCAAAGTTAAGGAGAGAGAAAATCGTCATGTGCCAGCTTGTCATGTGACTGAGAAAGCCCAAAAAGCCCAAAGCAGCGTAACCTCCTGTGGGAAAATTTAGAGCTACAGCTTCACCTCTGGCTGTTACACAGTGCTCACACCGGAGACACTGGAGAAGATGAACCAGCGCTACAGTCAGAGCTGCTGTTATAGAGAATTAATCAACACCTTCTGACCAATCAGAGCAGAGGACATACAGTATTTCATATGTACAGTATATAAAAGAAGGGAGGGGCTAAAGGGTCAAGAGTGCGAAGGTTGAACATTGCTCTTTCATCATCATCATCATCACCACCATCATCACCACAATCTAATCCCCTCACTCTTTTACTATTTACTAAACACATACTGATAAAAATACACACAGCTGTTAAAATAAACACACACACAAAAATGCATTAATTATCACCCATCCTTAATATTTTCGCTTGCAGAGGTTTTTTTTTTTTTTTTTTTGCACTCACTGATTTAAATAAACCCCTGAACACACAACACAGGAGTGCGTTTCCCTGCCATTAATCACCAGCACGTTTCACTCAGCCCGACTCGTGTGTGATTTATGACTACTCAGATATGAGAAATTAGTTTTAACTTTATACAGTAGGAAGTTGAAGCAAGGACAGGCAGAGGATTCAGGGCGAGAAATACTGATTAAAGGGAAAAAAAAATCCAGAAAATAACTTCTTACTGAACCGCATGAGCACAGAATCACATTTATTCATTTCACTTAAAATCATTAATCACTTTTAAAAGAAAAAGCTTTAAAAAAAAAAAAAAAAAAAATACCTCTTAGTTGTTTTAATTTGTATCATACTGTCACATTAATTCTTAATTAATATAATGCTTGGAAATCTAATTTATTAGTTAAATATTGATTATTTATTTATTATTATATATTATTTAATATTATCGGTTTAAATTATTATTTTTTTATTCTTTCAGCATTTACTGCATTATTAGTAGTAGTATTATAATGTTTTTTTAATTATTATAATACTTTTAAACTTTTTTATTACAAACGTCATTTATATTATGATTTAATTATTTCAGCACCATTATTCTTATTGTTGTTGTTGTCAATAATAATAATAATAATAATAATAATAATAATAATAATAATATTCATTTTACATAAATATTATTACTTTTTGGTTGTTTTTATTCCACACTGGAGGAGCAGTTTAAAAGTCATTTATGTTTCTTTTCTTTTTTTTTTTTTTTTTTTTAATTTTAAGCTCATATTATATTGAGCATAAATGTGTAGTTACTTGTGCAACATATGTCACTGATCAACCAAATAACTGTATCCTGACTATATCTTTAGCACATGACTTTCTTTTATAAGTTCCACCAAAACAATTCTAACTGCACCGCTCGTGGTGTTACCTGTCCCTCCTGGTTTCTTCGTGGTTGGTGCTCAGGTAGTTGATGATGCGCCTCTGCAGGTACGACTCGATGCTCTCGTCCTGCTCCGGATCTCCTGAGAGCATCTCCAACACCGGCACGCTGAGCAACACCGCCTCGAAATCCCCCTCAAACACATGCTGTAGCAGCGGACCTGCATCTGACACACACGGGCACACACACACAGTTTTTCAACTAACATTTGAAGGATGGCCGATTTGATTCCAAGCATTTTCTTAATTAATGTTCTATTTAATGATCAGCTTAGCAGTCTGTTTTTTATTATTTAAATCACAATGGTTTATCTTTTAGAGTTATCTTTTAAGCGCTATATAAATAGACTGAATGAATGAAATCCAGAATGCACCGCACTAAACCCATGTCTTCAGCCAATCAGAACCCACCGTAACACATTATATCAATATTCTATTAATCGTTAATAACCGTCAACCACAAACCAATTTTTTTTTTACAGAACAAGCCCAATAAAACACCTAACACAGCAAGTGCGCAAGCTACTGTATACATTAGCTACAGAAATATTATTATTAATATATAATATATAGTATTAAAGAAGTTTGAAGGTGTTAATCTAGTTATGATTAACATCCCTACTAACAACCAATCAGAATTTACCACAATATCGTAAGCATTTCCTCCAACCAACAAGAATCCTGTCCAATACACATGCAAGGACGCGTGATGCAGTCCAATTTGGTCATAAACAAGGAACATCATTAGTCGAGTTCTGCCTTCTGAAAATGTCATATAAAACCTGAAATGCTACTTCAGGAAATAAAGTCTGTTCCTTATGAAAGCAGCCTTGGGTCGTCTGGGAAGAGATGGAACATCCAGAACAAAGTCTAGGAAACGGAGGAAAAAAAGGTCCTTCCTCCTTTCCTAGACTTTGTTCTGGATGTTCCATCCCATCTCTTCAGCCCTTCAACATCCCAGTCAGGATGGTGGTGAATCTGTCTGAGGAACACCAGATAATGACCAGATTCAGAACTACGAACTAGGAGGAGACCCACACTGACATGTGGAGAACATGTGGAACTCCACAGATAAAGAGTACCCTGAGCTCAGGATCCACCCCGCGACCCCCAGAGCTGTGAGGGGCGACCCTAGGCCCACTGTACCATCTTATGGGACATGCAGCATTTCCAAAACGGGACAGGATTGGAATTTGGACATGACAGACACCAAAACCAAATCTACACACTATCTCCATATTTATACAGCTATTCTACCTCCATCATCATAAGTACTGCCTCTAACCAACCTCTGACTCAGTCTCTGGAATTACAGTGAAATGGCAAACAGACCTGGAGACTCTGAAATGCAGACTGTATCTCTGGAACAGGACCTCCACCATTACAGTCTACATGCTTCTGGAATTACACAACCTTTCTCTGAAATTGCAGACTTGAACTCCAGACTGCATCACTGGAGCTACAGATTTGTCTTCGTCTCTATGCCGAGAAACACAAACTGTACCTCTGGAATTACAGGCTTTGTCTCCAGAATTAGCAACGATGGAGGCTCACAGGCTCTATTTCAAGACCCTTAAGCTCGATATACAGATTTGCTGAACAGGAGACGAAACAATTCCACCTACAGACTTCTACACACACTGTACTGACAATAACAGACTCGCTTAACCAACATGTTGGTGATAAATTGGCAAGAAGTGTCTAAGAACTGTCAGGATGACCTACTAACTGTTACTGAGTATCTACTACACCTGAAGATTTTCTATGAACTTGTCAAGAACTGCTACGATTTCTCTCTAACCCCCTTTATCAGAGCTGTTAATACATACATTGGCCAGGGCCAAGCGTTAGATCACTTCCTCTTTCCTATTTAAGCGCACTAGGTTGACTTTGATCAATGTCTTTAAAAATAGCAGAATTTTGGCAGAAAATTCAAACTGCTCACATCTTCTGCGAATACTCGCGTTTTGTGAGAGTATTGAGGTTTGTGCATTACCACCACCTACTGGACTGCAGTGTGGAGCCGATGATTGCCAGGAAGAAAAGATGATCTCTTTTCATTTAAGCAAACAACTACACAAGTTACACAGCATATCAATATTTATTAGATACTTTTAGTATTTTCATCCTAAGAAAAAATAACTCTTGGAACGAATAGACAATAAACGTTAGTGCTATTCATTCAAATTGCAATGCCCAAAAATTAAGTGCTTAAATAATCGACAGTCTACTCGCGATTCACAGCTATTCTCTATCAGCTAGTGCTGAATGGGCCGTGATCCAACACAGCCATTGTCACCATGTTATCGCGAGGGCGCATTCATAGCGGTTCTCAGTAGAACTGTGGTAATTCTTGACCAGTTGTGATAGTTTGGAAAAGTTTGTAGTTAAATAGCAACAAATTTGATACATTCTGTATATTTTTGGACTCTATGATCCATTATGAAGAGACTTAAACAACTTCAAACTTGCGAGGTTTTCAGGAGGTGAAAACAGTTCAATATTTTGAGATTTAAGATTGCTCCTGGAGTGCGGACGAGACGTACCGAACTCTGACAAGCGTTTAGACCAAGTGTCTAGGATTTTTTTTACAATCATGGACAGATTGAAGATCAAATTCAGGAATGCGGGCACATTTCATTACACGCTTGTATCTAGAGCGAATTACAAAACTGTTTTGTCAAGTACCATCAAGTTATACAATGTTAGGAATTTTTTGGTTGTAAAGTTAGGAACTATAAACCAATAGTGGGTTAAGATTCTGGGCGTTAACTCCAGCTCTGCCAATCTGCCACTGTGGCTGGGTCCTTGAACAAAGCCCCTAACCCTCCCTTCTCCAGGGGGCGCTGTATCAAAGTTGTCCCCACACTTTACCTACAACTTGTTAACAGCCCGGTAAGAAGAAAGAAAGAAAGAAAGAAAGAAAGAAAGAAAGAATTCCTTTCCAAAGAAAGGAATTTCACTGTGCAGTAATGTATACAGGACAAATGAAAGGTTTCTTCTTATTAGTATTATTCTGATTACAGACGCACACAGATTATGGACTCTCAGGAACAGGAGAGGGTGTGATCAGAACTGGATCGAGTACAAATACCGCCTGTCTTACTAATGAGCCGGGAGCACAGAGCAATGGGAGTGGCGATATTTTTAAAGCATCCACGGGAAGAAACAGATATCGTGGTGTGTCGTGTATCTGATGATCACAAATCAGTCCGAGTCCACAGGACCACAGCATCTAAAGCATGTTGGTGCTTTAACCTTTTCAAACACTAGCACAGTGAGAAGACCGGAATACATCACATACACACACACACACACACACACACACATATCCCGCTCTCACACATGCTTAGCAGAAGAGACACTTTTGTGTCATGCTGTCTCGTTTTATGCTTAGACCCTGCAAATGTATGTCAGCATCAGCGCATGACAGACTTACCTCAGGACCAGAGCAACATCGCTTCATCTCATCTCATCTCAGCATCACTCCCTCAGCATCAGCATCACCCGTCTCCACACAGAGGTATCCTTATGGATGGGCTAAACAATGCTTCTAAGTGACTATTCATTTCGAATTAATTTATTAATTCATGCATTTTTTTTAAACATTAGTTTTTTTTTTGTTTTCTAAAAAGAAATAACTATAAGCAGCAAAATGCGCGAGCAGAACTCTGATAAGGAGACCAGACAGACATGCACCGGGTGTCGAGTCCTGCCCCAGCTTCCTCTTCTGCACGGTGCATGCTCAGTTTTCCCTGCACGGATACTACAGATATAGGATTGCGCACGCGCGCTCACGCGCAGGCGCACGCACGCACACGACCGGTTTGGATGAAAGGCTAAAAGCATCCTGTCTAAACCTTACACACGTACTAGGATCTAACAAACATAGAATCATTTAAAATAATAAAAAAAAATTAAATAAAATGACGTTACTCCGGCATTCCACACACACACGCGCGCGCACACACACGGCGTTTCCACGCATCCCTGCGGGATTCACTCCAGAATCCCGCCTCCATCTCTCCACCCTTCCCTCCGTGTGTTACCTGTGCCGTTAAAGAAGCTCTGTTTCCACTCGGATCTCTCCGTCTCGGTCAGAACTCCCCTCAGCACCGCCGCCTCGAGCTGCTCGCTCTGCTCCATTTTCCTCTTCCGCCTCTCTGACACACCGGACACGCCGCCGACACGATCAACACCGGCTTCAGTTAACGCTGATTAGTTTAATTAACCGATAATTCCTTTGATATCTGTGTGTGTGTGTGTGTGTGTGTGTGTCTACTGGCTACACTCGCGAAGTCTTTTTATGTTTCTTCCACATGTGCTACAATCTATCGTCAGTGCGCAGCCATGACAGCGCCGCGGTGCATCATGGGAAATGGAGTTTAACTCAAAGTGCGTTCGGGAAGCCGAGATTAAAACGTGGAAGATGCGCAAACAATACGTGAATAAAAAGTGATACGGCGTTAAAATAATCTAAGCAGGATAATAGTTTTAAGGATATTTCTTTTTTTTTTTTTTTTTGGATTTTTCCCCGATTTTCTCCCTAATTTAGTCATGTCCAATTCCTCCCCGTCACTAGGGGGCTCCCACATTAAGGCTACTACTACCACTCAGCCGGGAGGGCCGAAGACTATCACGTGTTTCCTCCGAACCACGTGACGCCAGCCGACCGCATCTTTTCGAACCGCTCGCTCGCGCACCGTTGGGGGCGACGTAACACACTCGGAGGACAGCGCTATCCGCTCCCTCCGTTGCGACGCCCCTGACTGGCTGTAGAGCCGTGATTAATGTGGGAGCACTAAGTACCTCTCATCCCTCCCCTCCTCCCCTCTGAGAGAGCTCGGCCAATCAGCTCTCTCTAGACCTCCGGCTGCGAGAGGTTACAGCACCACCCGGGATTCGAACTAGCGATCTCCGGATGATAGGGCGAGCGCTTTAACCACTGCGCCACTCGGAGGCCCAGTTTTAAGGATATTTCAATAGTCAATAAACAACTACATAGTTGAATAATCCCACTGTTTATCTTTTTTATTATTTATTTTAATAATTTTTTTTTTTTTTTAAAGGATTTTACCGATTATAATAATAATGGCCTGTCTGTCGCCTCGCACTTCCAGGGTTCAGGTTCAATTCCCGCCTTGGGTCAGTGTCCCTGGAGTTTGTATGTTCGTCCCGTGTTAGCCGGGTACTCTGGTTTCCTCCCGCAGTGCAAAGACTTGCAGATTACCTTCATCGGCATCCCCAAATTGCCTGTAATGTGTGAATGTTGATCCCCTAGTGGGACTACAGAGGCTACGTATAAAAACTGACCTTTTTATTCAAGCTTTTGGGATTTGCTTTAAAAATAAAGTGCATTATAATATTATTATTATAATAGTATTAGTGGTGCTTGCAAAACGAAGCACTACTATTATTATCTCACAGGCTTTTTTTTTCTTTCTTTTTCTTATTCTTCCTCCGTACAAAAGTTTGGCGCGTAACTAGTCCCGCACCATTTGCCGTAGACCCATGAATGAGATGTCAAATCGTGCGGCTGGTTCAGGAATGGGGTGCTATGACTTTTCTAAGGGGTGACAATTAACCCCCTCCAAAAGTCCCATAGACTTTAAATTGAGACCAACATCAGCTATGACATCAGCTACATTTATGACTATGACATGAAAAGCTCCACTCTAGTTAGGGCCCAAGCACTATAAGGTGCGCAGGACCCTCTTGTTTTCCTAATGATTTTTTTCCCCACCCTTTTGGACTTTTCGGGGGTCTTAACATGCTGAAAAACTCATGAAACTTGCCAGACAGGTTGGAATCTGCTGCCATCAGGATGCCTGAGAGTCTCGTGGCCCGGGGCCCTCAGGGTCCCCCACATTAGATTTTGCCGCCTAGCTCATACACACTTTCATGTAGGCACACGAAACTCGGTACACATTTAGAGCTCATCGAGCCGAACAACTTTCGCACTGCATGTTCTGGGCTCAACTTAACAGGAGGCCGGTTATTTTGGGTCGTTTGCAAAAACGCACCCGATGGATTTTGATATACTCCTCCTAGGGAATTTATACGATCGCCACCAAACCGGGACGAAGAGGTCTAAAGACATTGAGGATGCAAAATTGCAGAGGGATTTTCGATATCTCAAACGAGCCAGCCGTGATAATGTCTTAAGCTTACATCAAAAAATGATTAATAACTTTCTGTGTGGCATTATATTGTGTGACATTATATTCAGTGACATTTTCTGTGAGATCACGTTCAGTGACATCACATTCAGGAACATCATAGTGTGAGGCTTATTTTCCAGCATCTGCATCCTATTGTACACACATAAACATCACAAATGTTAACACACACACACACACACACACACTAACGCACTCAACAGATATTTAGGGCCCAAACTGACATTAGCCCTGTATAGTGTGTGATGTGTGCAGGTTATGCTGTGCAACCGAGTGACGATGGCTTTTTCGAGGTCTTAACACACTCAAATAACACAGGTTTTGCGGTGTGCCTGGGGTGGCGATGGCACAGGGTGCTTGGGCCCGTCATCGTTGCTTGCAACTGTATTTATTATTATTATACACACACACACACACACACACACACACACTACAGGCAATTTGGGAATGCCACTCAACCTAATCTGCCTTTGGACTGTGGAAGTGGTATGCTATGACTTTTCTAAGGGGTGACAATTAACCACCTCCAAAAGTCTTATAGACTTTAAATTGAGACCAACATCAGCTATGACATCAGCTACATCTATGACTATGACATGAAAAGCTCCACTCTAGTTAGGGCCCAAGCACTATAAGGTGTGCAGGACCCTCTTGTTTTCCTAATTATTTTTTTCCCCACCCTTTTGGACTTTTCGGCGGTCTTAACATGCTGAAAACCTCATGAAACCTGGCAGACAGGTTGGAATCTGCTGCCATCAGGATGCCTGAGAGCCTCGTGGCTGAGAGCCTGAGATGCCTGAGAGTCTCATAGTCTCGTGGTGGAAGGAGTACCTGGACAAAACCCATTAAGCACAGAGAGAACATGCAAACTCCATGCACACCCTAGAGGTGCGAGGTCACAAAAATACAATAATCTATGAATATGCATGCTAATATCTTAGTATAATATGAAATACTGTAACCCCTTTAATATTCCTCACTTTAAATAGCGTGTGTTCTGACAAGCTGTGCTGTCTTGTCAAAATAAGCTACCATAGTGCAAGCGATAGCATTAAATGTAAAAAAAAAAAAAATGCAAGAAGAAGAAAACTGTTGATGTTCTTCAGCAAACCATTATCAACTAAACAGCAAAACAGAACATTTTGCACTTTGAAGCACATTTAAATAGCTAGTATGGTTTCACCATAACAACCACAAGTTTCTTTATTACTAGCATCAGTTCAGTTATTTGAACAGTCATGCTTCCAAAGCAGTTTTATACAAACATATTAGGAAAGTTGTTTCAGTAAAAAAAAAAAATAAAGAATCAGCATTTATAAAACTCAAATTTTAACAGGACCATTCAATTTGAGTTGTATTACCTCATAATAAGCATAAATCTACTATCTACAAGTGACCTAATGTTACTGTAGCCACAGTACATGTCATCATGTCAGTGTTGAGCTCTTTTAGTGTTAAGAGCTGTAATTAACATACAGATTAATAGTGTGTGTAACATAAGGCATGCATAATGAGAAACACAATGATTAATGTTATCTAATAAGGTCCATATAAGTGCAAACACAAAAATACAATAAAAATGCAAACATTCTCCCAAAATACAATGAGTGAGCATTTCTTGAAAGAAGATGATCATAAAGGTCAGCTACTACACTGGGCTTCCATGTTTTGCTGTTGTGACGGGTGTGCTGAATCAGCTTCTTTCCTTCCTACAGGATGAAAACCTCAGCTTTTTCAGATGCGACTTTTAACTCTGACGTGCCTGAGGCTAAGTCTGCCCAATGCACCCCACTGCACATTCTGCATATACCAAAAAGCTGCATCCACCATGTGCAATCTTTACACACCGTAGCCCATTAGTGCACTGTCCAGAAAGAGACATTGTGGTTATTCTGGACTGCTCTGAAATTTACTTTAAGATTATGTCAAATCTGAGCGCTAGAGCACTGAGGATTTACCACTACAAACCCGAGCACACCTTAAACTATGTGATTGGCACGGCACCACAGGGAGCCGTCTCCTTTATTGCTATGCTGTTACTCTAGGCTTCCCTGTCAACCTTCATCTTTCGGACCTCCCGATTCAACTGATGACAATCCTCATCATTGGTGCCCTTGACTTCTTTCGGTTCTTTCAACAGATCCAGATATTCATCCAAGATCCCGATCTGCATTCTATTGTAGAGGCAGTGTGACTACAGTGTTTCTAGAGCTGGTCATTTTGCCTATTGGATATCAGGTGCAGGCTATGGTTGATTACACCATAGCCAAACACTCCCATCATCTGCACAGTGTCCAATCCATGCCAATATGGGAACTGAAGTCCTGGCCAAAATGGTCAAATTGGTTGATAGCAAGTCCTTTCAGCCTATCCTAATCTCAACCTTCTGTTATATGTGCAGCAGATTAAGTGATTTCAGACCCTCTTTGATATAAGAGAAAAGGGACCATCTGATTAAATGCTTTAAAACTTGATAAGATCAGTATCCATGTAAATGGTGTGAAGTGTGAATCGTTAATCGGAATAATTTTAATCAAGAAACATTCTCCATGCAAATGCAGTTACTGATCATTTTAAACTGATCAATGGCACATAAGTATAAAAGTGATGTAATAAAGACTACCGGAAAACTGGGAGGAAATAAATCCCATCCGTCTTAACGTGATGTAATGTCACATGAATGTTGTATTTTGGTTTATACAGAATTTGATGAGTCAAGCATGTATTTTCAGAAAAATACAGAAGCGTCAGTGTTTACACACTCCTGTGTGTGTTTGAGGATTTCATCTTAAGCGTATCTACGGCTCAGAGCGAAGATGACGGATTACAGAAATCATGCGATTTTATCAAACTTTAAACCGTTCCTCGTGAGGGAAGAGCGTCCTCTTTAGAAAAATCAGTAGTGTAATTTACCTTAATTACGCTGTAGCCGAGCCCTGCAGGACTTGAACTCGGCTATGTGTGTGTATTTAATATGAACACATGCACTGACAGAGGAACAATACTAACAGCGTGAGTCATGATGTGATCAGTGACTTTAAAAAAAAAACTAATTTAACAAGATTTATTAAAAAAAAAAAAAAAAAATATATATATATATATATATATATATATATATATATATATATATATATATATATATATATATATATATACACACACACACACACACACACACATATATACATATACACACACACACACATGGACAAAATTGTTGGTACCCTTCGGTCAATGAAAGAAAAACTCAATGGTCACAGAAATAACTTTAATCTGACAAAAGTAATAATAAATAAGAATTCTATGAATGTTAACCAATGAAAGTCAGACATTGCTTTTCAACCATGCTTCAACAGAATTATAAAAAAAAATGAAAACTCAAAAACTCATGGAACAGGCCTGGACAAAAATGATGGTACCCCTAACTTAATAGTTTGTTGCACAACCTTTTGAGGCAATCACTGCAATCAAACGATTCCTGTAACTGTCAATGAGACTTCTGCACCTCTCTGCAGGTATTTTGGCCCACTCCTCATGAGCAAGCTGGTCCAGTTGTTTCCGGTTTGAAGGGTGCCTTTTCAAGACAGAATGTTTCAGCTCCTTCCAAAGATGCTCAATAGGATTGAGGTCAGGGCTCATAGAAGGCCACTTTAGAATAGTCCAATGTTTTCCTCTTAGCCATTCTTGGGTGTTTTTAGCTGTGTGTTTTGGGTCATTGTCCTGTTGCAAGACCCATGACCTGCGACTGAGACCCAGCTTTCTGACACTGGCCAGCACATTTCTCTCTAGAATCCCTTGATAGTCTTGAGATTTCATTGTACCCTGCACAGATTCAAGACACCCTGTGCCAGATGCAGCAAAGCAGCCCCAGAACATAACAGAGCCTCCTCCATGTTTCACAGTAGGGACAGTGTTCTTTTCTTGATATGCTTCATTTTTCCATCTGTGAACATAGAGCTGATGTGCCTTGGCAAAAAGTTCCATTTTTGTCTCATCTGTCCATAGGACATTCTCCCAGAAGCTTTGTGGCTTGTCAACATGTAGTTTGGCATATTCCAGTCTGGCTTTTTTATGATTTGTTTTCAACAATGGTGTCCTCCTTGGTCGTCTCCCATGTAGTCCACTTTGGCTCAAACAACGACAGACGGTGCGATCTGACACTGATGTTCCTTGAGCATGAAGTTCACCTTGGATCTCTTTAGAAGTCTTTCTGGGCTCTTTTGTTACCATTCGGATTATCCGTCTCTTTGATTTGTCATCAATTTTCCTCCTGCGGCCACGTCCAGGGAGGTTGGCTACAGTCCCATGGATCTTAAATTTCTGAATAATATGTGCAACTGTAGTCACAGGAACATCTAGCTGCTTGGAGATGGTCTTATAGCCTTTACCTTTAACATCCTTGTCTATAATTTTCCTTTGAATCTCCTGAGACAACTCTTTCCTTCGCTTCCTCTGGTCCATGTTGAGTGTGGTACATACCATGTCACCAAACAACACAGTGACTACCTGGAGCCCTATATATAGGCCCACTGACTGATTACAAGATTGTAGACACCTGTGATGCTAATTAGTGGACACACCTTGAATTAACATGTCCCTTTGGTCACATTATTTTCAGTATTTTCTAGGGGTACCATCATTTTTGTCCAGGCCTGTTCTATGAGTTTATTTTTTTTAATAATTCTGTTGAAGCATGGTTGAAAAGCAATGTCTGACTTTCATTGGTTAACATTCATAGAATTTTTTAAAATTATTACTTTTGTCAGATTAAAGTTATTTATGTGACCATTGTGAGTTTTTCTTTAATTGACCGAAGGGTACCAACAATTTTGTCCACGTGTGTATATATATCATCACAACTTCAGCATTATTCATGTTTTATTTTTATTTTTTTAACTGCCCATATGAAGAATGTGAGCTTTGGCCTTCAAAGGAACTATAAGAAAAAACAAAGATCAGTGCTTATTATAAAGTGTGTACACTTTATACATCACTAATTTTAATACCTTTTTTATTTGCCTTTACAAACTACATAACGTCTAGTAAATAGGTTTAGAGTGT
>CM059216.1:23128585-23136085 GCA_030347435.1 Clarias fuscus | reverse complement strand
ACACAGCGCTGACACTGGAGACTCCTTCCAATGATGTTCTAGAAACGTCACCATGTCAGTGATGCAAAGTGCAGCATTTTGTACGAATGAGTAAAATGATTAAGTTTTAGTTACACCACTAATTTATATGTGCGTGCGTGTGCACACACACACACACACACACACACACACACACACTAGTATTCTGTGAGACCTTAAAGCTTCTGCCTTTTATATTCTAAAAAATTTAATTATTTTAAGAAAAGCCAGGGCAAGACCAGCTTCGAAGCTGACTTTTCAGCAACACCGTCGATGTTCTTACGAGGGGAAGCTAAAGAGAAAGGCAGTGATTTGTAAATACTTAATGAACACCCAGGTAGTAAGTTCATTTTAAAACGCATCAAGAACAGGAAGGTATAAAGAGACGATATGAAAGACCACAACTGACAGATGCACGTTAACAACAGATTGTAAGCTTTAACAACCTGTCCTTACAACCGCTATGGTATGCCTTCACAACATGAGGGTACACAAGGTTTAACACGCTGTGGGTAGGGGATTAACAAGCGGAGGGAATAAGTTAAACTGTGGGTAGGGCTTAACAAGCAGTGGGTATTGATTAACAAGGGTATTGGTATGCTGCGAGTAGGGTTATCAAAGGGCAGGTATTGGTCAACATGAGTCGCATAGGAGTTAACAAGTGGCGGGTAGTGGTTAACAAGTTACAAGTGGTTAACAAGTCGGGGGGGGGGGGGAGGGGGTTAGGGGTTATCAAGCGGCAGGTAATATGAGAGATGCATAGGAGTAACAAGAGTTGCATAGGAGTTAACAAGTGGCGGTTAGTGGTTAACAAGTGGCGGGTAAGGGTTAACAAGTGGTAAGTGGTTAACAAGCAGGGGGGGATAGGGGTTATCAAGCAGCAGGTATTAGTTAACAACAGCTGCATAGGAGTTAACAAGCGGCAAGTAGGGGTTAACAAGTGGTGGGTAGGAGTTAACAAGTTGCGGTTAGTGGCTAACAAGTGGCGGGTAGGGGTTAATAAGTAGTGGGTACGAGTTAACAAGTGGTGGTTAGTGGCTAACAATTGGCGGGTAGGAGTTAACAAGTGGCGGCTAGGGGTTAACAAGTGGTGGGTAGCAATTAACAAGTGGTGGGTAAGAGTTAACAAGTGGCGGTTAGTGGCTAACAATTGGCGGGTAGGGGTTAACAAGTGGAGGATCAGTGATTTGAAGTGGTAATGCGAGTTTTCAGTACTTTCAGTGTTTTCAGTCAGAAGGCGGTGTACGTAGCAGTGTCCTGTATTGGCCGTGATTCTGGTGAACAGTTTCTACAATTGCAGTGAAAACCACGTGGACAAGTAGGTGATGTTCTGGACCTGTGCTTATAGTGGACGTCTTTCTCTCACTATGTCGGTTACGTTTAATTTTGACAGTTGTTCATCTGAAGTGCCATCATATACAGTATGTACACGTTCAAATTAATTCCATATTAAAAGTACTGAGGGTTATTGATTATGATAAAATTTGTCATTTAGGATTTGTTTCTTGACCTTACAGTACCTTACATTGGTTTACACGAAACAGAGATGGAATAAAAACCTACAAACAGTAGCAATTTATAATTTAAGATTGTTTGGTATTTAGGATTCTGTTTCTGTTAACTGTTCAGATTAAGATGACACATTTCCCCATCATAGAAATGCATAAATAGTTTATAAACTCTTGAGAAAAGTCATCTTTACATAAGCAGACGTAGTTATGTGAGCCAGCTCAGATTAATAAATAATATTAAATCAGGTAAAGATCATTGCAGGCGAGATGACTAAAAATACATTATTCAACATGAAATTGAATTTTTTCCCCCGCTTTTCACTTTAAAGATCCGGAAATTCAGACATTTCAGATTTCCATTCATAAGCATATGGTCTTCATGTCTACTTAGAGCGACTCTCTGGTCAATTAAAGGTCTCTTCACACCAACTCAAAAGCCCTCCCATTGCCATATACAGATGCAACAACACCCACTCTGAGTAACTCTGATTTTTAAATATAGACTTAAATCCATATTAATTCAGTGTTACTCTGTATATGAACTCATGGACACACCCATGTTCCTGGTTTAACCGCTGAAGACGCGCCCCGTGTTCTGAGAGCTGTAATAGGGTGAGAATGGATAGTGAGATGCCTTCCTACACCCTGAGGTGGGAATCAGGCAGCGGCACACGGAGGTGTTTCTCCGGGTGAGAGTAAAAGAGTTTGTCTTTATTAACGTGTTTAGGATCAGTGATGAGGGGCGGAGCCTGTGAGGGAGCGTCACGCTGAGCGTCGCCTTTATTCAACTCGACACCAGGGCCGTTAAAATCAAAAGAAGAAACACATGTCACTGACCAGAGGGTTTTGCCCGTGTGTGTGTGTGTGTGTGTGTGAATATTCTCACTACGATCCTGTTGTCACGGTAACAGTCAGGAAGTATGTGAGTATGTGCAGGTTGGAGTGGAAGCCGTCTGTCGTACATACGCTGATTTTCTCGCTCATGTTTACATAAACAAGTTTAATAACATAGCAATCAGTGGTTATTTCACAATTGGGAGGAAAAAGGAAAGAAGTGTACACTCTTTTACAGCTTGTGTGTGTTTTTTTCTTCCTCGGTTTGATTAATGGGCGTGGCATAGTTCACGAGATTCTTGCTTGCTTTTACGTTTTGTACTTGTTGCTGTTACATAATTAAATTCTTACATACAAATATGGACAAAGTCAAGCTTCGTCTCTGAAGCTCTCGAGTCTGTAATTCACTCCACGGGACATAAGTCATAAGAGGGCGGGGCTTAAATCAGAGCAGGCGGGGCTTAAAGCTGTCCATCGCTGCAGTGGGCATCTTGGCACTGCGCTTCGCTCTGCTTTTCCGCCTCCTGGTTGGGGAGATCCTTCGAGAGGGCGGCGTTCTTCTCAGAAAACTCCTCCCCGTCGGGCTCCAGGCCGTCCGGGCAGGGCAGCTTCAGAAGCTCCTCCCTCAGCTGGGCGGTGTGTCGCTATGGAAACACAAATTGTGAGATTAGTACAATGCAACGGGAAAAAACAATGTATAGCATCAGGGGCTTAGAATGGGACTGACAAGGGGGCGGAGTCTTTACATAAATAAATACGACAATTTGGGTAAAATAAATAAATTAATAAATAAATAAAAAAAACACGTCTTAAGTGTGCAAGTGTGTTACCTTAAGTGCGGCTGCGTGGTGAGACATGGTTCGTCCAACTCTCTTATCGCTGCTGTACTGCTGGATGTCGGAGATCCACTCCTCACACTGCGCCATGATCTCTGCCCGCTTTAGGTAGAAGTGCTTATGGATCACCTGCAAACACACAGGTATTTGTATATTACAATTATTTTGTATCAAACAAAATAATATTTTGTATCTTTGTACTTTTAATTCGTTTATAGTTGCACTTAATGTAACGTTAAGCGATTGAGTTCCTGTTGTCTCTTACGTTACAGCCGCTATAGACACTTGTTCCCTCACCCTCAGTCTCTCAGCTTTAGACCAAACTGTTAGGCAGCACTAACACTGGAGATGTTTTACATACACACATTCATCCTTACACTAAATCAACAACGATTACAATGAACAAGCAATTACCGTTGAAACGACAATGTAGCAGAGCAAATGCATTCATGTAAACCTGTCAGAGCTGCTGTTATAGAAAAAGAGAATTAAATCAACACCTTCTGACCAATCAGAGAGCGGGACTCGGCAGCGGCATGGTGAAGAGAAACACACACGAGTAAAATGCTAAATAGAAGGATTCCCCTTAGTCAGCTTTATTCTGGAGCTCAGGGTGGTATTACTGACTCATTTGCACACGCGCACACACACAGAGAGCACTATCTTTTTCGCCGTGAGTCATCTCTGTGCCTCATTATTAATCCAAACCAAAACACTTCTTATTTCAGACTCTCCCTCTCTCCCTTTCTCTCTTTTACACACACGGTCATGACGAGCTGAAGCGTTAAGCACATCCTGATACTAGGCTTGGTGACGGGACAAAAATACCATCTCGATATGTTAAACTATGTGTAAGTTTTTTTAAATAACTAATACACATCAGGACACACTGGACTCCAAACACACCAAAATTAAAAGCAACAACAAAAATACAATTTTAGATTAAAATTATTAAATTATCTTTGACATCCAGTGAGCAAAAGCGGTTTAGTGACTGAAGAGCGTGGACAGCAGATGATCTGAACGCCGCGATCGCAGCCAGGGTTACCATGGTAACCTGTTTCCCTCTCTCTAACCGGGACATTCTCGCTCTGGTCCTGCACACTTTTTATAACCCCGATCACCTTGTCCTGTAGGGATGCAGATTTAACACCAGAGCCAATCATGCCAGGTGCTTCACATGGGACTGGACGAAACAGCAGAGAAGAAAAAGAAATTGAAAATCATTTTAAAATGAAAACCATAGTGAAGATAGTTTTAATATTTTATTACCGGAAGGCAGCGAGAGAGAGAGAGAGGGGTTTTGATGTTAGTATAAGCAGTGATGTGGAACACAGCTAATCTCTCTCACTGAAACCTTACAGATACTCTTTCACTATATATCTCGCTTGCGCGCACACACACACACACACACACACACACACACACACACACACACACACACACACACACACACACACACAGGTAATAAACGGTGGGTCTTCGACTTCAGAGCAAGGAGTGAAACAGCCCATTAGATTCAGAGCGAAGGAAGAACACATCACACACTTTCTCACACACAAACACACTTTAATTTTCAGGATATAACACACAGCCCCAGTGAAGAGGCCGTGTCCATCCCTGACATTAATCTCACCTCAGTAAACATCACTGTCTCTAATCTAACGTCTGATTCTATCTTTCAGTTTACGCGAGTTGTACACGTCCCTCCCCGTGAATGAGCTGTTGCTATGGAAACGATACCGTATCAGAGTCTCAGAGTTAATAGAAACCTGCAATCCTGAAAGAGTTGCTGTGATGGAGAATTAATCAACACCCACCGTCTGACCAATCACAAGACAAGAGAAAAGACTGTTCCCACTTTCACAACTTTTGCGATAAATTTACGAATTGTGCGGGCCTCCGAGTGGCGCAGTGGTAAAAGCGCTCGCCCTATCATCCGGAGATCGCCAGTTTGAATCCCGGGTGTTGTAACCTCTTGCAGCCGGAGGTCTAGAGAGAGCTGATTGGCCGAGCTCTCTCAGAGGGGAGGGATGAGAGGTACTTAGTGCTCCCACATTAATCACGACTCTACAGCCAATCAGGGGCGTCTGTGAGCTCGCGCAATGGAGGGAGCGGATAGCTCTGTCCTCCGAGTGTGTAACGCCGCCCCCAAAGGTGCGCGAGCGAGCAGTTCGAAAAGATGCGGTCGGCTGGCGTCACGTGGTTCGGAGGAAACACGTGATAGTCTTCGGCCCTCCCGGCTGAGTGGTAGTAGTAGCCTTAATGTGGGAGCCCCCTAGTGACGGGGAGGAATTGGACACGACTAAATTAGGGAGAAAATCGGGGAAGAAAAAATTTTTACGAATCGTGACCGTTAGGTGGTTGTATGGTTATATCTTTTTTCTGCCTCTAATACTTTTTTCTTGTCTTTTTGTTTTTGTTTGATGTGTAATTAATTTATATATAATTTTTTTTCCCTCATTGCTTTTCCTGCTGACTGGCTGTTTTTTTGGGGGGGAGGGGTGGGGGGTGGATTTGGGTAGAAAAAAAAGTAGTACAATGAATGTATGTTTGCATGTATATGGAACCTATTTATATTTGCAATAAAAAATACTTTGATCAATTTTTTTTTTCAGACTTAGCTCACTTAGACACTGTGTGAATAGTTTACAGTGCGCTACATGTAGGATAATGGAGGAATGACCTCAAAAGGAAAAAAAAAAAAAGTTAAATAAATAAATAACTTTTGGAGCCAGTGTGATGATACGTGTACTGCCTCACAAAATAACTGATGTCATTTAATCGACCTCGCTGTCTCGTTGTCTACTTGTGTCGTTAGCAAACTTATCCATGTGGCTCGGTCGCAAACTTCATCCAGATGTCTTGGCTGCGCGTCTCATTTTTGTAAACCTCAGCTGTCATTTATTTCATTATTTTTAATCTGTATTATATTTGCACTGTTAGAATTAACGCAAAAGAAAGTCGTCAGGTGAATCCCGCGGCGAGGGCTACCTCTACAGGAGGGTTACAGTCTTACGGCAGAGACCCGATACAGAGGAAAACACGATCCGCTCCATCACCACACAGAGATCTGTGAATGAGTGTGAGACACAGACGACCGGCACTGGGCCGCGACCACATCCTGGTTACCATGGTAATGGTGGCAAGGCAATTGATCTCTCCTTTTTTTTCTTTTTAAACCCCTCTCAAAGTGTGTATGTATAAGAGAGATGGAGAGAGAGAGAGAGACGCTGTCACTGTGAGATTGATGAAGACAGAAAGAGAGCTGATGCGACCGCTTCATGAGTGTGAACAAAAGGAGTAAAGAAAAAAAAAGGGGAAAGGACAGAAACAAGAAGAAAATCAAAGAGATAAGAAAAGTGTTGTCTTCATTGTTCCTGTTTTTTTTTTGTACAGAGAAGGAAAAGATGGACAGAAAGAATTAAGGGGACAAAAGGAGATTCTGAAGCTGAGTAGAGAGACGAGATCCAGTCGAGGCGTTACATCGGCACCGGGCGAAGACGAGAGAATGACCAGCGATGTTCTAAAGGAGAGTGAGAACACCAGGGGTGCACAAACATTCAGACATGCTGAGGAGAACACCAGCACGAGATGGCAGAAACACTGAAGAACCTCCAGTCAGTGACAGAGCAGGGTGAAGGTCTCGCTCTCCACCGTTAGAAGAAAGCACAAGAAACACAGCGGTCACAGCACACAGTGTAAACCTCTTATCAGCAGTGAGAGTCAGAGGGGCTCGAATGTTCTAGCAAAGTGACTGAAACGCCTGATGAGGATGTGCGGATGAGGGCCGTGACAGGAGAGAGGAAGCATCTGCTGATGATCTGACGGGTGGAGCTAGTGTCATGGCTTGGGCTTGCATGGCTGCTTCTGGAACGATGCGCTGTGACACAGTGGATGATGGAGCAGCAGATTGAACTCTACAAAAAAATCTACAGAAACGCATCCGATCGAACCGGGAGAAGCTTCGTGCAGCAAGATAGCGACCCACAATGCACTGCGACACAACACAGGACTTGCATCATGACAATGACCCGAAAAAAAGGGGAAAAAAAAAGAAACAGAAAAGAAGGGAGGGAAAAAAACAAAACAAATGGGTGAAAAAAAGAACAGAGTCAAAATATATATATACGTGTTTTTGTGATTAGTGCTTCCTCTCTTGCCCCTGGTCTTCATTAACTAAAAGGTCACTGGGTTTCTTGCAGTCTCTTATTACAGCATCAGCTCCTGATGTGTGTTTTTTTACAGTGGAAAAACACGCGCGCACACGCACACACACACACACGCACACGCACACACAC